>PVJD01000548.1:0-411806 GCA_004026545.1 Mormoops blainvillei | reverse complement strand
ATTAAATTATATTGCCATTTCACTGAGCCTTATTTCTGTAAACACTGACTTATATCCCTTTCCACTTACAAGTTCCCATAGGTCATTTAAAGATTTCTGGAGCATCTGTGGGAGTGAACTGAGACTGTTACCTAGACTAAATGTGTTAATTTCCTCTTAACAACTTTCTGTTACTGTGAACTCAAAAGCGATTGTATCAACTCTGAGATCATCTTGCTTGTGCAATGGATCTATAAGCATTCCCAGAACCTCCTTTTCTTTTTTCTTTTATTTTAATGATTATTTTTTATTGTTGTTCAATTACAGTTGTCCTCATTTTCCCCTCATTACTGTTCCCCACCCTACCCATTCAAATCATGTAAATGTTTCACCTTTTTCTTTTTTATTTTCAAATTATCTCTTAACTGCTCGTAATACAGATACACAGTTACTATGTCTGTCTCTTTCTGTCAATACTATGCAGGATTGACTCTATATAAAATGAATGATTCCTTTTTTTAATTCACCTGTTTTTTGTTTATTGAAAACATCTTGTATTTCCTGCATATTTAACAAAGTTTGGTATATGAAAGAAAGGAAGAAGATATTGGAGCTAATGTTAGTTAAAGCTAAATTGTAGAGATGACTGTCTATCTCAGGTAGCAGAATCTCAATCCCATAGAATTAATTCTTGCCAATAACTAATGAATTTTTGAAAATGTTCTTATTTAAAAAAATTCTATTCAATAAAAAAATTATGGTAGTTTACCTGATAAAAAATTGCCAGGTTCAATGTAGAACACAAAATTGAAACAAATAAGACACAATTCCAATTGAAAGAAATTGATATTAATTAATGTAATAAATAAACACATGCCATGTGCCAGTTTTGTGTTTATCCCTCACATATATTTATAAACTATGCCTTAATTAAAAGACCGGGCCTTGTCTAACTAGCTACGGGATATTAAATAAAGCACTTAGGTCTCCCTGCAGGCTCTGGTTTTCTCACCTTTAATAAACAGTGGGCGCAACAGAGGTGAGACTCACAACTCTCCAATTTGGGGTCATAAATACTATAATAAATCGCAGGCAGAAATCGGAGGCAAATGAGAACTGAGCAATATCGTGTTAAATACACAGACCACATTTGAATTAAAAAATTAGAAAATAGAAATAAATGAAAAATGTGTCCCTTTTTTCAGTGTTCATTACATAAGAAATTGTAATTCACAGTTTCCTTTGTTTTCTACTTCGGGATAAATGTTGGCCATGTAAATAAAGTGTTAAAATCTGGTAACTGCTACCTCCAACACAATTCCTGGGTTGATTTTGTTTGACTACCCAGAGTATTTGTTTGTTTTAATATTAAATTGAATGTCCTTAAGGTAAAATATGTTGTTTGGGGCTCTATACTCTCCAACATACCTAGTGTGCTCTGCTCATTTAAATAACCTATATGATCATGCCATCGGGTGTGGGATATTTGATAAAAGCAACCAAATGCTGGTTAGATATCAGTAAGCTTTTAGTTTTTTTGATAACATAAGCATTGAAAGAGTTCTTTAAAGAAAATGATACTGCTATTTTCTCTGGAGAACTTCAAATAAAGATAGATTCTAAACTACGAAATGTTTTACAGAAGGAAAATTTATTAAATTAATGCTTTAAATCTTTCGGTTTAATATTTCTGAAATAAATAATACAATTCACTTTTATGTAAACAATCACAATGTGTTTTATGGGTAATTTAAAAAGCTTCCACTTTATTCAGGTAACAACCCAACAAGTGATTACTGTGGAGGTTAATACAACACAGTACTATTCACTATAAATTTGAGAAGACATGTTTAAACTGGAAGTGTTTACTCCCCTGCAATTGTAATGTTAAGAATAAGTGTTATCTTTGATGTTATAAAATAAGATATGAATTTATAATCTACATATTCAGTTTCATGAACTGCTCCTGGAAGCATTTTTCATTATATTGTTTCTTTACTTTGAAGTGGTTTGTGACCCACATGAAGTAATTATTACTGTGGCAAGAATCCAGATTACTGTATATTGGAAACTGAAACCTCATATATGAGGAGAGTAGTCCCCAAACACCTTTATTATTCACACTGGAATCAATGACATTATTTAGCTACTGTAGTTTATAAAACCATTCCGTTTGCTGTTTTGAACAAAGAAACTCACTTTTTCCCCCTAGTTTCTCCCTTGCTACAACAGTCTTTGTTAAGATCATTTCAACACATCTTTTATAAATTTATCAGAAAAATGAACAGAGTCCCAGTTAAAGGTTCAAATGGGGGGCCTTCACGTGGAGTGGAATTCACGGGTGGTATGGAGAAAAGAAAGCCAGAATAGTCAAGTGACAGTTAAGATAATTCCTTTAGCTGTGAGAGAATAGGACCCATTGGCATCATTGTCCAAATCTTGTGAGGGATATTTACAATGTTTGAGTTTTATTTGAAACTCAAAAAAATTAATTACACAGAAAAGAAGCACAAACTGGTTTGGTTGACAAGGTTCTTTAGAGACATCGTACATCTGAGTTGGAAGGCCTATATATAATAAGAAATTTTCTACAATTAATATGATATTGATACAGTTCAAAACATTACAGGGAAAGGAAGTGTATGAGTCCAAATGGCATGTCTTTGACCAATACACTGTAGTTTAAAAAATATATATTATTCTTGCTTTTTAGCAAGTTACTCTAATAAAAGATTTTTTTTAGCAACTCTCATTTACATAGTATCTACATATATGGATATAATTAGTATTGTATCTGCTAGACTGAAGTATACTGAAGTACTTATCTGTCTTCTACTACATGCAGGAAAAATTTTTATGAAGTAATGGATAGATAATTGTTACATTTAAAAAAATCTTTAGATAATTAAAATATTTAGGAAAAGTAATCAAATTATTTTCTACCATTGTACTGAAAAAACCCCCACTAATATCTATAAAATGTGTCTAGGTTTGAAAAACATCTCTTTTTATAATAAGCTTTTGTTTGTCCTTCAAAAATTTTAACACATATGTCTTAGGGTATTATTGATTTTTATTTTAGTCAACTATACTTCCCATGAAGTCTAGTCTTAAACTTAAATCATTTGTTAGCTCATTTTAGCCTACTCAAATACATATTTTTTTAAATACAGCATATATGAAAAAAATATAAATTTCCTAAAAATACTAAACCTGGAAGACATAATATGCCTACTCACTGTTATAGCATGTGAGTAAGCATATTGCTTGTTATAGCAATGTGCTTGTTATAAATATATACCTATAAATTTTTATCAGTATTTAAAATATCAATACCTTTAAGCCCTGAATGAAATAACAATTTTACTTTCTGTCCACAAATATCACCACTAAAAAGATAAACATGCTTCATTCATTTATTGCACACATTGTTAACGCAACATAGGTTTGTATAAATTCTGAATTTTATCATGTTATAAATCATATGTGTTGATAAACATGAGCTGACAAGTATTGCAAAAACAATCTGTTTTGATTTTTTAAAATTCTATAGATAAATTTATTTTTCAGTAGTGTCTAAAACAGTTTAAGACATCATTGATAATATTCTCAACTTCCCATGCAGAATTGCTATAATGTTAAAGCGTCGTGGGCTAGGACAAAAGGGGAAGGACAATCGTTTTGTCTAGTGGTGGACAAAACAGCAGCCTACATGGTAATTTGAAATGGCCTGCCTTTCCCCAGGTCCTGAACACAGAGAAATGACTTCGCAACCTAGCACAAATACTAACGTCAATCTTGCAAGTCACATTACGTGCCAGACGAAATTTTAAGTATTGGGCAGATCCATTTCGGTCACATTGAGGAGTTCATTACAGAAACAGAGGCATAGCTTACTTCCATTTAACAAATGTGTGTCGAGATCTTGGTATGAATAAATTAAGAGAATTGTCAATTGCTGAACACATGTTGTGGACAGCTTGGGTTCTGCTTGGGTGGGACAGAGAGCTCTGCATAAAGGCTTTCTCCCTTCCCATGGTTTCCAAGGTGATTATTGGGTCATAATTTCCAGTATTTTCATGGTATTGAATTTCTAGCTCTAGGGTTACTCAGAATAATTTACTTATTTTGTCTGAGCATCTTGTCCTAGCACCCTGAAACTTCTTGCGTTACACTTATTAAAGGCAGGCCACAATGGATAAACCCTGTAGGCTGCTTTCCTTCCTGAATCTGCCTTATGCATTTGCCCTTGGGAATAATAAGAAGGATCTCCTATCCATGATAATAATGTTCCAATTCATATTCAGAGACAATTTGGTAGGGTAACTTTAAAGAGAACAGATGGGCTAACCATTTTTTCCCCAAATATTGCAATTACCTATTAAATTAAAACTTAATGCCTCGGTTGCATATTTAAGGATCTTGTTTCTCAATATTTTTTTTTGTTCCTGTCAAACTCTTTACTGTACCTAAAACAATTATCTTTTCCAAACCTCTATCATATTATTTACTCCATTAAAATATCCTACTAATTCTATGCCTTACAAAATCTAGGTAGTTACATTAACTTCTACCTTTTATACCAAACCTTTCTTATCTGTGATGGGTGATCTCCGGCTCTGCGCTCCTTTGATCTTGTTATCTAAGCTATAGTTTTCTGAGTCTAAAAAGCACCTCTGATCATTAACTTGCTTTTGTCTATTTTTATAGCCTTAGACTGAGCTCTAACACTGATTCATGACAATGAATCAGTGAGTAAAGACAAAAAAATTTAAAAATCAGATAAAAGTTACAATGGATATAATTAATATAAATGACACAAAGAGTGATTGAGTGTATGCTTTATAGATATAAATATGAATATAAATATGATACGCATAAATATAAATGTAAATATAAATTTCTGACCCTTTCAGGGAGTGGCCTCTTAGATGTCCCCTGATGATCCACACCCCTTGGTCTTCATACTCATAAATGCCAATCCTTTAAAGTAGACTGGACTTAATTGGGTCACTCCTAATAAAGAATGCAGGAAAAGTAATGGGATATCACTTCTGAAATTAGGTTCCAAAGGCCTGTGCCTCTGTCTTGGGCTCACTTTCTCTCTCTCTCTCTCTCTCTCTCTCTCTCTCTCTCTCTCTCTCTCTCTCTGGAGAATGCACATGGCAAAGAACAAATGTCTTTGGTCAACAACCTGTGAGCTACTGACACCTGACAACAGCTACATGAGTGAGTTTGTGAGAGGACCTTCCTTCAGTGAGACACCGGGATCACTGCAGTCTTGGATGACAGCTAGATTGCAGCCTGTGAGAGACATTGAGCCAGGGTCGCCCAGATAGCTACACCTGGATTCCTGATCCACAGAAAGAGAGATACTAAATGTTTCTTGTTTTAAAGTACTATGCTTTTGAATGTTTGTCACGCTTCAACAGAAAACAAATTCCTACGGGTTGCCTGGAATTGGAATGCCATAACTAATATTTGTTTTTTTTTAAAGTGGGAACATTGGACTGGTCAGTGAGCTTTAGGAGAGTTTTAATGAAAGTTTAAAATGCTTTGAAACCACTGTTCATAGCATTCTGAACTTTGAGGATACTACAGGTAAGGGTATTCATACAGGTAGTCTTATTAAAATCTCAGCGCGTAGTCGCAAAATACTGAGCAACATTGCTGTGGGAAGTTATATGGAATGTAGAAAATGTACTCAAAGAGCTTGGTGATACAGCTAAGGGATTTCAAAACAAAGTGGTGAACATGCCACTTGGTTTCTTTTGCTTCCTATAGTAAAATGCAAGACGAGAAGATATATAGAGGGCGGGGGCGGGGGCGGGGGGGATCCGGTAAACAAGAGCCAGGGCTTAATGTGCTTGAAATTCCTCAGCTTTCCACATAACAGATGATGATAAAAATAAATAAACAGGTTTGCACAAACATTAAATCCAGGTTATGGTCTGAAATAAAACATGGTCTAAAGGTGAAGCTGATGGTATGACAGTGAAACTTTTGTTAAGACCTATGAAAAACCCAAGATTTTGTCTCAGCGTATTGTTAGGCCCATGGAAAAAGCCCTTGGAGAGATTAAAGATGAGCTTCACAGATTCTCGCAAGTAATAGGGTTTTTAAGGAGCTTAAAGATATTGTCTGGCAGTCATCTCAGCAGAAACCTGAGGTAGAAAAATGGTGTCTAAAAGAGTTCTGTAGATGTGGCTTTTAAGTAACTTTCAATAAGATTCACAAGTGACCCACAGTGTTTTTGAAAGTATTTTATCATCAGAAACACTACTTGCATGGAGTAAAGGAGACAGAGACAATATACAATGTAAGGAGGCAATCCCACAATGTTACTGGCAGTAAGTAAGCCGAGAAAGCTACTAGCTGTAAGCACATGCTACTTATCATGGAAAAGAAAGAATACTCAGTGTGGAACCAAGGGTTCCTCAGAGGGTGGAATTCATAGCTCAGATGAGAATCTAAAGAGTTATTTTCAGGTTTTAACTACTAATCAATAATGTCTACTGTATACCTGACTGGACTTTAGAATTGCTACAGACCAGTGACTTCTCTGTGTTGTGTTTTGTTTGTTTGTTTTGTTTTTTAAATGGGTATCCCTAGCAGTTTACTATACCTGGACTGCTATTGTATTTTGAATGTATGTGGGGTTGGAGGGGCATATATTGTCTCTTTCATTTCATAGTTTTGCAGATCCAGGAAAATCATAACCAAGTAACTGTACTTAAGTAGTTATTCTTGAGGAGCTTCACCACATCTATAGCAAATTGAAATTATGAGATTCTGAGTTTTGAATTCCTGTTTTAATAGCATTAGACTTTTCTGGACACCTTGGCATGGGGTGTGTTTTGCATGTGGGGAGAATGAATCACTGGGTGCCTTAGGACAGACTGATGTAGGCGGCCTCTAAGACAGTCCCACATGATCCTCGCCTTTCTAGTGTTCACACTTTTGTATAGTCCCTTCTCCTGAGTATGGATTAGACTTACTGACTAGATTCTACTGAAGAGGATACCACAGAAGTAATGCCATATCTCTGAGATTTGATTTTAAAAAGACTATGGCTTCCATCTTGGGCAGGAAGAGAAGATTCTCTCTCTTTTGCTGGCTCACTCTGAGGAAAAAAAGGTACCATGTTTAAAAAGCCCTTTGAAGAGTCTGATGGAAAGAAAAACTAATGTCTCTGGACAATATCCAGTGACTACCTGAGGCCTGTCAGCAGCCACACAAGTGAACTTGGAAGTAGGTCCTCTCCCAGTGGAACTGTAAGTCAAGCTACAGTCCTGGCTGATAACTTGATAGTAAACTTGTGAGAGACTCTGAGCTAGAGGCACTCAACTAAACCACTCTAAAATATTACTGACCCACAAAAACTGTGATATAATAAATATTTGCTGTTTTAAATAACTAAGTTATATGATCATTTTTGAGGCAGCAATACTTAAATAATATAAACTAATCTGATGAGAAAATGTTTAAGCTGAAATGCACATTATATGAAATACACACCAAATATACACCAAGTATATATCCAAGTACACACCAAGAAAATAACAGTCTAGTTAAAGAGTACAGCTAATGTAAAATATTCTAAAGGAATTACAAACATATTGTATTCAGAACCAGAAAGACAATTCATTTGGTTCACAAAATGTGAGAGAAAGTAAAAGTGGCATAAAGTGAGGTTGAATAGATAGGAAGAGGCTATATATTTTTTTAAAGCCGTAAAGGCAATGTCCATTGCTTTGGATTTATTCCAAGTTTGGGGGAAAGTCAGTGATGGATTTCATCAGGGGAGGAATTTATCTTTAAAATTTTACCCTTGCCGTTTTCAGAGAATGGATTTTATAGTGGAGGGAACCAAGGAAAAAGGGACAGTTGACATAGAGTACTTCTAGAAAACTATGGCATTCACCCTGGAGAGAAGGCAGTGAACTTCGAGTGCAGCATTGGCAAAGGTATGAAAACATTTGAGACAGATTTTAGAGGTCATGCCAAGAGGACTTGCTGATAGAATGAATGAAAGGAATGAGTACATAAAATTATTGGCTAGAGCTTTTAGATGGAAGACTCATTTTATCTAATATATACAACTAAATTGCAAGCACTTTAAAGTCACAAATCTCATACTTCTTTTAGATTTATATAATTCCTAATATAGAGTGTTTTGTTGAATGTACAATAATATGTGTATATGGATTAAATAAATCTCATTTATTTTCATGTTCATGGGTTTTTGCCAGTAGCTTTCATGAGCTCCTATGAATTGATATTTATGCCAAAAACAAAAAGTACTAGCTAAAAGAAAAATTACTGAACACTTTTATAATTGAAGGAACTTAAAAGTGAATAGTGATATGTATGGATAATGAAACAGTTGAATAAAAATCTAATTATGTAGATTATGTAAAACTTTAGTAGAGTTTGGTTGTGGTCATATCTGTTAATATTCCCTGGTCTCCCCAACATGCTATTTCACCCATCTGACCGACTCTGTATTGACAGGACTGTAGTTTCACAAAAGTGTCAAGTGTGATACAGGAGCCTGGACAAAATTAAATTAACAAGGCCCCCCAAACAGCTATTGATTTTGTCTTAACAATCTCCATGCAGGGCGATTTTTTCTCTTGCACTTCTCTCCATCTATTGTCAGTGAAATACAGAATCTATGTTTTATTTCCTTCAGAAATTTCCACTTAAAGCCATATGTGACATTTGCCCCTAATACTAATTGGCATGAAGATTTCAGCATGGACTATGGCATAGGAAAACATTTGCTACTGTGCTATTTAAGCACTAAATCATTTGCTTTAGAAAACTCCAATAGAGCTTACCCTTTGTGGTATGAGCTGAATACTTTCAGATGTCTCCATTTCATTTGGTGTCATCTCTTCACAGGGATCATCATTCAGGTGCTTCTCATCAACCTTAGACTGTGGGCTAGAAAGCTGATTCTACCTGATTCCTTTCCTTGGATTTTGTAATGTTGAAACTTTAACAAAATTAGAAGCAAACATTTCCTTTCTCTTCTTTAAAAAATAGTCTCCAAATGCTTTCTGCATCAGCGCCCCTATTTTACCAGTCACCCATGAGCATGTGCTCAGGCTGGAAGTAGACCGAAGGTATCCTTTTCTCCCTTTCGTATAGCATGTTAAGTGTTTGTGCAGGTTTGCTTTAAATTTTTCTGTATAAATCAGTTCATTAAGTTTTCTGTGGGGGTAAGTTCTGCCATTCCTTCTTCTGCACAAAAATCTTCCTACCAAGACAGTATTCTGTTGGTCTAGCTCAGCAGGAATAGGAGAGAGCAAACAGCTTTACTGCTCACCTGTCTGCTTTGATTTAGTACATTGGCTTAGCACAATGTTTGTTAGACCGTTACTGACCAGAAAACAGGGATGTCACATCTCTAGAAAGAGAAAACATAGCTCAGTTCCCAAAATGTACCTTAGATTTTTTTTTTAAGTAAAAATAAGAATCTGTACTGACTTTTCACTTTGCCCTCCTGGTTTTAAAGGGTGAGCTATAGACTATGTGTTTTTTGTATTGACGTGGCACTTATTAAATACATTTGTGCTGTGAGTAAAATTTCAGTTGTTTTGCAAGAGCCATGATTCTAAAAAATTAATTAATTAAATAGTCTCCAAGATTCTAATCTTTGTCTCTTAAACAGTTATTAAACTGTATAATATATTGTGTAGAATAAAATTGTATTATATATTAAATTCCCTTACAAAAGTAATCTATTTATTAACCAGAAAAGACTTGCTTGTGTTACTGTTACCATTTCATGATTAACTTTACCTATGTTAATTAGGACTTTAATTGTGCAATATGCCTCCATAGAAAAATTTCTTTGGTTTTAGTTTCAAAATGTCATGTGGTATACCTGTCAGCATTTTATTAACTAGCTGTATGAAGATCTGATAAAAATGTGAAACTAATTTTTTGTGTGAATTTCTTTTCTAAAATCACAATAGTTTTAAACTTTCAAGTACTGTAGAAAATTAGTGCTAGTATCAATGGCAATAAATAAGAAGTATTAAATGTAAAGTTAAAATTAGCATTATGACTATATATCTAAGTAGTGTTTGCAGGAAGATAAAGTTGGGATATTTATAATGATGTTTAAACACTGCAACCCTATGTCAAAGTAGCATTAGCTAAAGAAGAATTTAGAATTAGATGAGTCCTTAGATCCATTTAAAGTGAATTTAATTATTGTAATCATTCTTTTATTCATTCAATAGGTATTTGGGAACATCCATGATATTTATATCATTTTTTGCAATAAAACAATGGATATAAATATGGGTGAGCTTTTAAAAAACTAATAATTTATTATTAAAAGTAATACATAAAATATAATCAGATAGGATAAAAGTAATAAGTTATCAAAAAAAGGAAATGTGAAATTGTGATAAACTATAGAAGACATAAAGAAGTTGTCCAGATGTAGTAGAGACAGACCCAGATTTAAGTCAGAAGAGCTGAATTTAGATCTCAGGCATTTCAGTTGCAATTTGAACACTTCCTTGAGCCTCAGTTAACTTATCTACAAAATCAAAAACCACGTGGTAGATTGGAAGGATTAATATTATTAAAATGTCCACACTATCCAAGACAATCTATAGATTGAATGCAATCCCAATCAATGACATTCTTCTCAGAACTATAATAATCATAAAATTTATATACAACTACAAATAAATAGCCAAAGCAATCTGGCACAAAAACAGACACAAAGATCAAGAAAAAGAATAGAGAACCCAGAAATAAGCCCTAGTTTATATGATCAATGTATGACAAAGATGACAAGAATATACAATAGAGAAAAAAGAGGGGATACTAGGACAATGGGACTGCCACATGAAGAAAGAGAGAAAGAGAAAGGAAGGAAGGAAGGAAGGAAGGAAGGAAGGAAGGAAGGAAGGAAGGAAGGAAGGAAGGAATTGGACCACTTTCTTATATCATATATAAAAATTAACTCAAAATATTTAAAGACTTAAATGAAAGGCCAGAAACTGTAAGGAGAAAATGTAGGTAGTAAACTATCTGACATTAGCCTAAGTAATGTCATTTTGGAAATGTTCCCTTAAGCAAATGAAACAAAAGCCAAAAATAAACAGATGAGACTTCATCAAGTAAAAAAAGCTTCTGCACAATGAAGAAAATCATGGACAAAACAAAGACAACCTACTGAATAAGAGAATATATTTACAATATATCCAATAAGGGGTCGACATCCAAAACATATAAGGAACTCACACAACTCAACAACGAAAATATAAAAAATCTGATCAAAATATCAGCAGAGGACATGAGGCAATATTGCTCTGAAGAAGACAAAACAGATGGCCAACAGATACATAAACAGATGCTCAACTTCACTAATCATCAGAGAAATGCATATCAAAACCACAATGAGGTACTACCTCAAGCCAGTCAGAATGGCTATTACGAAAAAGTTAAAAATTAACAACTGTTGGTGAAGATGTGGAGAAAAAAAGGACACTTGTGCACTGTTGGTTGTGCTGCAAATTGCTGCAGCCACTGTAGAAAACAGTATAGATAGAGATTTTTCAAAAAACTGAAAATAGATCCACCATGCAACCCAGAATTTCTACTTCTGGGTTCTTATCAAAAACAAAACAAAACAAAACAAAATAAAACAAAACAAAACAAAACAAACTAAAGAAACCACAAAACAGTAAAAATAAAACTCGCTATTTTGAATAGATATATGTACTCCTATGTTTATTGCAGCATTACTTACAATAGCTAAAATATGGAAGAAATGTAGGAATCCATCAATGGATGAATGGATAAAAAAAGACGATATACATATAAAATTTAAATATGTATATATAAAATATTATGTAGCAGTAAAAAAGAAAAAAAATCCTTGCCATTTGCAGCAATATGGATGGAAGTAGAGGGTATTATGCTAGGTAAAATATGTCAGACAAAAAAAAAGACAAATATCAAATGCTTTCACTTATATGTGAAATCTATAAAAGAGAAAACAAACAGAAACAGACTTACAGAAACAGAGACCAAAGAAAGAGTTGCCAGTGGTGGGGGTTGGGGAGATGGGGGCACAGATGAGGGCGAATATGCTCGATAATGTTGTGAAGAGTTTGCATAGTTACTGGTTACTAGATAGAATAGAATTAATGGAATGATCACATTAAAGTATAAAAATGTCAAATCATTATATTGTACACCTAAAATTAATACAACTAATATAATATTTTATACCAACTAAACTTAAATTATATTAAATAAATGAATAAATAAAAATACATAGATTATCAATAAACAGTGCTATTGTTATTAGTCAGGTATTTTAACTACAGTATATTTAACTCTTTTAATAACCTTACTGAAGTTGTATGTATCATTATCCACATTTGGTATAACTACCAATAAATTAATAGTGTAGGATTCAAAAATCAAATCTGTGTGGGCTAAACCCCATGTACTTTCACTGCCCTGTCCTGCAAAACACCCATTAAAGTTGGTCACTACTATTGTTGTTACCCTTTATTAAAACTTTTCCCCTTCTTTGTTCACCTAATGTCTGCTATTAAACTAATCATTAAAAACTTGGGTTGGTTGAGTTGACCATATATTAGATTATCAAACATCCTTACTTTCAATGACTCCAAAAACATTTACGGTAGCAGCTCACATAGAAGATTTTAATTTCCTTAAAAAAAAAATATATATATATATATATATATATATATATATATATATATATATATATCTCCAACTGTATATACAAGGTCTGTCTGGAAAAAGTCCAGCCATTCTTAATATAGTGAAAACAATTTGCATGACATCGATGTAACCTGACAGCCAAGGGGAGTGGACTGGAATGCACATGCATGAACAAAGATGCCTTTACTATACTAATCAGTGGGGGTAGTCGATGACATTGAGTGAGCACGGGTATTGTGTGTCAATTGCATTCAGAATGACTTAGCAAGTAGAGCAACGAATCTGCAAAAACTTTCTGTTAAACTTGAATATTCTTCTGTGGAAACTATTCAGATATTCCGAAGGCTACAGCTATGGGCAACTGGTGATTGGCAGCTTCATCACGACAACATGCCTGCTCATGCATCACATCTTGTGCAGAGTTCTTTGGCAAAACATCAAATCATACAGGTGACTCAGCCCCCCTACAGCCCAGATTTGGCACCCTGCGACTTCTAGCTTTTTCCAAAACTAAAATTACCTTTGAAAGCCAAAATGAGATTCAGGGAAACATGACAGGGCAGCTGATGGTGATTGGGAGAATTGTGTGAGGTCCCAAGGTGCCTGCTTTGAAGGGGACTGAGGCATCATTGTCCTATGTACAATGTTTCTTTTATCTTGTATTTTCTTCAATAAATGTCTCTTTTCAAAATCACATGGCTGAATACCTTCTGGATAGATCTTATATATAACATATGTTTATGTGTTCATATATGTACACTTTTTAAAAAGAATAGTATAGAATTTAAAAGCAATAGTACCATCTACATAGTAAGTGTCATTTTAAACAATGGTTCACAGTCTTTTTTATCTAAAACAATGTTCCCAAACCTACTTTTGTATCCGTGCTGGTGGTGTTTATATTTGTAGTTCTTTGTCATTCAGAATGACTGTGTCAGAGTCATCCTGGAGATAGTCATATCGACCTTCTTTCTCTGTCCTAAAGTTAATTTACTCTGACTTTTTAAGCACTTATTGTTAGATCTTATTTTCAAAATTTTGATATATGAATTCTTCATTACTAAATTTTTCACATTGTTTTAAACTTTGAAACAACTAACTAAATTAAAGCCCTAAATTCTAATGTTTCCAGTGGACAATATATTGTGAGGATTGCATTTCATCCTGTATATAATAAACCCCAGATCATAGGGACACAGGTTCAGTTTAGGTCACAAAGACCTCTTTCATGTATGACATTTTATTCTATATTTGGAGAATTGTATAGTGACTGAATTCCTCATTGTTTAAGAATTTTTACAGGTGAGCAGGCAACATAGTGAATGCCATAATAATGCTTCATTTTCATTTTATTACTCTGCATCTCATCCATAATTTAGGTTTTCTTTCCAAATAAAAAGGCATTTAAAATGCCTCAAACCTCATTTATTTAGTAATTTTTATAACAAAATATAATTTATATTTTGGAAATCATTAAATATCTTAGACTGTAAAATTTTCACCTGCAGTTTTATGGCCTGCCCATGAACAAGTAAAATTGAATAAAATTATTCATAAACTTTTATATATCCTTTTAGATCTAATAATGTAATCGAATAATTAGGAAATTAAATTTATTTTCCTCTGGGTTGTATCCTTATTAGTATTGATTTATTGGTTAAATATTTCTATATTTGAACTATAATTCACTCACAGAATTTCACAAACATATGACCATTTGCTAGAGCAGTAGATCCTCAACTGCCGTTTCTTAGGGAGTTTCTTTCTCCTAATGCACCTGAAAAATATACTCCCCAGGCAAAAGTGCTTGGCAAATGTTGCATGTTCTATGGCTCCTGCTAGGAGATTTATATGTACAGATGCTCCTTGATTCATGATGATGTAACATTCAAATAAACCCATTGTAAGTTGAAAATATTTTAAGTTCAAAATACAATTAATATACCTAACCTACAAGGAAAAGTTCAAAATTCAAAATTTGAAGTATGACTTAAACTGAATACATAATGCATTGACAACATTTTAAAGTCAAAAAATCCTCAATTGTATGGTGCATTATTTGCATATTGCATTATGTGTTTACCACCCAGAGTCAAATCTTCTTCCATCACCATATATTTGACTCTCTTAACCCTTTGCTAATCCCAACCCCTTCTCTAACTTCTAATTGTATGCTTGAAGCCTATAGAATTTTATTAACCAATGTCACCCAAAAGCTAATAAAAATATCTTCTATTAGTAAAACATTTCCAAGAACATAATATAGTATTTACATTTTTTGTGAGTTTTTATAATGAAATTCAAATGGTAAATCTGAAAAAAAAAATCCTAAATTGAGTCATCATAAGTTGAGAACTATCTGTATTTATCTATCCAAGAACCTAAGAAATGAGGAAATAAAGGAAATGTGTTTTGCTTTGTTTAATGAACTACTCTAAAATTAATTTGAATAGAACATTGCTCTCATACTACACTATGTCAGTAAGGGGAATGACAAGCAAACAAGCCATCAGACATAATGCATTAGGGGTCTAGATACCTCATGTCCTGCATGCACGGTCCATGAGGTACAGAGTTCCTATTTTCGGAGGAACTATTTTAATGAAGATTATGTTTACTCAGAAAATAGATAGCTTCGATCACTCTACGATTTTGTGATATGAAGTCCTGTGCTAAATAGTAAATATATTTGAATAATATCTAAAATATTTAGGGAAATGCTATCAGATTTAAGATTTGGCTAGTAATTCTTTCCAGTCTGACAAATCTTCTGTCAGCTTTTCCTGAGCTTTATGGGTAAACTATGTCATAAGTCTTTACACTTAGCTTCTAGAATGACAATGATTTCCTGGTAGTCTTATGTCTTGGTCTGGTTCTGAAAGGAGTCTTCTAGAGTACATGAAATTGAAAGTTTCATAAAATCAAGAAACTGCATTATTAATTAAAGAGACTGTGTAGAATGACCTGACAAAAATCTCATTTACAAAGAGTAGGTAATAAGAATAATTGTTCCCATTTGTTTAGCATTAACCATGTGCCAGGGAGTGCCTCAGCCAGGAATGGATCAAGGGAAAAATGAAAAGCTTCCATTTGGGATGATAGTAATAAAAAGCCACACTGTGTTTGCTTCATGCCATCTAAAATATGGCTCTTATTTGTAACTACTGCCCCAGAATGATAATATGACCTCAAATGAATTACAGCTACTATGTAATTCAGCACCTATCACTGTGTGAAGATATAATGGAGGAGGGGAGAAAGTAGTAATAATTTTTAAAACAACATTTTTTTCCGCATTAGACATTTTTTCTATCCATTTTAAAACATGTGCCATATAGCTTTGATATATTGCATTTTTTAATTTAATCTTTATTGTATTTTTCCATTACTATTTAGTTCCCTTATACTCCTTCCCCCCAGCAATCCCCACATTGTAGTCCACGTCCATGAGTCCTTTTTCCTTTTTGCTCAATCCCTCAACCCCCTACCTCCCCCACACAACCTGACTAGCTGTCATCCTGCATTTTATTGTAATAGAGAAATTGTAGAGTGTCACAATAGTAACACAGGAATTAAAAAGGATTTATCTTTTTTCCTCCCTGCCAAGAACCCAATTGAAACCTATATCTTTCTTGAACTGATAAGTAAAAGAAGATTCCTCTAGGATGTCTCATTAATCCTTCCATCTTTTACCATTTGGAACACTAATCATTTGTTATATTTGTCCATTGCTAATGGTATTCTTTCAGAAAATTTTCTAAACTAGATTTGCTCCACAATACTATAGTTTTTATTAATATCAAAATTATTTTAAAGCTTTTTAAATCTCTGCTTCATCAGGCATATGAGGTTAACAGTTCATTTATGACAAATATCTTTCTGAGACCACAGTTTGAATGTTTGCATAAAATAATTTTGTCTCTCTGAATCTAAAATAATTTGAAATGTTATCAAATTTAATTTGGAGTGATTTTTTAATGCCAGATGTAGAGTAATAGACAGGTTTCTTTTAGAGGAGATCATAAACCTGGATTTGTAAAGGTACAAACTATAATCGGAGGACAGACACTAATTAATTGAGGTGTCCATGATATAATCCTAAAACCAGAAAAAGATTTGAGCATTTTCTTAGTTATAACTTCACTTCACCATTTTTAATAGGGTGGCCATAGGTATGTCATTTACATTCTGCCAGTTTTAACTTTCTCATTTGTAAAATGAGACTATTATTTGCTATGTACATCTGGTAGATGAAGTGAATGGTTGTTTTGATAGGGCTTTGTGAACTCTCACAAAGTTCTTTTTAATCCCGAAAGAATATACCAGTACACACAAAGGTATTTGTTAGTATTACTAGTAATTCTTTCTTCAAGTAACTAGTTTTAAAAATAATAATAGCAGGAAGTGCTAGAAGGCATTGCAAGGTTTGTTTCAGTCACAGGACTCCGGTGCAACTGCAGGAAGGTCCACCTAGCTCCTATAGCCTGTTTAAAATAAAATGGATCCTAGATTGTCTTGAAAAGAAGGAATAGGCATTTTCGCACATTATTGATTTAAGAACTGACATTTTTTTAAAGATGTGTCCTTGTTAATGTTCAAATAAAAATTTAAAATATCCCAATCTGAGTACAATTAAGAAGTTCACATCAAACTATCTTCACCAGAGGTCAAAACAACAAAAATATCCATCTGTTGGTTATCATCCAGGATTAGGTTATTTCACATAATTTCTTACACAGGGTTCCATAAACTCAGGAATGTCAGTCACCTGGAAGTGAGTCCAGTGTACAAACTCTTCACTATTCTGGGGTAGATTTAGTTATTTTATTAACAACTCCTTGTATATTTTTCTCTAATGTGATTTCATTGAAGTAAGAAGAGGTGACTATTAAAAGAGGCACATACAAAAATCTTTCATTTTGGGGAACTGCACTTTCATAAATTGTAGTCATTACATAGGACTTACAAAGATTGAATTGTTTAACTGATTCCCATGGCTATTTTTTCACTACCCATTCCCCCATTTTAGATTGTGTATTAGTGTACTCAGGCTGCCATAACAAAATACCATATACTGGGTGACTTAAACAACAGAAATTTATTTTCTCATAGTTCTGAAGGCTGGAAGTCTATAAGATCAAAGCGCTATGGTCAGCTTCTGCTGAGAGCTGTCTTCCTAGTTTTTGATAGCGTATTCTCACCATGCGGTCACAGGGCTTTCTTTGTGTGCACGCAGAGAAAGCCCTCTAGTGTCTCTTCTTATAAGGACATTAATCCTACTGGATTAGTCCCCCACCCTAAAGTGACATAATTTAACCTTAATTACTTCCTTAGACTGTCCATCTCCAAGTATAAACACCCTAGCGGTTAGGGCTTCAACATAAGAATTTGGGGTGGGGACAGAATGTAAGCATCTAGTCTGTAAAAAGATGGAAATTCAACACCAAACTCTACTTTTTATTTTCTCCTTTGCATGCTTTCATTGATCCTTTAATCATGCAGTTTATCAATCAAAAGCTACTATATTCTAGGCATTTTACTAGATCCTAAGGGAGAAAACAAAGAGCAAGTCATGGGTCTTTAAGGAATCCATGTTCAGTCATGATGACATATAGAAACAAAAACGAAAGCTATGAAAATTCTCTTCCTTGTGAAAAAATATCAGCGCATAGATGAACTCTGTAATGAGGTGGAATTAAATTATCCACAGTGGGGTTTCTAAAATTAATTCATATTTTTGCTTCAAGCCAAGATAAAGTAATAGGTGCTCTCCTGCCTGAAACAAACACAAATCAAGAAAAGTATATAAAACTATGTTTTACCAGACAATGCAAGACAGTAATCCCAGAGAAATGGGAAAAAATGCGGTGAGTCCCGTGATTTTCCAGCTTACTGCCTTGAGAGAATTTCACAGCCATGGCACCAGGAAGGGGTGCTTGGGCAGAGTCTGGCAGGCGCTCTGAGTTCCGGAGATGGAGTTGAGAGTCTGAAATGACCAAGGAAGCTAGAGACCTCAGGATGGAGCACCAAGGGGAGAGAGTTTCAGAGAGGGAGAGAGAGAATAACAGAAAACTGAAGAGGGACCCTTTAAGAATATAGCAGAGTACTGATCATCTCAAAGTTGAAGAAATTATATAAAGATAGAGAAAAACAATCCGAAAGAATTAATGGAACAGTGTTCAATACTCACAACGGTCATTGGGAATCATGCCTGTCCCAACCAGGCACAGTGGACAGCCTCAAAATTCACAGCACATTGTACAGAATAGTAAGAAATGCAGGCACAGAACACTCAGTAGTGTTAGCTCTAGATATTGGGTGGGGCACACTTTTGGTCCATCTAACAAATCTTTATAGCAAGACGCCCCAAAACAAACAATTTCCAATTAATTGAGCTGAATCCTAGCACAAACCTCAAGGATAATTATAGGAATTCAAAAATATCCAGCAGCCAAAAGGGAACACTGCACGATGACTAAAATCCAATGAAACATAACCAGTCATGTAAAGCAGGAAAGTGTGATACTCCCATGATGAGGAGAAAAAAAGAAAATCAATCAATACTGATTCAGAAGAGACAGTTGGTAGAATTAATAGACAAGGAAATGAAGAGTCATTAGAACTATTATGTAGGGTGAAATTGATTCAAAATATTGAAAATAAAAATGGAGAAATAAATAAATATCTGCTAAAGCCCTGAATTTATCATTTACAGGTAATACTGAAAATGTCTGACAGAAAAATACACTGGATGGTATTCGTGGTATTCACTTTTAGATTAAACATTACATAAAATGATTAGTAAACTTGAAGATGTTGGAATAGAAGCTTTCCAAAATAAAACCCATAGAAAAAATCACAAAAATAATAAAAAGTGATTAGTGAGCTATGAAACAATTTCAAATAGCTTAATATTTTTATAATTAAAAACTCTGAAATGAGAGTTTGAAGAAATAGTAATCAAATATATTCCAAAATTGTCTTATAAATTATAAACTCATGGATTCAAGAAGCCCAATGAACCTCAAGTACACACTCATACACAGAGAAAACATTAAAGTATATCATAATCCAATTGGTCAAAACCAGTGCTAGAGGAAATCTTAAAAATGGGAGATGTATAGGGGACATATTACCCAAGATAAGGATGGGAGCAGATTACTTTTCCTACTGAAACTATGCAAGTGAGAAAATAGTACAGACATATCTTTAAATATGGAAATACATTATTTCAGCTTATAATTTTATTCAAAACAAAACTATATTTCAGAAAAGTTGAAATAAAAAATTTTCAATATACAAAAGCTAAAAGAAATCATTACCATAAGACAGTTAATAGCAAAAGAAAAGTGGGAAAAATCTTTCACTTGATACCAGGTGAAAAGTGTACCTCTAGAAATGAATGTAACTCATGGGTCAAAGAAGAAATGACAGAGGAAAATGAACAGGTAGCTACTGCATATGAAAATCTGAAAGGTGCTGATAAAGCAGTTCCTGGTACAGAGAGGAGATACAGCATTCAATTCTCTAATTACTGAAGAATAAATGTCTCAAGTCAATGACCGCAGTTTCTAACATAAACACACACACACACAATCTAAAAAAAGTTCAAATTAAAATCAAAGTAAACAAAAAAAGGTAAAGATAAATCATATTGAAAAAATTTAAAAAATAAAACAGAAAACAAGAGAAAGTTCAGTTTTAAGCCAGTTCCTTAAAAAGATAAAAAACAAACAAAAAAAACACACACAAAAAAACAAACAAATAAAAAACATATCTTTAGCCAGATTGAACAAGGGAAAAAAAGACACAAATTACCAAAGGTTGGATTGAGAGAGATGACACCACTGAAGATTATATAAATATTAAAAGGTCACTAAAATATATATTTAAAGACAACTTTATAGTAGTAAATTTGACAATTTAGATGAAATAAGCAAATTCCCTGAAAGATACACATTTGCAAAGCACATGATAAGAAGTATCTACAGAAAACTTACAGTTAACATCATACTTAATGGCAAATGTTGACATGCTTTCCTCTCTAGAAAAAAAAGTAACAATTTCTTTATCCAAAGATGACGTGATCATCTATATAGAATATTTAAAGGAATCTGTTAAAAAACTAATAAATTAATGAGCTTATTAGCAGGGCTGCAGGATATAATATCAACTGTATTTCTATATTTTAATAATAATCAAAATTAATTTTTAAAAATACCATTTGCATCAGCATCAAAACAATTTAAAATATGTGGGCAAATATCTGTCAAATATGTATAAAATCAAAATACTGAAACTTTTAAAACAATGCTGAAAGAAAAAGAAAAAGAAAGCCTAACTAAATGGAGTGATATACTCATGAGTCAGAAGATTTGATATTATTAAGATGTCACTTCTCTCCAAATTAATTAAATGTGATACCAATGAAAAGCACAGCAGTTTTGGGATTTTTGATTGTCTTTGTCAAAGTTGACAAACTGATGCTAAAGTTCACATGAAAATTCAAATGTGTTAGCAAAGTCCAAACAACTTGGAAAAGAGACAAAATAAAGAAACTAACACAACCTGATTTCAAGAATGATTATAAAGTTACAATAACAGTGTTGAATTAGCTTAAATTAGACAAATAGACCAAAGAGCATTAGAGAGTATCTACAAACAGACCCACACATGTATGCAAAACTGATTTTTGATACAGGTGCAAAGACAATCTAAAGGATAGGTTTTCAAAATATACTGCTATAAGAATATTGGGTGTTCAGTACAAACCAAAATCAAAACACAAGTGAACTTTGATCCCTTCCATTTGGGGTTCCCCAAATGGGTCATAGACCTAAATGAAAACCTAAAACCATAAATCTTCTAGAAGAAACCATGGGAGAAGCAAACAAACAAAAAGTAGACACCATATCAAAAGTGCATCCAGAAAAGAAAAAAGATGATAAATTGGGGTTTATCAAAATTGAAAACATCACTATATTGAGAATCACTATTAATGAGAATGAAAAGGCAAGCCACAGACCAAGAGAAAACATTTTCAGACTATGTAGCTCATAAAGAACTCATCTCCAGAGCATATATATAAAAAGTTGTCAATGCTCAACAAGAAAACAACTTGATATGAATGAGCAAAATATTGGAATATACTCTCAGCCAAAGATAAATAGATGGAAAATTTAACTAAAATTAGAGACTGGCCATTCCAAACACTGATGAGGATGTGGAGTAACTGTTAATCTTTCAGGAACCTGGTACAAATGTAATAGAGTTTAATTGCTTCGGAAAATAGTTTGGCAATTTCTTAAACAGGCAGATTTACACCTTTAGATAACCCAACCATTTTAGTTATAGGAGTTATCCAAGGGAAATGAAAATATATCTCCATACAAAAATGAATGAATGTTCATTGCTTCATTTGTCAGAGTCAAAAAATGGAAACAGCCCAAATTTCCATCAACAGAAGGCCCAATGGAATACTAATCAGCTTAAAAAAATAAACAATGATATACACTAGGACATCGGTGATTCTCAAATAATTATACGGTGTGAAGAAGCCCCCCAAAACAGGTACACACCTTATAATTCTATTTATATAAAATTTTAGGAATTGCAGACAAATCCATGGTGGCTGAAAGCAGATATTGGGCTGCCTGAGAATGGGATGTGGAGGAGATGGGTGGGATGAAAGGATTACACAGGAGAATTTGGGAGCTTAAATGTCTCAGCATTTTACCAGTATCTTATGTATGTATGTTAAAACTTGTCAAATTGTATAATTATGTACATATAATTTATCATATGTCAATTATACACCCATGAAGCTGATAAAAATTAAAATATGATTATAAAACCCTAATTGCTACATACAAATTTTTGCTTCAGTTTGATAAATACCATTTATTATACTTGTCTTATAAGTAGGATGTTGAACTGCCATACAGATTTATATCTATTTTCACTATAGCTATGCTCTATGTTTCAGAAGAGTCACTTCTGTTTAGTTTTCAGAAAAATAAAAATACACTAAATCTTATACATTTATATGTTTTAAAATATATGTTTGGCTTAATATTTAAAATTTATTGGTGATTTAAAAATATATTGGTGATTTTTTTCTATGTAGTGATTTTACTTCATCCTTAATACTGATCTATAGCTATTACTGTCTTCAACCATCACCACCACTTTGCTGTGAAACATTTCAAATGGTGGTTTCAACTCCCTGGTATGACATGTTAACAATTTTTTAACATTTACTTAATTCAAATGTAATTTCTAAAATAAATTTCTATGGAGAACTATTAAATACAATTATATACATGTGTACAATGTTAAAGTATTAAATTATACTATATATCATATATTACATATTTATGTATGTTATATATTAATATTAATTCAAGGTATGAGTAGGGTCTCCTTTCTGGAGGCTCTATGAGACGACCCATCTCCTGCCTATTCAAGTTGTTCACAGAATTCTGTTCATTGACTTACTAGGACTGAGATCTCCATGTCCTTGCTGGCTGTCAACTGAGGGCCATTACTGGCTTCTAGAGGCCATCCACAATCTTTAGCTCATGACCCCCTCCCTTCATCAGAGCCACTAACAGTAGGCTGAATCCATCTGATATTTGAATTATTCCTCCTTTTTGCTTTATCTCTTATCCTTCTGCTTTTTTCCACCTTTAAGGACCATGCGATTATATTGGGTCTGGCTGAATAATCCAGAATAATGTCCCTATTTTAAGGTCAATTGATTAGCAACTTAATTCTACCTGCAAACTTAATTGCCCACATGTACATGTGTGTGTTTGTATTTGTGCGTGTGAACTGTATCACTTAGTAAGGATTAAAAGAGAGTAAAAATATGGAGCCTGTAGTAATTACTCTATAAAATGAGAATTTCACTCTTTCTCCTTTATATTGAAAAATGAGACCAAATGTTTTGTTTTGTTTTGTTTTATTTTGGCTGAAGCTGTTAAAAAATAGCTGAAGCCAAAGAATAAACCAGTGTTTGGATGTCCAATGTGATTCTAAATTTGAAAGAATTACTGAAGTAGTAAATATTCTTTAAAAAAAAAGCTCTAAAGAGCTGTAAGAGTTGCCTCTTTGGAAACTTAATTTTTAATTTTTTTGTTTTATTTTTAATGTTTTTAAATTTTTATTGCATTTGATCATTATCATTTAGTTTTCTTATTACCCCCCTCCACTCCCACCCCGCAATCACTACACTGTTGTCTATGTCCATGAGTTCTTCTTCTTTTTTTTTTTTTTAAGCTGGGTCCCTCCAATCCTGATCCCACCCCTTCCAGGGTGGTCAGCCTGCTCTCTACGAGTCTGTCTCTATTTTGCTTGTTCATTTAGTTTGTTCATTAGATTCCACATATGAGCGAAATCTTACAGTATATTTCTTTCCCTGACTGGCTTATTTCACTTAGCATAATATTGTCCAGGTCCATCCATACTGTCACAAAGGGTAAAATTTTCTTCTGTTTTACAGCTGAGTAGTATTCTATTGTGTAAATGTCCCATAGTTGTTTTATCCACTCATGCTGATTGACACTTAAGCTGTTTCCATATCTTACCAAAAACCCAATTAAAAAATGGGCAAAGACCTGAGTTGACCCATCTCCAAAGAGGACATATAGATGGCTAATAGACATATGAAAAGATGCTCAATGTCACTAATCATCAGAGTAATGAAAATAAAACCACAATGAGATATCACTTCATACCTGTCAGAGTGGCTATCGTCAATAAATCAACCAACAAGTGCTGGCGGGATGTAGAGAAAGGGAAGCCCTTTTGCACTGCTGGTGGGAATGCAGATTGGTACAGCCGCTGTGGAAAGCAGTACTGAGCTATTGCAAAGATTAAAAATGGATCCGACGTTTGACCCAGTGATCCCGCTTCTGGCAATATATTGCACGAAATTCAAAATACTAATTTGAAAGAACATAAGCACCCCTATTCACTGCAGGGTTATTTACAATCACCAAGATATGAAAGTCTCTTTGGAAATTTTAATTTTAAACTTTCTGTTTAGTGTATGGTCTACATATAATTAAGAATCATTTATGACTTTAAATACCATGATTATAAGGTTAATCTACAATCAGGTAAGTGCTTTTCACAATATTGCAGATGATCTTTTTTCCATGGTAACATAATTTTTATTCACAAGGAATACAAAGACAACTAAATATTAAATTTTGTGTTTGAAATGTTTTGTCTCTTTGTTATAAATATTACCCTTAAAAGGTAATAAAAGGAATTTTTTTACATTTCTACATTTAAATGCTTTCATATTTTCATTTTATCTGAGAGCCTTTAAGCTGCTTTCTTCAAGAAAAGTTAAGAATTTGGACAGAGTAGCCAAGTTTGAGAAACACCACACCTGATTAAAAATGTTCAGCAGAGATAGCTTTAGTTTTCTCATACTATTGGCAGATGCCTTGCATTTTAAAAACTGGTTTTCAAGCTTAAAACTTTTTGTTATTTCTAGAAGAACATCAATCAGAGTCCACCCATTCCCATCTATTTTTGTTCACATCAGAGTGAATGATGTCTGTCTTTCCCTTTTCTTCATCTAATTTCTTGGTGCTTCTTTGGTTTTCTGAGTTTGAGTGCTATTTCCTGTACAAAGTCTGAAACAGTATCACATTTTATGTAATCTAGACCATAACACAGAGAAATGTTTTATATTTGCATTTCTCTGCAAAATGAAAAATGATGCTATAACTGTCATAATTTAATTCAGAGTGATACACAATGTGTTTTTAAATAAACATTTTGGAAATAACACAAATGAAGACATAATATAGTGTCAGTGTATGACAGATGTCTTCTAATGAAATTAAATTTGATTTAAAAATTTGACAAAGTGAATACTTGCTCATAATTTAGGAAGAAGTATTAAACATTAAGTATGATGATCTCAGGCACTTTTTTTGTAGAGAGATGTTATTTCAGATCTTCACACCCCACTTATTAAGATGAATGGTCATGTCATGTTTTATCTTTTTGACACTATATGCTATTCTTGATGTGAGACAAAGCCAAGCCCAGCAGAATTTTCTTTGGATTATTTGCAGCCAAGTTTTAGGATTAAAAAATAATAATAAAAAGAATATCTTTAACATGATTTTGTATTATTATGAAGATTTTTCAATGACAATCTTTTATACAATTTATTGTTCTTTAAAACATTGTTACTTATGAGTTGAGATTTAATTAAGCAGCTGGAAGGAATTAGCTGTGACATGATCAATTTAGCATTTTAATTAAAAGAAGTAGAGCATTTTAGAGTGACATCTATAAAATTACAAATTGGATGGCATAGAATTATAAAAGTCTGTAAAAAAGTATTTTTAGATGCCCAACCCATGGCTGTTAAGAGTAGAATATTTCACTTTATTTTCCCAAACTTCCACCCTCAGATATTATTAATTATCCTCAGTCACACAGTCCTTAATCTTTTACTTTTAATTGCTTTTATTTCTCTCTAAATTTTCCAGAATATTTTAGTTTCAGGGTGATTGAAATAAGGGAGTGGACCTTGCTACAATTAGTTATTTTGTATGTCAGGACACATCAACTACTTGTTTTGTTTTATAATCTAGTTGATTCTGAGTTGCATAATTTTTTTCATTTTTCAACAACTCCGAAGTCAGGATTTATTTTACAAGCACCGTGAGGCTGGTGACTGGCATGATGTAACTGTCGTTACTGGTGCACCTGTCTCAAAATTTACTGAATGGGTGTCAACAGGGAGAAAACCCTAGCAATAATATAGAGTGATTGTTTTTAAATGTACCAAAATAATATTATCTGGGAAAAGAAAGTTCAGTGACTTTGAGCCCAAAAGTGATTTAATTATGTCAGCTTCTGAATATGAAGACATTTTAGGAATATCTTAACCAATTTATTTTGCTTATTTTCCTTTATCTATACATACAATTTTGACACATGATAAGAAAGAACCTGTCTATGCAGTCTAAAGAAATCTTTGAAAATATTAAAATAAAATTTACAAACTATAAGAAAGCACTATGTCATGTCTAATTGGCAGTGCTCTTTTAATAGTATATAAAAATTAGACAAAAATTAAAATATTTTGGTCAAAACATTTAAGGGATTGTCCACATCATTCCTGATTTACAAAAGTTTTGAAAAGTGCCATTTACCTGTTCAAAACTTAAATATTATTCTGTTTAGAGTTAGCAAATGTATCATTTCCTTTCTTTTATTTACTTCCCCTGTATTCATTTTGTTTTCTAGAGCAAAGTAAATAATTTTAGTAATCATTTACAAGGCAATGTGCAAACACATTTAAAATTGAAATTTCAAAAAGTTTTTCAAAAACCTGGTCTGAAATGTACACCCTTTCTGTAGGAATGAACTAGACTACAGACAGAAAAATATTACTGAGATAAACGTAGGACACATTTAAACTTCACTTGTTAGCCTATTTATTCTGTCTCCTCATTAGCAATGATATATAGCCCAATGATTTAAAAATTCTGGTTTTGATAGAGAAAAAGTTAGAAAGGAGCAATGACTATTTTCTTCCAATAAAAATAAAACACATTTTACCTGGCATCATGATTTAACAGAATTCAGTGAAAATGCGTAGAAAGTACAACCCCCCCCCCCCACAAAATGCACATCCTCTTTTGCTCAGTCATATATCTATTACATATATAAAACTGCTTTGTCTAACATAAAAATCAATGTTTGCTTTTATTACCTTTCAAAAACAATCTGCTATGCTAGTTCTTAATTTTGCAATGTAAAGTAGCAACAGAAATTTCAGGAAGAAAAAAGAGAAGAAAATCAGAGGATTAAATAACAACCTCCAGACCCAACAGGAAGTAGATAAAATGCTATCTCTATCATCCATATATTGCACGTCTTTTTCTTAATGGTAAGTCACCGATACCTGTAAGGCTGGAGTATGCCAATGTATGGTGTTGACTGCAGCTCACTTACTTTTCTAGTGTAAGAATGTGCTTGATCTATGGGAATTTTGGTGGTGGTGGTTCTGAAGAAATATACAATATATGCCTACTAAAGTGACTGTAGGTACAATTTTGCTTGCCCAGCTGTAGATCATTGCCAAAAATAAAGACGATGAATAACCCATTATCCTTTGTAATAAATGGGAAATTAATAAGTTTTCCAGGAAACATTTCTCACCATATTTCTCACAACAGTATGTTTACTTCAAAGATGAGTGTAGAAAAAATTCTTGAAAAGCTGCCAATTCAAGAACAAAGTCAATTCAGCACATGAGCTGAAAGAGACGTCAGGCCTGAATACAGTACCCAGAGAGGAAGTGCCTAAAACTAAAGATCTATAATTTCATAGCTGATTATAGACCATGACTTGTACAGCACCTTGACTTGTTGCACGTTAGTATCACCATGTGCTGCTAGGGACATCTGGAGAAAGCAGGGAAAGAGGACAATCTCTGGTTTTTGTTAATAGCAATAGTTCTATTAGTTTTCAATTTTGCTGAATTTAATCCAGGATTTATACACTCAACAAATACTTATTAAATGCCTCCCATGTGCTAGGTTTTAAGACATGCATTTGTTTTAGAATGCATATGTTCCATTCCAGATTTTTTCTATTTTATGAGTTTTTCTTAAATTTAGATTATCATAGTCAGACTATTGTTAAGGAAAAAATGAAGCTTCCCTATAAATATCTTCCCCTTAATTTTTCAGAAAACAAAATTATATAATACAATCTGACTTGTTACAGAGTTACAAGTCATGATAACATTGTATCTGCTTTCCAAAAATTAAGTAGTGGACTACTAGATTTACACCCATAGCTTCACATGGGAACACCATCCGAAGTTTAGCAGAAACAGGAACAGCTCAGGCAGTGAGTTTCTCTAAAATGTTTACAAGGATTTTGCTTGAGTTCTTAATTGCTCAATTTTAAACTGCCTTCAGCACTTAGCAATGGCACTTAAACCTGGGAATAGGCCTTGAAAAACAGTTTTGCTCTAGGCTCAGAAATACCTAGGAAGAGACAAGTCGGAGAAACGTGTGTTGAATCTGTATTGACATTATGAGGATGTTGTTTCTTATAGACATAGTCTCATTCTCTCACTTCTGCTTATCTTCCACTGGTGAATATATTGAATTCTCTACTGTGCCAAAGACCTTTGCAATAGAAATTAGAACTCACCTATAGACAAAACAGGACATGTGAGGCTTGCTTTCAATATCATTTATTGTACAGCTGCTCTCATACCTGCTAGCACCATCCCAATACTCTGAAACTATCCATCCCAATACCCTTAGAGACTCTGACACTAGGAATCACAATTGCCCCTGCCTTTCATGATTTCACAAGGCCATACTTTATCTTCTTCCTCCTGTTCAGTCATTGACACTTCAACAAGTATTATTGAGAATCTACTATACATCAGGTTTGTGTTTGTTGCTTAGGATACCAACAGGAATAAAATACTATCACCAGTTGAGGAAATGAGAAGACTTCATAGCTTGGGGGTTATAGTATAATATATTTAGGACAATGATCATGATACATACAAAAAAACAAAGTAAAAGTACAAAGGAAGAGTAGCAAGAGTGACCTGTAGAATCAGAGAACATTTTTTAGAAAAGGCTACACCTGAGCCTGTTTTAAATAATAAGCATTTTCAAAAATAAAAAATAAAAAGGAAGGAAATTTCAGAGGACATTACATGAATACACACAGAGATTACACTGCACATTTTGCAGGATGCCAGGCACCTGCAAAAGTGGAGATAGGAGGTGGTGGAGCTCCTGGCCCCACTTTCCTGCTTCCATCTAATCTTCTGCCAAGGCTTCTTATAGGTCAGCCCCAGTCAGTAGTCAAACCTTATGGGAACCAATCCATATAAGTTGGACTTCCAGAGTCTACAATAAGTGAGGAGGGAGGTATAATGGATCCAGAGGTGAAAATGCAAGATAATTGGAGTCCACGTCTTTGCCCCAAAGCCCCTATCTTTCTTCTTCCTGTCCTACAAACAAGGAATGCACAAAATCCTCTCAACTATCTTATCAGGTTAGTATATCATGTTATCAACTGAGTCACACTAACACCTGAAACCTAAAGCATTAACTAATAATTCAGCTTGTTTGTTTCAGTCACTGTCTTTGTTGTTGGCCATTAAGCAAGTCTAAGTAGGTATGATACCTGCCTTTGTCCTCCTCTAATTCTCTATTCCTTTTACTCTCTGCAAGCACCTCAGTTGGAAAGGTGCTTTACCTGGTGAAATGACCCAACTCTTTATTTCTGCAAAATCCAAGTGTTTTTGTGGTCCTGCCTTTATCTTTGTCTCTTTTTCCTATTGACCTGAGCACTAGATAATGCACTAACAAGCACCCCAGTGAATCCTTTTGGTTCTGTGCGCTCTTGACTTAAGCTGCATAGAAGCAATGCCACTTTCAGTTATCATAATATTAGAATAGACCTCTTCCCTGCCAGTTTTTAATAGCCTATGGCATCCAAAATGGCAGTGGGGCAGTTTTAGCTTCCATTTTAATCAAACAAGGATGGGGTTCTGTCCTGAATACTCACATCTTTAAGTGCACATAACATAAGATAGTGGAATGAAAGCAAAACACCCTTGTCTTAGTTTTCTCAGGCTACCATAACAAAAGACCATACACTGGATGTCTTAAATAACAGAAATGTATTTTCTCACAGTTGCGAAGGCTGCAAGCCTGAGATCAGGGTGCTAGCATGGTCTGGTTCTACTGAGGGATCTCCTCCTGCTTGCAGTTGCCTGCCTTCTAGCTGTGGGCTCACACAGCTTACCTTTGGTAGATGCACATGGAGAGAGAGAGAAAAAAAAAAAAGAGGTATTTCCCTCTTCATTACAAAGCCACAAATCCTATCATATTATGACTCTACCATTTTGATTTCATTTGGCCTTAATCAACTCCTAAAACCCCTGTGTCCAAATATGGTCTTATTGGGGCTTTCAGTTCTAATATATCAACTTAGGGAGGACACAAATTAGCATGTATCACCATTTAGTCCAGTTAGTAGGTGTAGTAGTAAGATAAATCCAATTGTACCCCTTCCATTGATTCCTAGACTAGTGAATTCTTATTTATTTACTTATTTAGAGAGAGGGGAAGGGAGGGAGAAAGAGAGGGAGGGAAACACTGATGTGCCAGAGGAACTTCATTTGGTTGCCCGTCACACATGTCCTGGTTGGGGACCAGGCCTGCAACCTGGGCATGTTCCCTGACTGGGAATTACACCTGTGACCCTTTGCTTTTTTGGGATAATGTGCAACCAACTAAGCCATGCTAGTCAAGGTTAGACTAGTGAATTCTGACCATGTGGAAGAAGGCACCATCTATTAGCCCCTGGTTTCATACATCTTCTATGTCCTATAGGACAAAGCTAGATAAATCTAGCATACTCTCTCTCAACTGGTACTTTAACTGACCCTTCAGTGAGTCATTCCAATATTTTATATAGCTAAATGAATTGGGAATGGAACATATGTAGTAGAACCTGTAAATTTCATGGGCACGAATCATCGCTATACTTAGTTTATTGCAAAATGAGCTTTATTTTATTTTTTTTTGTTTGTATCAATAGAGGCAATGATGGGTAAATACCATGATAATAGCAAAATCATTCTTTAAGACCACTTAAGATGACACGGAAAAAATCTGTTAAAGTGTATATCGCATGTGAAAGTACAGCATGGGGCAAAAGTAGGTTTACAGTTGTATGTGAAATAGAGTTTATTCTTATATTATTACCTATTAATTATTGTATTATTTTCCATACTCACAAGTGTAAACCTACTTTTGCCCCCTCCCCCATACATCTATTCTTATGACTACAAATTTCTGTCTCCTCCAGGATCGGAAGTCTCCACACGTCCACCAGGTGGCTGGCTGGTCCGCCGGGGAACACAACTATTATAAGATTCTCAGTATGGGCCTGTGTTTTCGGCATATTGGGCAATAAGCAGTACTGGTACTCAGATCAGCCATTGTAATGAGGATTTTATATTGTTGTATATTTTTTAACTAATGCTTAACCTCCATCTTTGTCACCTTCTCTATGGACATAGTAAACAAGCATGAGGTTGGAGGTTGTGGGTACAAAGGTGATTACTGTCCAGAGGAGGGGTCATACTGCCCGTCAGATTATTTAGAATTAGCTCTGCAGTAGACATTCAGTGAGGATAGTTCCATGGAAATATCTTCAGAGTTTGCCCATTCAGAAAGGTTCATTCACATATCCACCATTCAGACCTTATTATTCTTCTAGTTTTGTTCTTTGTAGTCAACCCATTATCCCCTGCACATGAATAGTACACCTTGGATTTCTCCCTTTTAATTTGACTTGGACAACCAGACACTCTGCCCTTTCAGTAGAGAAGGAATTTTTCATCACCATTTTCTTTTACTGTTACCCCTGAGAAAGCCTTGTAGCACTTGAGAGGAGCTAATCTCATGAGAATCTGAGCCAGTTGCTTATGCAACTAAACTTTTCAGACATGCTTGAGTCAACATGGGATGCTATAGTGGATATCCAATTTCTGGTCACTTTCATTTAAATAGCATCTATTTCCTAACAGGAATTTCAAATCACATAGTTATATGAGATTTGTTCAGAAGATATCCAGCCTTGTAATATGAAAAATAGAGACATTTACTGAAGGAAATACAAGAAGCATTGTACATAGGATAATGACATCTCAGTCTCCTTCAAAGTAAGTATCTTGGGACCTCACATAGTTCTCCCAATCACCATTAGCTATACCACCATACTTTCCTGAATCTCTTCAAGGGTCTGAAATCGCTTCCCTTTCAAAGGTGATTTCAACTTTGGAAAAATCCGGAAGTCGCAAGGTGCCCAGTCTGGGCTGTAGGGGGGCTGAGTCACCTAGGTGATACGATGTTTTGCCAAAAAACTCTGCATGAGACATGATACATGAACAGGCACATTGTTGTGATGAAGCTACCAATCATCAGTTGTCCATAGCTGTGGCCTTCTGAATCATCCAAATAGTTTCTGTGGAGGAATGTTCAAGCTAAAGGCAAAATTTGATGCAGATTCTTTGCTCTACTCATGCAGTCATTTTTAATGCAAGAGCCACACAGCACCCATGCTCACTCAACAGCATCTACCATCCGCACTGACTAGTATAGTGAAGCTGTCATTCACACATGTGAACTCTCCTTGGCTGCCAGGTTACACTGATGTTGTGCAAACCATTCTCATTATATCAACAATGGCTGGACTTTTTTTCCAGACAGTTCTCATTGTATAGTACCCCATGGTCAAGTACTGAGACAGTATGAGGGCCTGATAGAAATCTAAAATTTACTTTTCTGATGGAGAATAGTTGCTGCCATAATTGAGTCCCCATTGGAGTTTGTCAGGAGCTCCCCTCAGTATTTCCATCTGTCACAAATACTCTCTGTACTGTTGGGTTTTCTGGATATGAGTTCCAGAAGTTACAGCATTGGGGTGATACAAATTTCTATTTTTTGTTACCATTTAAAATTGTCATCTGAAATATATAGCAAACTATTTCTATATTTTGCTGCATACCTAGATATGATGTGGATTTCCTCCAAATCCCAAGTTTCATGAAGCATATGTCACTTTCTCTAAAGGCTGTAAATGGCTCGGCTACTTACCTCTCACTTTTCAGAGGTTTATTTTTTGAAAGTGTTAATTGGTGCTTTTAAAATTTGTATTTTCCCCAAGCTTGTTGAGATACAATTTACACTTGATTTGGCACGTGGTTTTTGGCGTTACTCTCCCATCCTCTAGCAATCATGTGTCTTACGTAGGCTATTAGGCCTCTTTGGATTCTTGCTACTTCCTGCCTGGAATGTTACTTAGCATAATATTATCAATGGAATAGTCACTAATCTGTAGCATAACCAGAAAAATCAAAGTCTCTGTGGTCGTTTATGGCAGATAGCAGAAGATCAGAAATAATCTTCAGGTAAGACAGTGAAAAGTATATTGCTCGCTTTGTAAATATATTGCTATCTATAGTAAATAAAATGGCTTTGCATTATATTTACTATAGATAGAAGTTAGAAAACAAAAACACTGTATCTAAAGCTGCATACTGGGGCCAGTGACTAGATACATTATCTGAACTGTAGGTCTTTTTGGCAGGACTCCTTAAAATTGTGAAATCCAGTCATACTTCAAGACTCATCTATCTGACTTTTGTGCTGACCAAAGAGGTGAGGTAAAAAGAGATGTAGTAAGAATCATTGCTCATGTTATTTTCAACTTTTTGATGGTGACACTATCTCTGAAATATCCCTAGTAATGCAGTATTGCTTTTAGAACATTTCAGGGAGATGCGATATTCCAGAACTTCTACTAGGATCTTTCTACCATAATAGTACACATTTTACCCATTGAGGAACTAATGTGGGTATTCTGTTAGGTATTAAATATACCTACTTTCACTATTAATTTTGAGACTAGAAAAATAATCAGCATAAGTTTAACTTTGTCCAAGACTCTGCTTGTCTTCTGACCCCTATAAGCCCCAAATTTGTCCAGTATGTTTCAAATTCCTGGGGAGTATCAATCTGGAAGCAGTGACCAAAACCCAAAGGCTAAATTTTATTCTTTCTCCTGTACACAGTGACTTTCATAAATTGCTGCATTGCTGTGGGCAAGAGTGTGAAGGAAGATTCACTTGTGTTGCATTAACAATGTTTCCTTAAAGAGTCCCACCTTTCCCCATAAACAAATAAACAAATATGTTGAATTCTGTGAAATAGCTTTGATATAGAACTTGATTGAGACCATAAATCCCCTATAACAATTGAAATCAGCTTTCTGCTCACTAGACCTACAATTTTCCCACTTAGATATTTTAAACAGCATCTTAATAGCCTGCCCACTTATTTTACTCCTAAAGATTCTGTGATCAATTAGCTAATACATTTGTTTGGGGCAATGCTCTGATTGTAAACTCTCTCTGAAGTGTATTAGGTTATTGGCCTTTTTTTTTTTTTTGCTAACAAGTAATCATCTCTACTACTCCAGAATGTCAGGATTTCTCTCCTTCCCTTAAAATTGGAAAGCACAATGTCATAACAGCATCTTCCGCCATCATCTCCAGTTTACAAAAGGATAGCCTCCACAGAGCTCCTAAGAAGGCTCAGAGAAAAGTATTCCCCCAGCTCCCCTAAAATTGAAGCTAGGGGTTGGTTAAGCAGATTCCACATAATTCATTCATTCCAACATTCTTTGAGCTTTTGTATAACTTCCCTGAAAATTTCAGCATCTCATTTCATGACTATAGGCCTGCTTTAGTTCAACATCTTTGCATGCTATTAATGTTGACTTCCAGGGATTAAATCAACATGAATCCCGAATGCTAAGTGCATTCAGTTCAATAAACTCAACCCATAGTAGTCTTACATTTCATACTATTTGGCCTAACAACCTCAGAATCGCTCTCATTCATTCCTTCAGACTTTTACTGATACAAATTGACAAGATTACACAATGTTTTCAGTGGACAATTACTTTTAGATTAGTATGCTTGCACTTCTCCATTTTAAACTCTCTTGGCATCTAGCTCTTCTCCCTATAAATGTAGACCTTAGAGGATTGGAAGTTAAGCCTAAAAATAATTGGTATTCCACTAAGAGCCAAGTCTGCCAGCTTATGTAGCAGGAGGTATTTTCATTAACTAGAGAGTTTCAGGTCTTTTGGGGGATTCAGATTTCTGGGTTTATCTGTTTCTTCTTTAGTGTGCCCATCCCATGACCCAGCCTTCTCTCTTTCACAACCATTATCTCTTTTTAGCATAGAGATCTGGTACAATTGCATATTCAACTAGTTCTATAATTCTACTGTAGTTATAATTAGGTCCTGAGCTTGATCCTATAACTATAGGAGATAAATAAATCCTTCAAAACTGACCTTTTAAAATTTCCATCTGAACACTGCATTTGGTTTCCAAGACAATTAATGTTTCATTTCCTCTTTATTGGCTCTCCAGGACCTTCTGAGGATATATCCCATGTTACGATCTTTCTAATCCCTGTCCTTACCACTGCTACTAAATGCCACAGACACTTTGATCACAAAATCTTGCCTTCCATTGGCACTTCCTTGTACTTTATTGTTGATGATCATTTCTGGGAATTCACAATAGATGTTAACACTCATTATCATCCCCACCCTGCAAGAAGGATAAGATGTGCTGCGAAAATATGTAAACCACCAAATCCCCAAATCTTAATTTTAAGGTTTCATTCTTGGGAATACTCCTGGTACCAATTACTCTTACAGACAGAAAACAGATGGCACATCCTAACAGGATAATTAAGAAAAGGTTAATGTAGACACCATTTTTGCTTTACTGCTAAGGGATCATGAAACACCAGGGCTAGCAGACAGCGGTAAGCTGCTACCATCTTTAGACTGTAGCTGTAGAAGAGGCTATCCAACAGGAATGCAATTCCCGCCAATCTGTAGAGTGGCATCGGGCAGCTGGGGAACGAAGTGCTCTGACCTCTCTATCACTCCTTGCCTTCTGCTGGCATCTCTCCATGGCACAGCGTCTATACCTTTTCACTTTTGAGGATTATTTTTATAACTCTCTCTTTTCATACTCCACCCACATTCTCTTCCTTTTCCTCTCTAATCCCTTGACCTTTGATTTTACTGAGAAAATCAGAAAAGAATGTTTACAGGGTCCCCACACCATAACAACACACTTAGCAGCTTCTGTCCCCAAAGATCAATATCCATGTTTCTGTGTAAGCCAGTCTTTTTACAATTTCTGCACTAGATGCCCTTCATTTGCTCGTGTATTTCTATCTGGCTATTCTAGTCCATTTCTTCAACATCACCAATGTTTCTTTTTTCTTTTTAATTGTATTACTGCTATCAACCTATTAACATGCTACTCTCTTTTTCCTGTCATACATGTTCTTTATTTAAAATAGTTAAACAGTGATAAATTAAGCCCAAACAAAGCTATGAAAATATAAAATTCAAGTAATGGGCATTAAAATAAGGAGTGCTGTTTATTGATATTATATTTCTTGTGCTCTACTTAAAAGTAATAAGTGTACCTCTTTGTCTATTGTGTCATTTGTTGTCAATGTAATTTTTATGCTTTTGGACAGGAGAGACTATAATTTGATTCATCATTGTTGTAATTATTCTCCTCTTTAAATTAAATTTTTAAAAATTAACCACTACTTTATTTTCATGGACCAATCATTTAAAATATATATAAAATTTAAAAATGGGGGAAAAAACAGGCTGGACAAGCAGGTGGTAGAGTAGGAGAATTTATCTCACACCACCTCCTAAAACCAAGCTGAAAATAAAAATAAAGAGGGGAACATCTACTTGAAATAAACAACTGAAGACTACCTGAAGAGGAGGTATTTAACCAAAGATGGGAAGAAATCACCTATAGCCAGCAGAAAGGGCAGGGAAGTGAAAGGGACAAGCACTGCTTTTATGGGTGACACCTGAGGCAGTCCCACAGCTGTGGGAGCTTCCCCCACAGAGGCGGAAAGCCTATATCACATACTAGGCTTCCAAACACAAAGTGGCAGTGCTGGGGTCATCTGCCCGTGCAGCATCCAGCAGTGAAAGGTCATGGTTTGTTTGTTGTTGTTTTTCACCCCCCACTGGAGGAAATCCAAGCTTGCTGGAGACAAAGCTAGCTTTTTTCCTTTTTTTTCCCTTCCTTTAGTTCTAAGGAGCCATCACACAGTGTTCGTGTGCTATTCACTCACTTTTGGCTCAGGTTAAGGGAGGGCAGCATGATCTGTAGTCACTGGAGGATAATCTGGAGTGGGAGGCTTGGGGAAGAGACATGGGAGCACGGCTTCTGGGCTCCCGGTGCCAGAACATAACACCGTACAGCAGTAACCATTTTTCTTGAGAAGAGCAGGCCCCTCCCAGGGGAAAACAATTTGTGGGAAAACTGCTCACCACAGCCTCAGGAAGTCTCCTAGCCCCATCCTCTGGAATCCCACGTGCTGCACCTTCAAAATCCTGCTTCCCCACCCTGCATTGTTGTTTTAAATTTATTTTTTATTTTTATTTGTTCCTTTCTTATTTTCCCTCAACCTGCATCTTATCCCTGCTGAGGACACAGCAACATAGGCAGGTTCAGGGATGTTAGAATGACCATTTATATGTGGTCATTCCACATACTTTCCCAAGAACCAGACTAGCACTTCCCTTTCACCAGAGAGCCGAGGATCACCCTCCTAGTTTCTGGCAGACCCACACTCTGAGCCCTGGAGACACCACCTGCTATCCTAGTAGGGACTTTGACCTGCCAAGTTCAGGGAAATAATCTGGGACAGACTCACTGTGTGGATGTACCCACCATTTTCTCTGAAGTCTAAATGGCACTACACACAGGAGATACAGGGGCCCCATCTGCCTGTTCAACAAGAAGCCCTCTCAGAAACAACTGAGTCAGCAGCTACACTAAGACTAATGGCAGGACAGCAGGCAGAGGCAGGCGGAGGCAGTAACTGTCATGTTTTCAGTTATTAGGTGACCCACCCCTGGGCCTTGTGCTGATAAAAAGCCAACAGGGCAGAACAGTGAGGACCACCCCAGATGCAGCCAAGCCCGAAGGAGACAGCCACAGACTGTGGATCGCTCATAGCTTCAGAGAGGCTGCCTAGAACTAGACTGGGACAGCACTGACATCAGCTACACCATCTTCAGAGAACACCAGAATGGCATCCAGGAGGAGAGCCCAGAAGGCAGGCACCAAACTCTGCTGAGACAAATTTCACTTCATTCGTTTTCGTAATTTGTGTTATTTTTTTCTTTCACACAGCTTTTTAACATTTTTCTTTTTGTTCAATTTTATTCCTATTTTTTCACTAATTTTTTTATTTCAAATTTCATATTTTACTCTTCCCTTTTCTTACCATTTTGCCTTCTTCCTTCCCTTTCTTATTTTTGTTTTAATTTTTCCCCTTTCTTCAACCTTTTGTGATGATTCCTCACATCTAATACTCATTACTTCTTCTCCATCATCTCACAATCATTTTTCTTTCCCTTAGTCATCTCATATTCTTTTTTTATTTCTCATAATATTCTTATTCTCCTTCTGCCTTCCTTAATTATTGTTCATTTGTCATTGATATTGCTGTCATTGGGGGTATTTTTGCTTGTGTCAATTTTGTTTTCACTGTTGTTTTGTTTTGGTCAGTCAGCTCCCAGCATCATATAAGGCATGGTGGGGGTTGAGACTCTCAGTCAGCCAGCTGGAGGGGAAAATCCACCAATGAGTGGACCAACAGCAATCAAAACCTAAATGTAACAAGAGAGCCCATATGAACGGCATAAAGGGCATCCCTTGAGCATCCATCTCAGGAGATCAAGGAGGCTATACTGCTGAGTCCCACAGACCTCCTATCACAGAAGGCCGCCACACAAAAACAGGGAGTCAAAGCAGAGCAACCTGAGATGCAGAAACAAACAAAAAATGTCACCTAAAATGGGGACACAAAGAAATAACCCCTAATCAAAAGGAAAGGAGGAATCTCCAGAAAATGAGCTAAATGAAATTGAGGCAAGCAATTTATCAACATAGAGTTCAAAGTAATGGCCATAAGGATGCTCAAGGAACTTAGTGGGAACTATATCAATACGAAAAAGGACATAGAAACCTTGCATAAGAACCTATTGGAAATCAAGAGTACAATATCTGAAATGAAAAATACACTAGAAGGAATTAAAAGCAGGCTGGATGAGGCAGAGGATCAAATCAGCAAGTTGGAAAACAAGGTAGGAAAAAAACACCCACTCAGAGCAAAAAATGAAAAAAGACTTAAAAAGAATGCAGATAGTTTAAAGGAGCTTTGGGAAAACATAGGACATAACAGTATTCACATCACAGGGATACCAGGAGAAGAAGAAGAAATGTGGGGACTGTTTGAAAAAAGGTGAGGGAATGAGTCAAAAAACATATATGAAGGATCCATGGACATGGACAATGATGTATGGATTGACTGTGGAAGTGGGGAGGTGGGTTGAGTGGAGGGGAGCAAGAGGGAAAAGTTTGGACAACTGTAATAGCATAAATGATGAAACATTTAAAAAGAATAAGAATAAAATTAAAAATACAATAATAAAAATCATAATTAAAAGGAAAAAATGCTCTTTATTGCTCTCCCTCACCCTTTAATCTTCTACCACATTTATTTTCTCCTTATTAGGGGAAAACACAATTTGATTTTAATAGTGTTTCCAGAAATTAGTCTACTATTATCCCCTGAACTCGCCGAAATCTGGCTTTTTACCCTGAAGCGGCTCTTGTTAAGACCAATAATGACCCAACTTGTTAAATCCAATGGTTAAATTTCAGTCACTTTATTGGCTCCATCAGCAATAACTAATAGAGTGGGTTACTCACTCCTTAAATATCTTAACTTGGATACCAGGGTATACTGCACACTTTTAGTTTTCTACTTTTCCCTGTGGTCACTTCTTCTCAGTATCCTTCACTGCTTTCTCATATTCTCCCCAACTTTTTAATATGGTATTATACCAAACTCAGTATTCTTTCCTCTTCTCCGTTATTACACCATTCGTGATTTTCTCTCATCTAATAGCTTTAAATAGCATCTGTTAATGACTTTCAAAATCATACCATCAACACAGACATCCCTTCCAAATACTAAACTTATGTATCATCTGCCTTCCTGACACCTCTACTGGGATGTTTCATGTCTTAATCTTTCCCCCAAATCTGTTCTACTTATAGTTGTCCCCATCCGAGTTAATGGCAACTTTCTAGTTGTTCAGCTAATGAACCCATAAAGTTATTCTAGACTCCTCTCTCACTCTCACATCCATAACACAAATACTTTTGGATATCCCTCCAAAATGTACCAGAATCCTGTTCCTTCACCAATTATTGTAACCACCCTGCCTGGGCCACCATCATCTCTTACTTGGGTTACTACAAAGTTCTTCTTGTCTTCACCTTTACTTACCTAAAGACTTTTTTTCAATAGAGCAGACAGAATATTGTATTAAAATCCCTCCACTGGCTCCTCTGAGTAAACTTTTAGCTTTTACTAAGAATAAAGCTAAAAGTCCACATAATTGCTAAAAAGCTCTATATGAACTGGATCGTCATTACCTTTTGTCTTTATCTTATTCTACTCTACCCCTCACTCACCCATCTATAGCCAAGCTGTTTTCCTGCTCTTTATAGAATATACAAGTATGTTCTGATCAGGGTATTAGCTTTAGTTTTTCCCTCTTCCCGAAATACAGTTTCTACAGACACTAATTTGTTCCCTCTCTCACTTCATTCAAGTCCTGGCTCTAATCTTATCTTTCTAAGGAGTCTTATCCTGACCACTCTATTTAATATTCCATTCTCCCCCTCCACTCACTCCTACCACTCTCAATTCACCTTACTGTGTTCTTTCTATTCCATAGCACTCATCTTCTATCATACTATATAGTATATATCATTAATCATTCTTTAATGTGTTTGCATTTGCTTATGATGTTTATTATTTATTAACCATCTTCCTCTCCTTCTATCTAAATTCCATGAGGATTGTTATGTTTGATTTATTCACTGATGAGTCCTAAGCATCTGGCACATAAAAGGTATTCAGTATCGAATGAATGAATGAATGAATGAATGAATGAATGAATGAGTGAATGAATGACTATAAAATCAACAGCACAAGAGTTCAAACAATACCAGTATAAATAACAGTAAATGACAGCACAAAACATAGACCCTTCCCTACCATCTCACATATCATCAGTATGGACAATTATATCTGCTTAAAGGAAGAACCTAATAGAGTCAAGAAAAGATCTATAAAACAGAATTCCTCTTAGGACTTCCAGTTTGACTCTCAAAGATGCTGTGATGATATTATAAGTCTTAATTTATACTTTACTCAGCCAGGGGGAGAAAAACAACAGAAGGGACAAATATTGAATGTGGCAGATGTCTTCATGAACTAGACTTGAAGGCATAGTTAAAATTCTTGTAAATAGTTCTTTTTTGTCATTGGTTTTGATCACGAATATTAGTGTAAACTTTCTAAATGGGAGAGTTGGGTAATGTGATTCTCTATAAGGCTAATCTATAAAAGCTGCATTAAATCGCAAATCCCAAGGGAGCAGATTCAACTACTTAGCGAATAAGAAACTTTAGGAAACAAAACTAAATAGTTTAGAAGGTTGTATTGGGAATCTGAGACATATATTTTTCTGTCTGATCATTTCCCTTGCCAAATCCTTAAAGAACTTCTAATAGCTCTTAGTGTAAAGTTCAAGTTTATCGACATGTTTTATCAAACCTTTAATTTTGTCCTTGCCAACATTTCCAGCCTCATCTCCTGTTTCATTCCTCCTTGCTCCTTTTGCTCCAGCTATAATGACCTGAATAACACACTCCTCCTTGCCTTCCAGGCCTTCAAGTTCTGTTTTCTGTGCTGGGGATGCTCTTGCCACCATCCTTTGTTTAGTGAACTCTTACATATCCTTTTCATATCAACCCCAAAGAGTTCTTTTTCAGGAAAGCCTTTTCTAACACACAGATTAGGTAAGGTTCCCTGTTACATTCTCCTTTCTTTATAACATTCTACACATTTTGAAGGTATATATTTATTGGTGTGATTATTTGCCTTAGTGGTTTTTTTTTGCCCTCAAAAGACTAGACCCTAGTTTTTATGATTATGTAAACCATATTTATTTTTAGACCATTTTCATTTTGCTTAACATATAGTAGGACCACACTACATATTAAAAGAAATAATGAATAAAAATTTTAATTAGATAGCTGATTCCCATACTCCACCTCCTGACTGTGTTAGATTTCCCTATTTTAATCTCCAATACTACTCTGTTTTTTACTTTATAGCAATTGCCTGAACACACATAGACACATGCAAACTAAGAACAACATGAAGAAAAATAAGCATACCTCATTTTCTCACTATGCCATTGGTAAAGCCCGTCATATTGCTTTACAAATAATATACTCAGAGCACGTAGACATTAACTGAAAGTTTTGTTCATTTGTTGTCAATGCTCCCCTCTTAGGCCAAGAAATGGTTCTTACTATAAAATGGTTTCAGAAAAAATCTTTAGGTAGGTTACATTTCAGAGTTCTTACCCATCTGAAGGATAGAGTCAAAGCCCAAATACTGCCAAAAGGAGTTTTATCAATGAAATAAGGAAAGATGACATAATGGAGAAAGGGAAATTAGTCTAAAACTCTATATTCCATAGATCCTCAATATCATTCAGTCCTAGAAAGATCTAAATTGGGCAGGGCTATATTAACTAATTAAAATATAATATAGCTTTTTTCTGTAAGATCTGCTCTACCACTTCCTACTAGATTAGAAGATACTTCTAAAATACAAATGTCAACAGGGCCAAAGGACAAAAATCCTGTGAACTATTCTTAGGCCTAACCCCATGTTAGTGTTCCAACCTCACCTGTGGGTTTTTTTTTTTTTTTTTGGTATATTATATTGATTATACTACTACTGGTGTCTCAATTTTTTCTCCCCATTATCCCCTCCATCCACTACCTCATCCCATCATTCCCACACCACTTAGTTCATGTTTATGGGCTGTACATATCAGTTCTTTGACTTCTCAGTTTCCTATACTATTCTTAGCCTCCCCCTGTCTTTTTTTTTTTTTTTTTTGGTCAACATTTTCCCACCACCACTTTCCCCAGCCTCACCCACCCCCATCTTCCACCCTCGATCCGTCCTCCATTTGGCTTTGTTTATGGGTCCTTTATGCATGTTTCTTGATGAACCTTCCCCTCCCTTTCCCCTGTTATACCCCTCTCTCTTCCTCTCTGGTTACTGTCAGTTTGTTTTTTATTTCAATGTTGCTGGTTATATTGTGCTTGCTTGTTTATTTTGTTGATTAGTTTCCACTTATAGGTGAGATCATATGGTATCTGTCTTTCACCACCGGCTTATTTCACTTAGCATAATGATCTCCAGATCCATCCCTGGTGTCACTAATGGTAGTAGCTCCTTCTTCATTTCTTCTGTATAGGATTCCATTGTGTAAATGTACGATAGTTTTTTTGATCCACTCATTTACTGATGTGCACTTAGGTTGTTCCAGTTCTTGGCTACTGTAAATTGTGCTGCTATGAACATTGGAGGGCATAGATTCTTTTGAATTGGCATTTCAGGATTCTTAGGGTATAATCCCAGCAGTGGAATTGCTGGGTCAGAGGCAGTTTCATTTTTAGTTTTTTGAGGAAATTCCAAACTGTCTTCCACAGTGGCTACACAATTCTGCATTCCCACCAACAGTGTACTAGGGTTCCCTTTTCTCCACATCTTCTCCAGCACTTGTTTGTTGATTTGTTTATGATGGCCTTTCTGGCTGGTGTGAAGTGGTGTCTCATTGTGGTTTTAATTTCCATCTCTCTGATGGTTAGTGATGCTGAGCATCCTTTCATGTGCCTCTTGACCCTGGTACATCCTCCATGGAAAAGGGTCTGTTCTGGTCCTTTGCCCATTTTTTAATTGGGTTGTTTGTCTTCCTGGAGTGGAGTCATGTGAGTTCTTTATATATTTTGGAGATCAAACCCTTGTCTGAGGTATCATTGGCAAATATATTTTCCCATATTATTGGTTCCCTTTTCATTTTGCTGATGTTTTCTTTAGCTGTCTAGAAGTTCCTTAGTTTGATGAAGTCCCATTTGTTTATTCTTTCCATTATGTCCCTTGCTCTAGGGGACATATCAGTGAAAATATTACTGCATGGAATATCTGAATTTTCATGCCTCTGTTCTCTTCTAGGACTTTTATGGTCTCATGACTTACATATGAGTCTTTTATCCATCTTGAGTTTATTTTTCTGTGTGGTGTAAGTTGGTGGTTGAATTTCATTTTTTTGCACGTAGCTGTCCAGGTCTCCCAACACCATTTGTTGAAGAGGCTATTTTTACTCCATTTTATGCTTCTGCCCCCTTTGTCAAATAATAATTGACCAAAGGTACTTGGGTTTATTTCTGGGCTCTCTGTTCTGTTCCATTGATCTACGTGTTTGTTCTTATGCCAGTACCAGACTGTTTTGATGACAGTAGCCTTATAATATAGCTTGATCCAACATATTATGATCCCTCCTACTTTGTTTTTCTTTCTCCAAATTGCTGCAGCTATTTGGGTTCATTTATGATTCCATATAAATTCTTGAAAGCTTTGTTCTATATCTTTGAAATATTTCATTGGTATTTTAATAGGGATTGCAATGAGTCTATAAATTTCTTTGGGTAATATAGACATTTTGATGATGTTAATTCTTCCAATCCATGAACATGGAATATGCTTCCATTTATTTGTGTCTTCCTTAATTTCCTTCTTCAGTGTTGTGTAGTTTTCTGATTACAGGTCTTTAACCTCTTTGGTTAAGTTTATTCCTAGGTATTTTATTTATCTTGTTGCTATAGTAAATGTAATTTTTTCCCTGATTTCTTATTCCGATATTTCATTATTGGTGTACAAAAATGCCTTCAATTTCTGAATGTTGACTTTGTATCCTGCTGTTTTGCCAAATTCACTTATTAGGTTGAGTCGTTTTCTGGTAGAGTCTATAGGATTTTCTATGTATACTATTATGTCATCTGCAAACAATGACAGTTTTACTTCCTCTTTTCCCATTTGGATGACTTTTATTTCCTTTGCTTGTCCGATGGCTGTGGCTAGAAATTCTCATACTCTGTTGTATAGAATTGGTGAAAGCTGACATCCTTGTCTTGTCTTGTTCCTGATCTTAATGGGAAAGCTTTTAGTTTTCGCCTGTTCAGTATAATGCTGGATATAGGTTTCTCATATATAGCCTTTATTACATTGAAGTATGCCCCCTTTATGCCAAGTTTACTGGGTGTTTTTATTTTAAATGGGTGCTGTACCTTATCAAATGCTTTTTCCACATCTATTGATATGATCATGTGATTTTTGTCTTTCCTTTTGTTTATGTGATGTATTATGTTTATTGATTTGTGAATATTGAAACATCCTTGCATCCCTGGGATGAATCCCACTTGATCATCACCTGTGGTTTTTTGTTATTCCATAATCTAATGATTACTAGAGCAAGATCATACTGACTTGAGATTTTATAGTTTCAGGAATTTTGTGATCAAGTTGTTAAACTGTTAGCAGTTTTAAGGATGCATTGTGACAACATCTTGATAATACTTTGAAATTACATTATGATGCCTACACAACAAAGTTAAGTGTTGTATGAATAGGCACCTGATATGTTTTATCTTTTTATTCCCATATATCATCACAGTTTTTGGACACATTTAAATAATTATTTTAAAATTAATGAAAGAATATGTATCTTTGGTTATACCACAATAAACTCATGGGTCATACATACCACAACCACCCAAAAAATGATAATTCTCAAATAATTGTATGGCATCTAAATTTCGGTCTAATTATTTTAAGACTTGAGAAGATAAATAAAAGTCTCAAGGTATTAACACATGCTTTAAAGTTTCAATGATGATATACATCAAAGAGAGATGGTAAATAATATTATGGAATGTAAAGAATGATCTCACCTTGTAATAGGCACAGATTATTTAAAGTAAGGAATCTTTTTAACAGTAAACTTCTCCATTGTAATTTTTAAAAGGTTTTACTTATTTATTTTACAGAGATAGGAAGGGAAGGAGAAAGGGAGAGAAACACTAATGTGTGAGAGAAACCGGTCAGTTGTCTCTCACATGAACTTCAACTGGGGACTGGGCTTGCAACCCAGGTATGTGCCCTGACCATGAATTGAACTGATGACCCTTCGCTTTGTGGGACAATGCTCAACCAACTGGGCCATGTGGTTGAGGGCCTCCATTGTAATTTTTAACAAAAATTATAGATGTTTTAAATGGGGAAGTCACAGAATCAACTATTCTTTGTTATCTTCTTTTACACTCCCTAACACCACAGTTCAGAGAGAATGTCAATGATTACTCAGAGTTCTTCTCATCTTTGAATCTTTTTTTTTTCCTACTTCCCTATTTTCTTTAAACATTCCTACTCTCTAGACAGGCAGGATAAGAACCAGTGGAAGAAACCATTATACTTGTTTTGTCCATTTTATCCTGATCCGCTGTCCTTTCTTCCTTTTCAGTTTAGGATTCACTGAGCATTTAAAGGTATCTTGATTGAGTAAACATAGCCAAAGAAAGAGAGATTAAAGGGTATATAAATGGAATCATCACACTCAATTATTTTCCACTTTCTTCCTAGAATTGGCAATAAGACAAGGATGCAACTGTCCTTACTTCTATTTAATGTTTTATTTATTCTATAACTAGCCAGTACAATAAGATATGGGGAAAAGGAAATAGAACCAGTGTAATGGTTAGATAAAATAAATGAAAATAGTATTGTCTAAAGATAACATGATTGTATATGTTGAGATTCTGAAGAATCTACAAATTTATAGAATTAATAAATGACTTTAGCAAAATGACTGTGTACAGAGCCAAAGCACAAATTGTATTTTTATATATCAACAATACAAGTAACATTTAAATTTAAAAAAATGATAATTATACACAGTAAAACATACCATGTGCTGAAATAAATCTAACAAAATATGTACAATAACTCTAGACTATAAAATTCCAAAAGAGTATGAGAGGAATTAGAGACAAATAAATGAATATTTATACATGTCCACAGACTGGAAATTCAAAATTATACAATGTCCATTAATCCAAACTTAGTGGATATACTTAGCACATTTCACTTAAAATGCCAACAAGGATGTGTGTACACGTGTGTATGGAAGTGAAAAATCACATTCTAAAATTTATATGGAAATGGAAATGCTAAGACTAGCCAAGGCAACCTTAAAGTAGTCAGACAAAGCTAAAAAGCTCACTCCACTTATCAATAGCTAAGTTATAACAATTGGAAAATGTGCCGTTGATGCAACAACAGATAAATTTACCATCTGAATAGAATAGACAGTTAAAAATACACACACACACATAAATGCTCAACTAATTAATGACACTAGTGCTTTAGACATGAATGATCTTTTCAATAGTGGTGTTGGGTACATTATACAGGAAAATGTATCTATATTTCTACTTCATATCTAACCAAAAATCATTTAAAGATCAAAAGCAGATCTAAATGTGAAAGGTAAAGCAATAAAACTTTTAAGGATAAAAATACAAAAAAATTATGAGGTAAATAGGAAAATATTCTCAAATGGGACATTAAATGTACTAATCATAATTTTAAAAATAATGGATGAATTAGATGATGTTAAATTTAAGAATGTCTGTTTATCAGAATTTAGCTTTATAGTATGAAAACAAGTTCATGTAATGAGAGAAGATATTCACTATGTTTAACTGACAGAAGACTAGTTTCTGGAATGTATAAAGTTCTTTAACAAATCAATGAGAAAAACACAGATTATCCAATAGATGAACAAAAGATTTAAGAAGACATTTCACAAGAGAAGATAACCAAAATAATAATAAATATATGTAAAGATAATAATCTTCATTGTATATCAAGACAATGTAGATTAAAATGACAATGTGATACCAATAAACCACATACACACTGGCACAGTTAAAGTAAAAATAATGGAAAATGTAAAGTGTTACTCAGTACCTGGAACACTCATAACCTGCTGCTGGGAGTGCTAACTGGTAAAACCTCATTGTAAATCCTCATGGCAGAAACTACTGAAGCTAAAAATGTATATATCTGCTGACCCAGCAATTCTGCTCCCAGGTTTATACCTAACTCATTGTGCACATGTTTGCCAGAGATGTATTAGAATGTTTATAGCAGCACTATCGCAATTTCTCTGAATTGGCAATTACCCAAATCCCTATCATTGGCCAAAGCGTGCTATTTTCACAAAATGTTATGCCATACTACAACAATGAGAATGGGTAATTTTTAACTACATAGAAAAACATGGATAAGTCTAAGACACATTGTGCAAAAGTAGTTGGAAAAGAATACCTACACTGAGGTTCCATTCATATAAAGTACAAAAACATTTTTTAAAAAATCTATTCTGTTAGAAGTCAGGGTAGCATTTTCTCTCACAGTGGTAGTGAATGGAAGGACAGGCGAGATGTTTTCATAGCATTGGTAACAATCTGGGGTATTTTGTTTGTTGGTCTGTCTTTGAGTTTTGTTTCAGATCCAACTAGACAAGATTATGTAGCTATGAAACTTCACCAAGCTGTATACTTGTGATAGTTGATACTTTCTGGTTGTTAATTAAACTTCAATGAAAAGTTCTGTTTTTTTTAATAAGACTGAAGAGGGAGAGGTTTTATTTTTTCATCTCAGTGCCCCTAATTTTCATAGTATAACATATTTACCTTTTATTCTATTGAATATATTTTCTCTTTAAATGTTTTGTTTTTATTAATAGGGAAAATTCTAGTCCAAGCTGTGCCCCATTTTACATATCTTGCAATATATAACATGAGGCAGAGAGTACAAGCTATTTAATTCTGATATTTCCATTTCAGGAATAAAAACCAGAAGGTTCAGATTTAAATATTTTTTATTAGAAACACCCATGGCAAGGAAGCAGGTTCAACATGTGTGCCCCAAATCATTCCTGTCATCAGTCTTTTCAACACAGTTGGAATATATGATATTTCATTTTTATGATCTAAATGCAGTAATTTGTCCAACTTTTCAGTCTTTAAAAATATTGTCAAATATTTAAAGCAAATACCCATCTTAGAGAAGGTTAGGCCTATTTCTCTAATGAAAATTTCATACTGCAGTGGATCTTCTTTTGAAAAGAGGAAATAAAAAACAGTGTTCAAAAACACAGAGGTGATTTAAAACCAACAGTATATGTTGCATTATGAATATTGAGATAAGGATTTTTTAGTGTTTTATTTGTTTATTTTTACTTTAAAATTCCCAGAAGCTCATGTTCCCATGGACTACCAATGTACTGTGTTTTATATGAGGTCGGTCCCGAAAAAGTCTAATGGTTATTATAACGAGAACGATTTGTGTGACATCAGTGTAACCTGGCAGCCAAGGGGAGTGCACTGGAATGTGCATGCGTGAACAATGATGACTTCATTGTATTAGTCAGTAGGGACAGTAGATGCCCTTGAGTGAACAAGTGTACTGTGTGGCCATGGCATTCAAAATCACTGAGCTAGTAGATCAAAGAATCTGCATCAGATTTTGTGTTAACCTTGAACATTCCTCCACGGAAACTATTGGGGTGGTTCAGAAGGGTGTAGCTATGGGCAACTGGTGAACTGCAGCTTCGTTACAAGAATGTGCCTGCTCATGCATCACGTCTCATGCAGAGATTTTTGCTGAAAAATCAAACCACCCAGGTGACTCAGACCCCCTACAGGTCAGATTTGGCACCTTGAGACTTCTGCTTTTCCCAAAACTGAAATCACCTTTGAAAGGGAAGAGATTTCATACCATCAATGAGATTCAGGAATATACAACAGGGCAGCTTATGGAGATTGGAAGACGTGTGTGAGGTTTCTAGATGCCTGCTTTGAAGGAGACTGAGGTGTCATTGTCCTATGCACAATGTTTCTTCTGTCTTGTATCTTCTTGAATAAATGTCTCTATTTTTCATGGTACATGGCTGGATACTTTCCGGACAGACCTCATATACTAAAACCCTACCTTTTCAATTTGTAAGAAAATTACAGTCCTGGTATGTAAACCAGGAGCAGAGCATATTTAACGGTGGGTGCACCGGGCACGAGCCCTGGGCCCCGGCTTCTGAAGGGCCCTGCGAAACCCCAACTTTACACTTTTTTCTAATGACACCAAGTTTGGTTTCATATGGGCAATTTCAATTACGTACCAGTTTACAATCGGCGGTAAAACCTGATAGTATGCGTATATTCCATTATTTTCATGACTTCATTACTACGCTGCATACTATACACATACTACACTGCATAGGCCCCGCGCAGCTGCGCTACCGCTCATCCGAGCAATAGAATCGTATTTGCTACTCTGTACTTACAAAAGTTCTCCTACAGTGCAGGCTTAGGGTACACGCAAATACGCAGGGGTGTAAATTAGTTTGTGGACATGTACTTGTTTCATTTACGGTTTTAAAAATATATATTTTTAAACATGTATTTTTATTTTCTCTGTTTCTCTTTTTTTTAAGGGGCCCAGTATTTTCTTCTGTGCCAGGGGCCTCAACCAACCTTTATCCACCTCTGACTAGGAGCTCTGTTATGTCAGATGAAAGGGAATCATTATGTTGCCTCTCTTTTATAATAAAAACATATCATTATGTTTTGATTTTATAAGTCCATTAAATATTTTCTATATTATATACATTATATACATACATATGCATTCACTCGCATGTTCATGAAGAAACACATATACAAAATAAAAGAACCCAAAATAAAATAACACAAATATTCCCGTTATCTTGACATATTATTTTACTCTCATTTCTCAAATATGGCTTATAATTATAAAATTCATTAAATTGACACTACTGGCTTTGACTTAGGTATACGAAGATAGGAAAAGTATCATTTTCACTACAGCACATACAAAAAATGAATCTGGTTAATTTTTAAGATCATATATTTCACTGAATCCATCAGATTCCTAATTTTACATGACAACCAAATAACCCAAAATTCAAATGACAGGAATCTCCAAGGAGAAACTTAATGAGAGTACTTGCTTGCCTTTAACATATGCCAAATGCCATACAAGCTGGTAAAAAAAAAAATCAGCTGAATTTTTTTTATAAAATGGCTAAAGGCTCTGTGATAATGTAGGAGTATAGAAATTTGGGATGTTATAGACACAAGAGGAATTCACACCCACTTGAAGGTTTTTTCCAATGACTTCACTTTATGCTCTCAAGAAAGATGGCCTTGACGAGTCTAAAGAGAGTCTCATTTATTATGAAAGCCTGGAGGAGGAGAAAAATAGCTACTGTGGAAAAGATACAAATCCCCCCTGGGATCCTTCTCCCTTACATCTCCTGTGGAACAAAAGCCTAAAGCTGCTAAGGGAAGCATAACAAACACTCTCAACCTTGGGCCATGGATGAAAACCCATTACAGCTAAAGGAAGAGAAACAGACAAACAAACAAAAAAACAACAGAAATGATGCCACCGTGAGGTAGAGGCAGGAATACATCCTGAGCCCAGTCAATAAGAGTCCCCAATGCTAGGGGAAGTGTAGTATTACTAGTAAGACTTCATCGATGAGACTAGGAGCATAGTACCGGCCCAAGACTGACCAGAACAGCTGAGATTCTCCTGACAGCTCATCACCACAACCCTAGCAAGTGTTATATAATAACAGTCTCATTGTTGGGGAATACAACAAGAGGAAGAAATCTTCTCTGAAGGTGTGTGTAATGGGAACACCTAAATCTAAGGATGGAATAAACAATGGGAAAACTCTGGAAGATCATTCCTCCACATAACCACAAGGTAAATCAGAGATATTTGTAGTCTGTGGTACACAGAGGGCAGCTATTTCAACAACTCAAACCTAGCTCAAATCCTGACAAGACAGAGTCAACCTCTGACAGCAGAGACTTTTCAAAAAATGTGTAAATTTCCAAGCATGAATATTATTTACCTAATTTTCTACCATTCTATATAAAATTCCTAAATTTTATCCCAAAACTGCAAAACACACAGAAACCTAGAAAAGCAATACATTGTCAAGAGAGAAAGCAATTGCAGGTACCACCATGGTTCAGTTGACTGGCTGTCATCCTGCAAACCAAAAAGGCTTCCTTTCAGTTCTGGTCAGATCACACGTCTGGGTTGCAAGCTCCGTGCTCTGTCCTGGGCAGACCACTTGCAGAAGGCAACCAATTGATACTTCTCTCTCACACATCAATGTTTCTCTTCCTCCCTTCTCTTGGAAAAGAGGGAGAGAGGGAGGGAAACTTCGATGTGTGAGATACATTGATCAAATAGGATAAAATAAAATAAAGTAAAATAAAATAGACAAAGTAATTAACAAAATCAGGTTCATATATGACAAAGCTGTTGAAACCATCATATGCAAAATTAAAAACAAATATAGTTAATATAGAAAGATACAGTGGAAATGATGAACAACATGATCAGATGGGAAGCTATAAAAATAATATAATAAAATTATATAGATGAAATATACAGTAATAACAGTGAAGAATACATCCAAGGGTCTCCTCAGTAGATGATAGTTGATGAAAAAATTTTGATATTATCAAAGTATTCTATACCTATATCTTTTTTTAACCTTCCAGAAATGTTTATGGCAGGCATAAGAAGCAAATTTAAGAGCTTATCTTTACTTGTTTTCATAAAAATCAAGAAAATATAAACCCATAGAAATTTTTTAAAAATGATAAATTTATGGATTTTTTGTTTGCTTAATCCCTTCACCTTTCTCCCGGCCCCACAGTCCCCCTTCTCTATGACAACTGTCAGTCTCTTTGTTCTGTGTATCAATGAGTCAGTTTCTACTTTGTTTGTCATTTTGTTTACTAGACTCCACATCTGAGTGAAATCATATGGTACTTGTCTTTTCTTGATTGGCTTATTTCACTTCGCATAATGCTCTCCAGGTTCATCCATGCTGTTACAAAGGGTAAGATTTCCTACTTTTTCATGGCCGAGTAGTATTCCATTGTGTAAATGTACAGCAGTTTTTTATCCACTCATCTGCCAATGGACACTTGGGCTGCTTCCAAATCTTGGCTATTGTAAATAATGCTACAATGAACGTAGGGGTGCATACATTCTTTCGAATTGGTATTTCAGGTTTCTTTGAATATATTTCCAGAAGTGGACTGAGTCATAACACAGTTCCATTTTTAGTCTTTTGAGGTAACTTCATATTGCTTTCCACAGTAACTATGCCAATCTATATTCCCACCAATTACGCATGAAGGTTCCTTTTTCTCCATATCCTCACTGACACTTATTGTTTGTTGATTTATTAATGACAACCATTCTGACAGGTGTGAGGCAATAATATCTCATTGTGGTTTTTCATATGTCTATGGGCCATCTCAATGTCCTCTTTGAAGAAGTGTTATTCAGGTCCTTTGCCCCTTTCAAATCAGTTTGTTTTGTTGGTGTTGAGTTTTATGGTTTTTTTTTTCTCAAATAAATTTTGGGCATTAATTGCTTATCAGATGTAACATTGGCAAATATGTTCTCCCATTCAGTGGGGTATCTTTTCATTTTGTTTATGGTTTCCTTTGGTGTGCAAAACTCTTTAGTTTGGTATAGTCCCATTTGTTTTTTTTTTTGTTTTGTTTTGTTTTTTTGCTTCCATTGCCTGAGAATATATATTAGAAAAAAAAAATTGCTAGGAGAATGTCTGAGATTTTACTGCCTATGCCTTCTTCTAGGATTTATATAGTTTTGAGTCTAACAGTCAACTATTTAATTTATTTTAAGTTTATTCTTGTGTATAGTGTAAGAAGTTTGTCTAGTTTCATACTTTTGCATATCTGTTCAATTTTTTCAAACACCATTTATTGAAAGACTATCTTTACCCCATTGCATATTTTTGCCTCCTTTGTCAAATATTTATTGACCATGTAGGCATGAGTTTTTTCCTGGCATCTCTATTCTGTTCCATTGATCTATGTGTCTGTTTTAATGTCAGTATTATGCTGCTTCGGTGACTATGGCTCTACAGTATAGTTTGATATCAGGTAGCACGATCCCTTCAACTTTGTTCTTCTTTCTCTAGATCATTCTTGTTATTTAGGGTCTTTTGTAGTTCCATATAAATTTTTGGAATATCTGTTCTAGTTCTGTGAAATACACCACTGGTATGTTGATAAGAATTGTGTTGAATCTATAGATTGCTTTGGGTATTATGGACAATTTAATGATGTTAATATTTTCCACCCATGAAGACAATATATGATTTTACTGATGTGTATCTTCTTCAATTACTTTCTTCAGTGTCTTACAATTTTTTGAGTGCAGATCTTGTACATACTTGGCCAAATTTACTCATAGGTAATATTGTTGATGCAATTTTAAATGGGATTTTTCCTTTCTGATAGTTTATTATTGATGTATAAAAATTCAACTGATTTCTGGATATTTATTTTATATCCTGCAATTTTACTAAATTCATGTATCAGTTTTACTAGAGTTTGGTGGAATTTTTAGGGTTCTGTCTATATAGTACCATATCATCTTCAAATAATGGCAGTTTTACCTCTCTCTTTCTAATTTGGGTATGTTTTATTTCTTCTTCTTGTCTAATGGTTGACTAGGGCTTCCAGGACTATGTTGAATGAGTGGTGAAAGTGGACATTCCTGCCTTTTTCCTGATCTTTAAGGAAACACTTGTAGTTTTTGCCCATTGCATATAATGCTGGCTGTGGGTTTGTCTTATGGGGACTATATTATGTTGTGGCATATTCTTTTTATTCGCCCTTTGCTGAGAGTTTTTATCATAAATGGATTTATCAACTGCTTTCTCTGCATCTATTGATATGATCATGCAGTTTTTATCCTTTATTTTGTTTATGTGGTGAATCACATTTATTGATTTGTGGATATCATACCAATGTTGCATCCCCAGAATAAATCCCACTTGATCATGGTGTATGATCTTTTTCATGTATTGCTGGACTTATTTTACTAATATTTTGTTGAGGATTTCAGCATCTATTCAGTAGGTATATCAGCCTATAATTTTCTTTTTTTTTCCTTTTTTGGTAATGTCTTTATCTGGTTTTGAAATTAGGATAGTGTTGGTCTTATAAAATGAGATATGGGGGCTTCCCTCCTCTCGGATTTTTTGGAATAGTTTAAGGAGAGGTGTTTCTCTGAATGGTGGTAAAACTCACTGGGAAGCCATCCAGTCCAGGACTTTGGCTTGTTGGGAGTTCTCTTCTTTTTTTTTTTATCACTTCTTCAATTTCACTAGTTATAACCTGTCCAGATTCTCAGATTCTTCCTGATTCAGTTTTTGAAGCTTGTACGTTTCTAAGAATTTACCTATTTCATCCAGATTTTCTAAGTTGCTGGCATATATGTTCTTAATGTTTTCTTAAAATCATTTGTTTTCCTGCTCTTTCATTTCTTATTTTTATATCTTTATCTTAATGGTGTTATACAACCATATGCACTTGCCAAAACTTATATAATCCTACATTAAAAAGGGGACTTTAGTTGTATCTAAATTGTACTTTACTTTTTTAAAATCTGGAAAAAGATTCTTTTAGGCATTCCATGACAACCCCCATTTAAGTTCGTCTCCTCTAAAAAATAGCTCAATTAAATTAAATGTTGAATAATATGGTGGTACTAAATCAAACCGAGAACATTTTCACTTATCTCTATGCTCTGCAAGGCAATTAATTTCTAAGTCAAAAGCTTGTGGTATTTTTCCCCAGTGGAACATGTTATGTGTAATCAGTGTGAATAAAAATAAGGGAATATTTATTATATAATAAAAACTTCAAGAATATATCCTATACTTGGAGTATCTTCCATATCAAAATATGCCTCTTTACCACGTATTTGCATTCACGTGATTGTTTTTCAGGAGCTATAGCAAAGTCATTATTGCTAACTTGCTAAATATAGCCTCCCTTACAATGACACCATGACAATTAATAATACATTAACTCCCATGTCCCTAGCCTTTTGAAAAACTACATACTGAAATTTCTGCATTTATCTGATCATAACTTGTATCAGATGTATCACTATCGATAACATAGTAACATGAAGGGAAAAAGCCTCATTTTTTCCTAAGAAAAGTTTTATACATAAAAATTGTTATATTTCTGTTACAGAACAGATTATGTATTATATCCTTGACTATTATATGATAATAAAAAGACATAAAATTGTTTAACAATAAGATACAATAAAGAACTTTAAAACCATGAATATTTCCAAAACCCTTAAAGAGGTACAGACAAGATAGATCCTTTAAATATAAGCTTTTATTATTAAAAACCACTGGGAGCCATTGGAGGAAAACACGCACATGTAACTTACTAGCCCTTCGGGAGTTAAAATATTTATATTAAGACTACATACGTCTTCTCTTTGGTTCCTCTGCCTGAGTCGTCAGTACACAGACTGCTCTACTGTAGCTATCTTTTTCATCAGCTACTCAAAACACTTGCATGGTCGCACATTCACTAGATAATTGGTCTTTCTGCCTTAATTGATTTGAAATACATGTCACTTCAAAATTAAAGGACAATGGACTCAATTTTCTAATGACAGGAAAGTACAGTTTTCAAAGGTGTAGTTGATGGGGTTTTGACTAGACTAATGAGCTATTAAGGTCCTTTAAACAATACATTAGTTGCTAATGGTTTTAGGAACATCTGTTGATGACACTGAAGTTGATCAATTTTAGGTACAACTTTACTGTTGGGAAATTCAACACCTAATCACTCAGAAATTTAAATGGGGTCCATGTTTGCACGGCTACCCTTTTTATAGAGCAGAGTTTCTGATTTTTCCTTGTCAGTCTCTATGCTGGTAGCACAGAATGGACGAGGAGGGGAAATAAGAAGAAAGGTAGTAATCTTTTTTTTTTTAAATTGAAGTTCTGAATGTGCAAATTTTAACACAAATGACAAGTTAATTTTGTAATACTTTTCTGTAACTTCAGAGACTATATAAAATTAACATTTTTATAATATAAACCTTTGCCATGGAAAGGGGAAATTGCAAAAATATTTTTCTTCCATATTTAACCATTATATATAATGCATGTCTTTATTTGTTCTAAATGATACTAATTTTATCTCTGAATGCCCATCACACAGTGCTGAGGAAGTTCACTCACTCAATTTTAATGAGCCCTTATCCTCTGGTGTAGGCAAGGAACCTGGACCATATCCGATGCCAATGTTCTGAGGCTCAATGTCTTTAGTTCTAACATAGGTAACAAAAAATTACAAGATTGACTATGCCTATAACTCTGCTGTGGTGCTGAATAAGATAATGAATGTGAAATACTTAGCATGTTGCCAAGCACATTGTAATGAAATTTAGCTGTTTGGCAGCTATGTATCTATTTATAAGAATCATTTCTTCTTAGAAAATACTGACATAGATCATTGTAAAACAAAATAAATTAAAAAATACAAACCATACCACAGAAGTTTATTTTATACTGAGTGATTTATTTCCTCATGAGTCTTTATACAGCATCTTTATGCAACACCTACAATGTTAAAAATAATAACATCACTGCAATGTAATAAATGGAATCAGAGTCATGACAGAAGCAGAAATAAACACCAAAAAGCTGTTTGTGCTTGCACATGTTTAATGTGTGTGTGAGGTGCTAATGGGATGTTCTTGAAGGAATTTCCAGCTTAAAGTTAAAAATAATGTAAGGATCCAGATTAGAGCGCAGGCATAGAAGCAATGTTTGAAGTACATAGGAAAGAAAAGGTTTTGTTTTTCTTCTTGTTTTTGCTATTTTGAGGTTGTGGGCTTGGTGTATATCCACAAAACAGGTTTCAGAAGGACAGAGGAAATAGTAGGTGGGTAATTAGTTGTCACTAATGTAGGTGGAAACATAGAAAATAAAAGAGATAGATTACATCAAGTGTCTAAGGCATTCTAGGTGTCACATGTGATTAAAAAAAAAACAACAAAAAAAACTAGAGTTTTGGTTGACTTGCTTAGGGAGCAGAGAATCCTTTTCCTTCAGTGGTGTAAGCTGTAAACTGACAAGCCGGTTTTATTTTATCAGAAACATTGGTTGAACCCCTCCTAATGTTAAGCTAATGATAATATAGTAATAATAATGAGAGGATAGTAATAGCTTAATTGCTCTTCAGAGATAATGTTTTCTGGGATTAGTGGGATGGAAGTAGGAGTTTCAGGTCTTTATTCTCTTTCAGAAATTCAAATCTCTTAAAGTGGAATCCATAAACAGGTTTCTATGAAGCTATTCCATTAGAAAGAGATGGTTGGGATTTGATGGACCTTTTCATATCCCAATACCCATCATACAAGGAAGAAGCTTCCACTACAACTATATAACCCAGCCCTTCACATGCTGCTCTGTTCGAGGCTGCACCAAGATACATGCTCATTTCCAGAAAGAAGCCATAACTACAGAAACAAGACAATGCTTTTCAGTTTTTGCTAAATTTGGTAGATTAAATGGCCACTCAACAGACTCCCTGGGGAAGATATTATGGAAATTAGAATGCCCTTTAAAAATCAGATAAATCTCTACTAGAGCTGTGTTCCATCCTCTATGCCATTTTGCTTCAATATGCAAAAAAAAAAAAAAAAAATGCTTATGGGTAATGATCCTTGCACTGGGAATATCCACAGCAATGAATGGCTTTTAGAGTTGATTAAATTCTAAAGTGAAGCTTTTTGATAACCATGAGAGCTGACTATTGTAAGTGTACTCCAGTGTCATGAATATTACTGCTAATACATGATAAGATTTTTAAAAGGGCATAATAAAGTATAATAAAGAATAGATCACTTCCTTCCCTTTTGAGGTTTGGAAAGAGGTATCATCTTTTCCTTTGGTCTTTACAATGATGGCAAAAGGCAAGTCCTTTTAAAGTGAGTGACTTGGCCAGGGAGGTTATATAATGAGATTAATAGCTTAAAAGAAATGGACTGTTCAATAGACCATGATGAGATTAAAGATATTTTAATATCAAAAAGGACTCTGTGGCTTTCTGGGGAGAATACAATTGAACATTTGAGGGCTGAGATTGATAGAAAGTTTTGTTGATTAATAATGGTAGGTGCATCTTCTGAACACTGTTTAGCTTGAAAGATGGTGAGAACAGCACTCGATAATATTGACAGTGTATAAAACAAATAATGCAATAACTATAAGAAGAAGTTACTATACTGAAGTGAACTATTGCATTTTGAGCCAATGTATCACATACCATTTCTGATATTTGGTTATTTAAAAACAAATGCATTATTAAAAAGTGAATTCCACATATTTGAACAAATGTGTATTAAAAATATAGCAGATTCTTCATTGTCATGAGTTCTTTATTTTTTTTTTAATTCTGGGACCAAGGTATTATATAACCTAAAATAAATTATGTATGTTTCACTTTCCTTCTATTGATGAGATAAACAGTTTGTGTCATATTTATAATAATATTGATAATTATTATCTATATTTATTGAATATTTTCCAAGCATTGTATTAGTATTTTATTGGTGTGATTTCATTAAAATCTTGCAACAATGCTCTAATGCTTATTAATAATAAGTGCAAGGACTAAGACTGAAGCCCATATCTTTAAAACTTCTAGGTCCAGGACATAATTATATGAGGGGAGACCAAAAAACCCCTGGAATTTATTTATAAAAACTTGTGGATTTATTCTTACATGATTAAGCTTCAGTTACCTCCAATGTATTCTCTATCTGATAAAATATAGCTATTGAGATTTTTTTCTCCCAGTGCTCAAAATAGTTTTTGAACTCATCACTTTCGATACCTTTTAGTGCTTCTGCCATTTTTTGTTTCACCTCTTCCACACTGGCAAAACATTTCCCTCCGAGGGCTTTTTTCATACAGGAAAACAAAAAGAAAGTTGCCCAGCCTTAGATCATGTGAATAGGGAAGGTGGAGCATGGAGGTCATGCCATTTTTGGTCAAAAACTGCTGAACGCTCAGTATGGGGTCGGCAGGTATGCTCGTAAATCCTCCATCATGGAATGGACAAATACATTGAGTCTTCAAAAAAAATTCACTGAAGTCAAGTGCAGCCTCTCACAACAACACCAGCTGGTACACTGATACAGACTGGTTTCTAGAACAGTCATCTCATGAGGAAAGCCTGTATTACAAGGGCCCCCCCAACTCCAGAAGAAAATTGTGTTTTGGGGGGAGGGGTCCCCATTGTAAGTGCCCAAAGGACTGGTATTGTAAAAAGGAGAAGGTACTTATCTCTAAAACACTGAAGTGGTACTTAAGTTTTTAGTAATCCATTGTGTTCCTCTCTTTAATAATAACATGCTTTCTTAGTGGTGGTTACATGCTCATTTCCTATACTATGGAAGGTAACCAAAGTAGTCAGATCTGCCTGCCCAACACCCTAGAGGAGCTCAGTGGAGGAGTTCTCTCTTCCAGAATTTTGGAAGTTGACCTATGCAAAATAGGACAAGTAAATATACTCTGAAGTATCCCTTACGGTGCGGTAGTGGCAGTGTTCGGAGATGCCCGGTTTCCTTCAGGACACTTACTGAGCTTCGGCCTCTGCGTCTTCCGACATAAGCCCCCTTGGCTTCTATTCATCCCCAACACTTGTCTCCCAAGTGACTGTCAATATTTTTAGAGTCCTAAATCTTCTTTCATTGAATTCCCTTTTGCTAAGGTGAGTTAATCAAAATAATCTTATACCAAGGTAAATATAAATGCATGATTACTTTACTCTAAATAAAACTCTCAAAAATATTATTTTATTTTCCCTATTTTGAAAAGATGGACAGCAAGAGCTATTTTGACAGTAACAATTATATTGAAAATACTAATCTGTAAGAATCCTAAGAGGCCCCACCACCCAAGATTGAAATTTTCAGAGAACTAGAAGGGATGACAAGAGATGAAAAAAAAAACATGGGGTAGAATAGTCAAGGTAGAAGAGTATTTATAAAATAATTTTAAAAACCTTCTTTCTGGGAAGACAAGTTGTGCAGAGCAATGAGATTGGTATTTGAGAGTCACAAGAATGAGCAAACTTAATGATGACTAAGGAAGCTAGGTCATTATAGGTTAGACAGATAGGCTTGGTCTAATTCTGTAAAGATCACAAAAAAACACACTCTACTACAAATGATTTAGCAAACAATAACAGAAAAGCAGCCAAACAAGTAACTGCAGCTTTTAAAGAATCAGCAAATCAGTAATTTCCAAATCTTTAATCCAAGCTCTAATTTCTCCATTTTCAGAACCCCAAATTACTACATGGATGTAACTACATCCACGTCAGACATATTGGATATGTTAGAAGCAGTTTGTCCAAGGGAGGCTCCATGTATACTCTATTATGCTCACCATCAAGTCTTCTTTTCCCAAGTTCCCCCTGGCCTCAATAAAAATAACCATCATCTGTATGATTGTTTTAAAAATACTTTAAGTCCCCCATTTTTATAATATCAGCAAGCTCCGTTGACTTTGGCACCTGAAACCTATCTAGATGCTTCTACTTTTCTCCAACTATGTATAACCCAGATGAGTTCTTTTCTTCAACTGCAGTCTTTGAACTGAACTGACGTTCTATTCTTGCCCTATCTAGCCCATTCCTACACAAAGGTAACAGGGATATGTGTGTGTGTGTGTGTATATATATATATATATATTTTTTAATGTAAATCAGGTCATGCTAGTCCCCTGTTTAAAATCCCCTATACCCTTTCATTGTACCTAGAATAAAGCACAACCTTCTGAAAATGTTTAAGGAGCCCTTTCCTGGCCTCCCTGTATCTTGCCAATTTCATCACATACTACTCTTTTGTTTTTCTACTGGGCTTTTGCCAAATTGGCTGTTCTTTGGTTCCTGGAAAGTGCCAAGTTCATTCCCTTTTTTAAGGCTTTTCTTGCAATTTTGTTTTAATCTATGAATGAAATTTTATGTGAGTGTGACTCACAGCTTAGCTTCAAAATCATATCCTCAGTGAAGCCCACCCCAGGTCCCTGGTAGTTGTTCACTAGCATGTCAACACAATTATTTCCATAACACATATCCCTACATGACATTTTGGCTGTTTATTTTTATTATTCTCTGAATATTCTTTCAGTATATAAGCTTAATCAGACAGCCTGGTTTATCCTATTTGCCACTGTATCCCCACATTTATTATATTTTCTGACGCATAGCTAGTACGCAGTGCATATTTGTCTAGTAAAGAAAGAGGTAAAGAAAGGGAAAGAACAAAAACAACTAATATTATTAAGTAAGAGCAATTTTAAGTAGCTAAATCACTGGGTGACAAAAGCACAAGACAATATATTCAAATTATTATCAGAGATCAACTGAAGTACACAGGGGCTGTGATTAATAATGTATTAACAATTAACATTTAGTATTTTCATCCAAAATTTTATGAAAATTTCTTGATAGTCAAACAATCACCTTTTTTTCAGGTGCTAATAAGCCCCACATAGGAAGTGGGGTATACTCAAGTTCTCCATTTAGCGGAGGAAAGTGATATCCTCTCGTTCTTGTTAAATGGAGGCATTGTGCACACAAAGTGAAACAACTTCCTCAAATAAGCCCACTGCTTACTTATGGAAGAGCACGCCTGGCCTTTTTTACAGGGAGCCAACAGTCGTGGGCTGACAAGTGTTTGGTTTTGTCCCTTCATCACAGATCATTTTGTAGGCTGATGTCCAGTAGCATGAAGAAACCAACAAAAAGCCGACAGGTTTGCTTTCTGGCCCCCAAATCTGAAGGCATGTTTTTAGGGATTCCAAACTATCTTCAGGACTGATTATACATTTTCAAGTTTCTGAAACTGATATGTGAGGCCTTGTTGCTGCTTAATGAAGATATTAACTCTTACATTTACTATCAGTACTTTCTTTAGCTTTTACCTTTCCCTTCTTTAACTTTTTTTCTCTTTTCGCTCAATATTTTCATTTTTTTATTATTTTAACTTCTTTTTAGCATTATGTCCTTTTACTCTCTTAGTAGCCATTTTTCTTTTTTTGTATTTGCTTTATCTGTTTCACTATATAAAAGTACTTAGTTTGCTGTGTCTTATCTTGGTAACATATTCTTCCTTTTGTCTTGTCTTTCTTAGATCTTAGATTTACATGTAACTTTTACTGAATTATCTCCCTAAAATGTTTACCAATTTAAGTCTTAGTGTTTAGTTTTATTTTCAGTTGTTTTATAGTCTCTCATTCTTAACTGCTTTATCTCATATTACAATTTATACTACTTTTGCTCTTTTAAATATTTTATATTTAAGAGGTATTTAGTCAGTTTTTTAATCCTGTACTCATGTATTTTAATTTGATTTAATTTGATTTCTTTTAATTACTCAAATATATTTAAATATGAGAAGCTCCAAATATGCTATTCAGTTAAGAAGATTGCCTGCTCTGGGCAAAGTCATTTAGCCATTTTTTTTTCCTTTCACTTAACCTTTAATGGGTCCTCCTAGACCCCATGAAATTGTATATCTATTAACAAAAATGAATATCTGATTCTAAATCATTAAATTGGATAATAATAAGCCAGAATTTTGCAAAATACTTTGCCAGTGTTAACACTGATGATTTGGAATAAAGTGATGTATTCACATTATAAACAAGTTATTTTCCCTCAGAATTACATGAAGACTGCGGACAGAGAGACTCATTGTTAACAATGCAATTTCCTGACCATCACCCCATAATACTCTATCAGAATATGTAGAATGTAGTCCTGGAGCTTTCTTTTAATGAGCTACCCTGGTGATTTTTAAGCACACTTAATTTTGACAACCAGTGTTTTAAAGTATTCAGCCTCTTAGCTCTGGCTGGTGTGGTTCAGTGGATGGAGTGCCAACCTGTGAGCCAAAAGGTCACCCGTTTGATTCCCAGTCAGGGCACATGCCTGGGTACATGCCACTGAGGGGCACACGAGAGGCAACCATACCTTGATGTTTCTCTTCCTCTCTTTCTCCCCCCCTTCCTTTCTGTCTAAAAATAAATAAATAAAATCTTTATAAAAAATAAATTATTCAGCCTCTTTATGTAAAAGTAACTACATGCAATCTGTAATTTCTATCCCAAATAACCGTTGGATTCTGAACAAATTATTTAAACAGAACAATAAAAATATATTTGGAAAATAACTTTCCAGGTTGAATTTTATTATTGAACAATTTAGCAGATTTTTAAGGTTCAGTACTCCCTCAAAATAAGGCAGGAAAGAGGGTCTTTAGGTATTTCCCTGGAGCCTACTTTATACCAAACTGTATCTAAAGTCACTATTACCTCACTGCTTCACTTTAGTTCTAGAAAGTGTCAGGTCCCTTGGTAATTCCTCTGTAGATGTGCAGTTACACATAACATTATCAATATCACTATTGTCAAGTTAAACTAGTATTACAAGGATGTACTTGTTCATGCATCATCCCCTGGTATAGACTGTAGGCTGCTCAATGGAAATGTTTATGCCTTTGTTCTTATAGCCTGTATTTGTAACAGTGCTTAACACTGAGTAGATGCTCAAAAACTTTTTTGAATGAATATAATAATTGTTTATTTGAACAGAAATTTGTTTCTACAGATCTTGACTTGGATGTCCAATATGATGGAAATAGTATGCACTTAATTTTTTTCCCTCCAAATGTAAAAGCTGTTTAAAGATGTAGCCTCAAATTGATACCCTTCTTGCCTTTACATTATCATGAGGTAGGTAAAATAATTAATTCTGCAGAATCAATAACAGAATCAGAAAAGGCAATATGGAATGACAATATATAAGACAATCTGGATGGAGAGTTTTCTAGTGGATGATTCCTGTGATAGTTTAAGTTATTGTTCAAAAAAGTATCCACATTCCTCTGTAGGTAAAGCATATTGCCCCACCCAGTGATGCCATGGTTGAATATGTTTGAGTTGACATAACACATATAGAAACCTTAAATATTGATATGTGGTTTTGTTTACATTTGTGTTCCAGTGATTTGCTTTGAAAATTAATGCCTGAGTTAGGTGTGACACCTTTTGCATAGACTGCAGAACAAGTGAAAATGGAAGAACTGATCTGAACCACAGCTTGCACCCAAGTCTAGCCAATACCCAGCCCGAAGCAGAGCTGCTCAGAGAAGCCCCATATAATTCAGCTCTCAGTCAACCTATAGGCTCATGTCAGTGAGAATCTGTTCTTGTTGCAAGAACTGAGTTCGGGGGTAATTTTATAGCAGTATGTTGTAGCAATAGTTTTTTGTTTGGTTTTCTTAATACAATTCCTCTAGGGCAAATTGACAAAATACAAAAAAATAAATATTTTGGTATATGTATTTAGAATCATGAAATAATTGTTGAAAAATATTAATCCATGTTTAATTTAAGTACAAGTTATTTTCAACCATGGACAACAACCCACGCTTCAATAATCTCCACCTTTAAAATCTGTTTATTATAATTTTGTTTACTAGAGGAATCATTAGTTGGATAGAGGGAAAGAAAATTGGTTGAAAATCACCAATAAATGCCACTTAAATTTTAGCTTTTCTTTGTTTATTAATCCAGACTTCTACACTTAGCAAACTTCATTCTTCTGAACAAATCCTCCTTACAAGAAACTTGTTTTTATTGAAATATTATAGCACATTTGAAAAGTACCTTATGTTTAACATTTAATTATATACTCTTTGTATTATCTTCTAGAGTTTCTATGGGTAAATTTTTTTTCTCTAACTATATTGTCAAATTTTGAGGTCATTGTCTAATTTCATCATGTCTTTCCATAGTGTCTAAAATAATCTTAAACACAAAGTAGTCATTTCATAAACAGAGTGACTATATACCATAATTTTTTTGATACATTCCCTTTTATATATTTTGTTCCAGAATACTATTAGTAACTCCATTCTTAAATTATCCCAATGTGGACAATGAATTATCTGTTCAATCTATTAATAAATAACTGCTGAGTGACAAAATTGTTCCTTAGATTAAATTATGTGTATACTATCTACCATTAAAATAGAATTAAATTTGTAGACATAAGACAAGTGTTAATGCAAATGTACCATCTTTGCATGAGTTCTTAAATTTGACTGAATAACTAAATAAAAGTGAAGGTTAAATATCTAATTGCCTTCTGTCATTTAAAGGACAGTGTCTGATATGATATTCATGTCTGTATTTTCTCCTAATGTGATATGCTGATGTTCTAAATCTTTGTTTGTAAAACAGAAACTCATGGTATATTTTGATTCTATTTATACCTCATTCATATTTTAAAGGCATCAGCCCAAAGTAGACTGAGTTAATAAAAGTATACAAAATAAAGTGTTTATGGTTAAGCATTTATCAATGCCGTTGGAATCAAAAAGTCAATTAAAAGTGCTGTTAGCAGAGCTCTATTAAAATCAAAAGAAAATCATACAATAAAACCTAAACTTCTGATTTTCCTTTTCTAGAATTTGTATCACTTATGTATATAAATGGGATATGAAGTATAGCAAGCACAGTCTTTAGAATCTTAAGGAGCTGAGTTTAAAAGCCACTTTTTCTATTGACTAATTAGATGACCTTGAAAATCTCTGACAATGTCATTTTATTTGGAAAATGTGGAAGGTCATGTCCTATCGTACACAGTTAACAGAAAAAAAAATATTTAATGAAAAACAGAGTGCTTGGCACAAGCGATCATTCATGATATAATTAACACTTTTCTCAATGACTAAACCTCATCCCTAATTTCTAAGAAATATTAGAAGTTGTAGATTTATTGTATAAGTTTATCTGGCAACTTTTTCATTACAGATTTTCCCTCTCCAAAAGGCTGCTTTATTGATGATATTACTTTTCTTTTGCATTTATTTCTCCCTCCATCAGGAAAAATTGAACTGCTCTGAGCTGCTTTGTGGTTTTAGAAGTCTGTACGGATAAATGGGAAATGCAGCAAGGGAGGGGCGGAAGGTCCTCTGTTATGGCTAGCTCTTGTCCAGAATGTACATCATATCTTGCTTTTATGTGCTGCTCTTGCTACTGGTGCTACAGGGGAACAATGTAACTGTAGATCAGGATAGTCTATGTCAGACTGTCTGAGAGGAACTGAGTGCTGAGCTCATAGTTTTATCACCTAATGCACTAGTGAAACCTGGAAAAATCACAGCAAGACTGCTGCACACATGACAGGCAGAACAGCTGTGCCACGCCAAGTCCTTGACCAGGAGCGAGGCCACTTAGGGATGTTTTGACAGATCAATTTGAGACCACTTATAATCTAGTTCCCCTAATTCACAGTAAAGGCAAATGACCGAGATCTTTACAATTTTGAAAGAAGACAGATGTGCCTTTATTTCTTTTTCCTTAGTCCAATGGGAAATGTGATATACACGCAATCATGCTGTCATAATGTTTAAGCAGTCGGTTGTTCTTTTTGCAATCTTTGATGGGCTTTTACTTAAAACAATCGGAAGAATGTTCCTACGTGGAATGGAAAAGCGGTAAGATATCTATGACTTAAACTAGCCTACAGATAAACTTTAATTTTTGTCAAAATGATTTTGATGTGAAATAATTTTAGTTTCAGTACATATACCCGAAGTTTACAAGAAATCCAGCTAATTTATTATGTAATTCCTTTCTCTCTAGCTTTGGGTTGTTTACTCTGGCATTATAGCAAGGGTGAGACTTATGAATATATGACATTAATTTATGTTGAAAACGTGTGAGGTTTAAAACTATAAAAATCCAGCAAGAAGCTAAAATCAGAAAATCATTATGAAGTGTTATGGGAAAAATGATTTAGAAGACATCTTTCATCACAAAATAGCTAAGGGAAAAAGGAAATAATCAATATTCAAACTTTAAGTCAAAATTCTTACAGGTCACATGAAATATACTTTGGATACTTTTGTTCTTCGACAAGGCAGAGTTTTGTGAACATATCTAAAATATCCTTAAGAAGCACAGCTTACTCTTATATAGTTATAAAACACTTAAATTTCTTCATAAATCTAGGGACATCAGTTATCAGGATGGGTTTTCAGTTTTGTTCCCTTTAAAAGCTAGAAAAGAAGATATGAACTATGAGAATTGTTAAAGCAACAAAAAAGTCTCTCTGTGTTTTCTTTTGAGGCAAAAGGTAATTTGTTAAGAAACCTCCTTGACAGGATGATGGAACATACTTCTTTTGTTTTTTCCCCACTGCGTAGAGCCAGGAGAATCAAATGAAAGCTAGGCTTACTGTAACCCATTGACTGACAATTAGATTTTAAAACCCCAGGAAATAGGATCTCATAATGGTACCTAATGGGATTCTGAAATAAAGTCTACTGCTCTCAGGTATCATCAGGTAGTGAAATTAAAAGAAAAGCACAGAAACTCAATTATTGCTAGAATCAGCTAAGTCAGTTGCTGTTGCAACTGGAAGATTCTTTAACTCCATGGCAATAGTGCATATTTTTGGTTTCCGGTAGCATTAGAAAATATTATGCCTCATAAAAATAATAAACGTGAATCAAAATTTGGCATTATTTACACATGAAGCTAAGATAGTTAGCCAAACAGATTAGATTCAATAGTAAATACCTTGAATGTGACAGCTTAATAAATGTACTGCTATATAAAAATTTTATATTTAGAAGTATTTGTGAGATGTCTTATTTTCATGTATAATACCATGATGCACTACATGAGACAATACTTAATTATTGATCAAACAGTACTGAAATCAATCATTGGAAGTAAAAGCTAAACATTCAGTTGTAACAAGAATATAAATGCAAATAATAAAAATCATGGCTTATTTTACCATTAAATTTAACACTATGACAGTAATAGATATACATGTTTGACTTTTGTTTGATTCAAAATTAGTCCATAGATTTAAAATTCCTGAATTTTCCTACAGTCCATTATTGACAATGATCTAAAAATTAATTAGAAGAATGAAAAATATATTATTTGGGCCATAAATCAGTCACTAAAGATGCACAACCTTTAGTTAGGAGCTAATTGTTCTAAAGATTTTTAAATGCATTTTTAAGTTAAAGTAACTTTATGAAACACAAGTGGAACCTAATAAAAAAACAAGCAAGCAAAATATAACCATAGACATTGAAATAAAGAACAAACTGACAGTAACTGGAGGGGTGGGTCAGGGGCATAATGGGGGAAAGGAGGGGAAGGGTCATCAAGGAACATGCATAAGCGACTCAGGGAGAAAGCCAAAGGGGAGTAGAATTGAGGGTGGGGTGCGTGGGGTGGGGGAAAGTGGTGGTGGGAAAATGGAGACAACTGTACTTGAACAATAAATGTGTGTGTATGTGTATGTATAAACTACAAATAGGTAGCTACTACAGAATAACCATGGGGATATAAAGTATAGGAAATGGAGTAGCCAAGAACTTAAATGCATGACCCATGGACATGAACAATGGCTGGGGAAGGGATTGCCTGAGGGAGGAGGGGGTGCTGGGTGGAGTGGGGCAAAGGGGGAAAAACTGGGACAACTGTAATAGCATAATCAATAAAATATAATTTCAAAAAATTGAAAAAAGAACTATAAATGAAAGTGTATTAGAACTTTGTAGACTCTTAGAGGTTATATAATCTCTAGAGTATCTACTTCAATAATAAAATATGTGCATGTAAATAGAAAAAATAAATAAATACACTATTTTAATAATATAGACTCATTATTTCTCTTTTGGAGCTGGCAAAAGTCAATGGCAAATAAAAGCCTATTCTCCCTCTAAAGGAAAGAGCAAGACTGAACACTGACAGATATAAAGGAACGTGTGCATTGGAACTCTCAAGGCAGCGTTTCACCCCTTGTGTCTGCCTAGGCTTGGTTTTTGCTTCAAAAGCTAAATTTTTCTTTGCTGCAGGAGGGCAGCTCTGGACAAACTGCCTCTGAAGAAGTCCTCGTTCTCTTTCACAGAAGCAAGTGGAGGTAAATAGAGAAGATAAAAACTCAGTGGATTCAGAAAAACCAAGTTGCACCCATGACACATGCCCTAACTTTAAAATATAGATCATTTCAACCTATTTAATTTCCAAGTTATTATTAATTCTTTATTCAAGAGACTAAAAATTAATGAGCTTTTGCTGATTTCTGGGAAGCAGAGAATTCAAAAAGACATGTTGCTGCAGATGTGAGAATAGAAAGTCAAAAGAATTAATTGACACAATTTGGTTTGATTATAAAAAGTCAGCAACACTCTACATAGAAAAAGATTGGCAAAATATACCATAAAATTAAGACTATTAGAATTTATGTAAGAAAGTGTTTTTTTTTATTATTTTCTTAATGCTAGGTAGTTATAGCACATCAAGTATAAGTATGAGAAATAGTTTCATTAAATATCAAAAACAGTCAAGCTTTTCTTTCTTGCTGAATAAAGGCATAACGAAACAAACAGCATCATGCAAAGGGATTTACGCTGAAGTTAAAACTCTGGCATTTGGTTTCTAAAATCATCATGTTGATAACAAGAATACTACTTATGAGTATTAATTAATTGAAAAGAAGCATGAAAGTAAGATAAAGGAGAGAAATAAATGTCAAAATATAAGCACAACCTGGTTTTCATTTTTTTCTTTCAGGTTAGAAAATGAAGATATTAAGGCAATAGTGTCATGATTTTGGACTCAGACAAACCTGAGCTTGAGTCCTGCCTTTGCTACTTACCCTCTAAGTGGTCATTCTAAACCTTCTTTTCTTCATTTGCAGAATGAGGCTCTTAAGTAGTTGTTTCATGCAGTTGTATTGAGGGTGAAATTAGATAGTTCATTTAAAGTATTTAGTTCAGTGCCAAGCACACAGTATACATTAAGTAAAAGGTAATGATTTTTATTAATAATAAATTAAAATAATAAAATAACAATTTTGCTAATAAAATTTTATGTTAAAAAATGTAAACATAAAATTTTTTAAAAATGCATGGCTGCTACTTGAGATTATAGCTTTTTGTTTGTTTTTTTTGTTTGGTTTCTTTTGTGATGTTCCCTAAAATGGTCTTCTGGGGGATTACATAAGTTACAAAATCATTGAGTTCCACTGGCAAAACTACCAAACTTGAGTCCTGGAGCAGGGTTCTGTTCCAGCACAGAGGTATCTTTAGCTCTCCCGACTAATGGGTTCCATAACCTTGGCAGGTAGCACTTTTTAAAATCACACACAAGCTGTATATTGTCTCAGTTCTGATCATATTATCCTTTCCACTATAGAAGTGCAGTAATATTTTGTAGCCCTGTAAACAGCTCTGCATCTTGGATAAAAGGAGTCAGTCACCCAATTTCTGCTTTATGAATTACAGTGGGTCCCTGTGTAGGGCTTGAAATTCCTTGAGTTACATAGCTGAGACTTCAGCTTCCCCTTAAATTATTTATTTTTGTGGTTCTCAATCAGCATTTTCCTCATCACATTGCTGTTGTATAGCAACAATGCATACAGCAATGAGTTTTTAATATCTCTGCCTTTTCTTCAGTCGTTATGGTTAAAATAAAACCTGGGTTATTCATGGAATAGGAACAGAGTCATCAGGAAGTGATTAGATGATGGTAGAAAGTTTCGAACTTTTGATACAACCATCTGCTTAATTCCAAAGCCAGTGATGGTTTATAATTTGTGTGAGGAATGGCAAAGGGTCTGATATTTTATCCTACTTGGAAATTACACAGTTAATCTGTCCACTTTTCATGAAGGCTGGGAAAAGACACAAGGTTTCTAGGTCAGAGACAAAAGACCTTTCATTATTCACAGCAAAAGAAGTAACAAGATTAACAGCATTTGTGTGTGTATGTGTGCTAGTTATTTTAGCCCCAGGTCTCACAGGGAAATGCAAAAAGAGACAGGTGGTGCCTGCACTTACTGTGAGTTTCATTACAGGAGAACAATAGTAAACACAGGGAACCCAAATCTTTTATAATGATCAGTAAGAATGCCTGCACCCGCTTTGCTCCAGAGGAAGATACTATCGCTATTACCTAAGGCTGTTCTTTATACCAACATCCTTGAAAAGATAGTCCAAACAAAAGGCAGCCAGTGTTTCTGCTTGCAAGATGTGCAGAAACAAGAGATTATCTCCCTGTCATAGGGAAATTGGAAGACTTGTCCAAGGGAAATACCATTTTTGTCCATTAGATGTAGAGATTATTTTGTAAAGTTGAGCAAAACTTGATATCAATAAGGATTAGCAACCTTTCTGAAAATAAATTCAAAGTGTTTATCCATTCTTGAAGGGAAAAGTATTCAAGGCAAGTTTCTCAAGACATCAGGTAAAGAGCCTGAAATCCTAAGCAAGTTCAATGCTCCCCCACATTTTTTTCTCCTTCCCTTTATGAAGATAATGAAATAATAGTTTGCATGTAGCTTTTGGCATGGGTATCATGGGATAATTATTCCTTAGCTATTCTAGTTTAAAAGAATCACTTTAAAACATAAGAATTTCAATAGAGCTCGAGTGATTGCCAAGAAGCTCATGTTTTGCAATGAAGAGGAAAAACAAAAGTAAAATATATCAGTTAATCTCCACAGTAAAAAGATGACAACCAAAAATAAAATAAAAAGATAAATGAGATAATTATAACTAAAGAATTTAATTAAAGTTAAATGGTTTTTTATAAAACATAAGTGAAAAATAGATCCTCATCCTCTAATAAGTAGGGGAATAAAATTAGTGTTGCTGCAACACATTTGAGTTATTAAATTCCTTCCTTTCTATCAGACTTCAATGAGAAAAAATGAAGAAAAGAAATGTAAACAAGAAATATTGAAGAATGCAACAAAAAAATATCATTGTTCTTTTCTTTGCCAAGCCAGTATGGAAAAGGTTGAAGATCCTGTGTAAGAAGCAGACTACAGCACTTCTATGCATAAGCACTGAGAAATGATGGTGAGCATACATGACAGACTGCTGTCTCTCAATGAGTCATGAAGAAGTTAACAGGCATCAAATGACTAGGAAGGAATAGTGTTTCCAGCAAAAAACACTTTGAAATGGAAGATGAACAATTGAAAGGACACGTGGAACATTCTACTGATATAGAGCAGAAGAAAAAGAGAGAAATGCTTGACGACGCAAAAGTAACTTGGAGAAAGTGACCGCTCAATTTAGAGTATGAAATAGACCCCAAGTTAATCATTTTAATTCAAAAAGTAAATCAGAAATGGAAAGCCTGAAAGTACCTAAAATTTTGGATAGATTTTTTAATTATAAAATAATTTAGCATAATTTCACAACCAATAATTTTAAAAGGAGAAAAATATTGGAGGCTAGTAAAAAAATAATTTTGATAGTACTATATAAATACTTAAAAATAAAGAGTTGTCACTCTCCTTAAAGACTCTAACTCATATGGGTGAAACTATAATTATGTGTCCAAAAAACTAATGGATAGGGTAATAATGAAATAAAATCTTTAAAATGACATTAATAATGATAGCATAAGGAATGCTAAGTCCAGACAGACAGATTTTTGACGTAAGAAGAAGGCAACCAAAACTTTCTGCATTTAGCACCACAGACTTATTTGGGCATCTGCCAGTGAAGAGTTGGAGCTAATTCGTGCTGCCTGGGGAGGACCAATTGTTTAATATAAGACGATTTGCAAGATAAAAACTAAAATGTTGGCTGTTTGATACCAGTGATAGTGGGAGCATTTGTAACAGGGAAATCAACAACTGATACAGATCAAAGTGATTTTTCTTCAGCAATTTTTGTCTTTCCCACTAGCCGCCACTGCACTTACAATAAGAGAAAACTTATTATCATGGGTAGATTCTGCACTATTACCAAGTGACAAAGCTATGGCTAAGCTTAACCTTTGTCTTCTGTCTTCTCTACTTGGAACAAATTTTAAACTTGGAAAGAATAAACTTACTTGGTTAAATAGGGAATTATAATCAAAGATAATAAAGCTTGTCCTACCTGGAATTGTAAAATATGTAATTTTTCTCAATTATATAAACAATTTTCATTATTATAAAATAAAAAAATAAAATGTAAAACATCTATAATTCTATAACCAAGAGATAAACATTGTTAGTATTTTAATGTATGACACTTAAGTCCTAAAAAATAAAAGTATATTTTTATATATTTTGTTTGGGAACCTACTTTTTATATACATTTTAGCTGCACAGAATTTTACTGTGATCATTCCTTTATTATGACCACTATAACCATTCCTCCATAGTTGGTTATTTATACTATTTCTTACATTTGGCTGTAATTATAAAAACTCTAATTAAGGTCTTTGAACACTGATCATTGTATGTCTGCTTATTACTATGGAAAGATGGTCAGAAGAGGAGTTACTGAGGCTGAGGGAATAAACATTGTTGTTAATGCATTTCCATATTTACAACAGTGCTTCCCAGGAAGTTGGTTTGAATCTTTACTTCCTACATTGGTATATATGAATGCTCACTTCCTCATATCTACCTGGTATGATTTTTTTTAGAAAACGGGATCGAACAGCCTCCGTAAAGTTTTCCTGAGTCTGAGGCAGGGATACTCTACCACTGAAAGTTGTTTGTCCCCAAGGGTAATACATCATGTGCCCCGGTCCCAAATTGTCCATTTGAAGTCCATTAGAAGATAAGTTTGAAATTTCCCCCAGATGCTTCAAATGATCTAAAAGGGGTTTCCCCTCTCCCTTTTCAATAGCATTATACTTTCAGGTCAATTTATCTCTAGGTGAGATAGGCTCTCCAACCTTCTCTTTGCGGTCACCCTCAAGCTCAGCATGTACTAAACAAGTCTTTGGCAGTGGGTGTAGCCAGTGTAGTTACCCACCTTTTATAAATAACGTAAGGTGTTCATGTTTGCTGATAGGCACAGACATTTCCCAAAACTTGTACTGATCTTGTAAACTTAACCCCTACATGTTTTACGGAAGCTGCCGTTATGTTTCCTGCATCCTGAACTTGTATAATTGGCTTTAGGGTATCTTTGCAGGGTACCTGATTTACTCCTGTTAAATTTCACCTTATAAAATACAGGCTGAAAAAGGTGAAGGGATTAAGATGTACAAATTGGCAGTCACAAAATAGTCATGGGGATGTAAAGTTGTCAATAATATTATAATAACTATGTATGGTGCCAGTAGTACACTAGATTTATCAAGGGGAATCACTTCATAAGGTATATAAATGTCTAATCACTATGTTGTACACCTAAAACTAGTATAATATGCAAATGATAGTTGAAAAATATAGAAGTAAAATAAAACTGGAAAAAATAGAGGCTGAAAAAAACAAAATGAACTTGGTACTATACATATTTTAATACTTAACGCAGAACTAATAACCTACTAAGGTCTGGAAGGTGCCATAGTACACACAAAAAAACAGAAATACAAAAATAATTCTCTAAAACAATGCTGGTCCATGGACCACGTGTTACCTGACCACAAGATGAATAGATAAATTAAGAGTGATTATTTAGAAACTTTTTTAACAATGACATTTATATGATGCCTAATTCAATATGTATTTTTTGTAGTTTAATGTCATAACAAAAAGTTGGGGCTTGTAAAAAAAAATAAATAATGCCTGCTATGATTTGTTTTTGGATCTTTGTTATGATGTCCCTTTGATATCTGTGTCATTTACAGACTTGGTGAGAATACTCTCTGAATATTCATCAACTACATTAATGAAACATGGTGACCTAGCTGAGTCAAATAATGCCCATGATAAATCACTGGAAATCTTGTACACTGATATTAATTTATCATCAGTATTTTAGGAATATTTTATTTAGTTAGTTTCCAGGTCTAATTATACCCTCCCCAAATTTTCCACTAGTATCTGAAGAAAAAAAGATCAAATTCTGAGCTGAAATTACACTTCCACATATTCCAGGCCTTCCAAATTGCCTGATATTCTCATTCTGTATATTATTCATAATAAAATATAGTACTTTATTATGAGTTTGAGATTAGTTTTTCTTCAAAATTATTTTTCCGGCATTCACATGCCATTCTTTGAATAATTTATTCTACATTTCTTATAATCTCTGACGTCTTCAAATTCTTATTGTATTCAAAAAGGTCCATGTACTTTAAGATTCACTGTAATTCTTGGAATGTGTGTGCTTCATGCTTATCCATTTTATAACCTCCATACAATTAGGTATTATGCCTTTGCAGCCTCTTACCTAAAGATTTCTAGACAAACTAAAATGTTCTAGACCCAGAATCAATGGGAAATACATATTTTTTGTTTTAATAAATGTGTTCATCGCAATAAAACACTTATTTATCTTTCCCACTGGACTTTAGGAAGAGGAGATTTTGGCTTCGTGGTGTATTTCGGGCTCCGTACAGCCTGTCTTTCTGAAAATCCTTCATCATTGACAGTCCTGGAAACTGTCCTTGTGGCCAGGCTATTCACTCTTTCATTGAGGAAAACCTTATTTTTAGTATGTGTAAAAAAGGAAAGGGAGAATGACAGACCAATGTATTATTTCGATATTAATGAATAGGAGGATGTGATGTAAAAGGACAATTTAAATGCTACTTAGTTTTCAAATAAAACACACAGCCAGCACTGGTTTAAGGAGAAAGAAAAATTCAAGTGGATTTGGATTTTCCAAAATTACTGAAGGTTGAACTCTTGCACTGGCTTCATGACATCAAACAATTTAATGATTTAGTAGTCTCTTTTGGGAAAACCAGTAAGATTTTATGCTTTTATTTTGGAAATACTAACATCTTTAGAATCAGCTGTAGAAACTTGTACTTGATAGATGTTGACCAACAGTAATTAGGTATCAGGTTTGCGTCACACCCAGTGCCTACAGTTGACATGTTTTGATGGAACAGGCAGCAGCTGCACACAAACAGCAGTACTTGGGACATAATATTATATGGTAGAGGTACAGTATAACATATTAATTATGGGAACTTATATTTCCTAAAGAAAATGGAGTGTTTGTAGTTCTTTATTATCTTAAAGTACAGTGTTTATCAAAATTTGACCCTGGGTAGTCTGTTAAACTGGAAAACTGACTAGCATAAGGCTTATTATGATATTAACAATATCTAGAATTATTACTCCAATATACAGGAAGAGTTGATTTAATTTCTAAAGAGAAATTAAGTGTTATTATGCTATGAATATGGTCTGAGCAAGCATTAATGAAGCATAATGTTAGTCAAGTATTTTCTGTATATTAAAAATGTTTTAATAAAGGGTGTGACATTTTTGAAAATGCCTACTTGAAAATATTTAAAGACTAGCTCATAAATATTTTAAAATGATTATTGGAACTGTTCACTTGTAACTTTTGTGGTATGTTTGGATTCTAGTTTTTTTTTTTACATTATAAAATTTGAAATTATTTTCAGTAGTTTTTCCAAGAAATTCTGACTGACTGTTACCCTCATCTCAGCTTCCTCCCATTATCCACTCTTTGTCCACTTGCTTCACTGATGCCAGAGTGACCGTTCTAAATTGTAAATTAAATCATCTAACTCCTTTACTTTTAAGCTTTCACTACAACCCATACCCCACATGGTTAAATCCAGTGCCTTAGTATTACAGCTCACAGGCCACCCTACTGGTTTTCTGTCCTGGACGTAGGCTACTGCCTGATGCAATCTATGCAGCAGAAACAAAATGCATAATTTTCAGAGCCTTCAGCGCACTTGGAGCTTATGTGTGCACATACATTGGTACATGCTGTTATTGCTGTCATGAATGCCCTTTCCAAACCCCACTCTGTAGGAAAGTCCAATGCCTTCTTCAAACCACACATCACAACCTTGAAAGTGAAGCCTTCTTTGATTTCTTCTCCCACTTGAAAGTAGAATTAATAATTTACTGTTCTCAACACCCCAAACTCCCACAAAACTCTCTCTGATTGTATATAGAATCATTCAATAATCAGAGCAATATAGAAAGTATAAATCTTCCAGGGTCTTAAATTATTCATTTAAAAGAAATCCATTAGCTTCACATTATATTTATTATGTAAATATTTTACCAGCTGATCACTGACAGATATGCTTTTCCTAAATTTGTATTATTTTGAGGTGAAAGAGGAGCCTGCTTGTCCCCACTAATGTACCACTTAAGATTTCTGTTGGCCTGGAAAATCACTGTGGATACAGCTTATATCTTCTTCCCCTAAAATATGTGGATCTTACCTTACATACAGTAGGTACTAAGTAGCTACTTTTTATGTTTGTTAGTCTCCAGAGTTCCCTGATATTTTAGAGGCATTCAACGGTGAATTTTTTCTCCCCTCTATTTTGAGTCTCTAGCATCCTTTCCTTTATTTTCCTATTTCTTTTTTCTTATTTTAACCACAGAACCTTTTTTTAAGATTTGATTTATTTATTTTTAGAGAGAGGGGAAGGGAGGGAGAAATGAAAGGAGGAAAACATTGACCTGAGAGAGGTGCATTGATCAGTTGCCCCTCCAACACTCCCAGACCAGGGACTGAATCCACAACTCAGGTATGTGCCCTGAGCTAAAACTGAACCTGTGACCCCTCTTCCAGGACCATGCCAAGCCCACTTGTCATGTCAGTCAGGGTATCCACCACAGAACAGTTTTACTATTGGCTACCAAGACTGAAAAATTAATATTCAAGTTTAAGAAAAATGATTAGGCTTATATTAGAATCCACACTGAGTTGTCCCAAAAATTGTTGAGATTCAAGACAGTTAGGCAATCCGATTTCTAGAAATAGAGTAGCATAAAATGGAGAATGGCTAAGGGGTCAAGGTAGACACTCCCTTAGATTCTCAAAGTAGAAAAAATATTGATATATCAAATAATTGAAATTAATGGAAAATGAACATTTCCTTTTTCATTTTCATTATGCCCTGGCAGATAGGGGTTTCAGCACTTTTTTATAACCTATTTTTACCTTTTTCTCTTTTTCCAACTCTCTTAGTCAAGGTGATATTTGGTTAAACATTGTTGGATCACCTCTATTGTCCAGTCTTTAGGCTTTGCATTCTGTTTTTCCAGGCAGAATTGTGTGTGTGTATGATTATGACATTTTTCAGAAAAGAATAGCATAATGAGGAATCATTGGCCTTTCTGGAAGAAACTTAGCAATATGCATCTAAATGTTTCAGATAACATACAATGAGTGACTTCTCTATATTAGTCACCTTCTGGGCAGTAAGTATTCAAACATGTAATGAGACAAATACAGTCCTATCTAAGTGAAGATCACTTATGTGGGAATAAATCTATGTAAGCCAATAATTATTGATCCACTCAATAACCACTATGATAAATTACATATATGTCACTAGAGGGTCAAACAATAGGTTAGGGAAATTTTTTGAGAAGTTAACACTTGAGCTGAATTAATGCTGTTGAGTCAGAGAGGTAAAGAATTAGAGAGAACAAAAGGCAAATGAAATCTTGACCTTTCATTGGAGAAATATAGGAAGATACACATGTGGGTGGTCCTAGGAGAGAAGATAACATACAATGTAATAAGAAAAACAGATTGGAGCCTGACTGTGAAGACACTCTAAGTAGGAAGAAGGAATTTATCTTAAGTTTTTGGAGAGCCATTGAAGACTTTAATTCTTTTAATTCAAGTAGCAGAGGAAAAAATGTAGATTTGGATTGAACCATTATGAGTTCATTCTAGCTTAGATAGTTGGAAGTATCAATGACACTTTTAGGGGGAGATTATAAGTAAGACTCAAATATATGAGTCTGGGCTTAAAGAGTAGGATTGGAGCTCCAAGTATTGGTTGGAAAGCTATTTATTTGTGAGTAATAGTTGAAGGCATTGGTTTAGATGAGGTCTGCAAAGAGATTTATACCCTTTAATGAAAAAATCTATATGTGGAAATTTATTTAAAGGAAATAATTCTAAATCCAGAGAAATTTCTATACTCAAAACTATTTATCACATTCACAGAGATAATTGTTGAGGTATCTGCATAGCCCTCTTCTTAAGAACCAGTTGCCCAAATTCACAAGGGGCCATCTCCCTAACAGCCAAGTTTGTATATTACTGATTGACTATCGAAGTCAATCAGATTTCCTCCTTCTTGGAAAATTAAACTAAAGAACATGGAGCTTGAGTGTTGAGAATAGAATTTATGTCAATAACTGAGTAGAAGAGAAAACATAAAAATAATTTCCTGTGGAGAGCCTCAGACCTGCCCCAGTGTCAGACCTAAGTGAAAACTTTGTTCAATTTTTCCTTGAATTTTAAATTGCACATACCTAAAATTTCCTTTCTTTTTTACTTTGCTTAAGCTAAGTCAATGTGGCTTCTGTTAGTTGCTACCAAAGTACCTTAACTAAAAATACATTATTCATTACAGATAAAAAGCTGAAGAAAAATATCATAAAGTTCTAATAGAATATTTATATATATTACAGAGCATTTGTTAATCAAAATGTTTTGAATTTATTAAACATCATGCCTGTGGAAAGTGTGTAATAACACACAGAAAAAAACTTATATTGCATAATTATATAAAAAAGACTAAAAAAACTGCTTATATCATATAATGATAATTATTTTATCATCAGCCTATAGTGAAGAATAAAAGTCAAGTGCTGATAAAAACTGGAAAAGGATTTTTCAAAATTTATGGTAAAACATCTACTTTCTAATAAGACTTTAAAACTTATGATTATATTTAAATATCTAGTATTTTGATTGATTTCTGAATATGAAAGTCATGCTTGTTATAAAAATAAAAGGACAACAGTGTCCTAATTGCATGGAGGAGGGCAGTAGAGGGGTTGGGTGGAGGTAGAAGAGGGTTTGGGGAAGATAATAACTGATAATGGAAAAACACAATAAAAAATGAACTTAAAAGAAAAGAAAAACTCAAGTAAAAGTGAAAGTTTTACACTCAAGATAACCAGTGGGGTAAGGGTTTAATATAAATACACATCATACTTAATGCCCTAAATTCCATTCGCAAAAAGAAAGCTTGAGGTAAAAACCATTTAAAGAAAGTACTCTTTCTTTAGCAAAATATTCTGGGTAAAACATTATGGTTTCTTTTTCTTTTCCTTTTTCTCAAGTGAAATCCATCTTAAAGTTGTATTCTCCTCAGCCCTAAAAAGAGCACAGAAAATGGGGAAATGGAGGGACAACAGCCTCACTCTCTCCCACACTCTTTCACTCTCTCTCCGGAGCTTTACTGAATACCATCGCGAGCAGCCATGCGCCAGGGTGGCCATGGCAGTTTTAGAGTGTGGCTTCATGGTAAAATTTTGTGACTTCCATGAGTGCAAAAATCTATTTGAGAATTACAGAATTGGGTAGAATATATATATATATATATATATATATATATATGCACACACAGACACACATATATATACATATACATGTGTATATATATATTTTAAGATTTCATTTATTTATTTTTAAAGAGGCAGAATGAGAGGGGGAGAGAGAGAAAGAGAAACATCAATGTGTGGTTGCCTATCACCTGCCCCCTACTGGGGACCTGGCCTTCAATCCAGGCACATGCCCCAACTGGGAATCCAACCAGCGACCCTTTGGTTTGCAGGCTGGCACTCAATCTACCAAGCCACACAGGCCAGAGCTTAATGTATATTTTAAAACAATACAATGCAAGTATGTATTGAGCATAGAATGGAGATTCAAAGCTAGCCTTTGTGGTAGTAAGGACAGGGAGATCCCACCTAATGTGTGAGTTGCCTGAACTCCACAATTCTGTGAATTCCCTTGCTTATCGCTAAAGGCTCCATAATTCTGCTCAGCTCATTTCTTTCTCAGCAATGCCTCGTTTACTATTTTTTAAATTTGTTCCCTATGTCACTCCAAACATCACACAAAGCTATTGTGTATGAAGTAAACTTAACCAGAAGTTTGTGAGGGGAAAAAGGGAAGGTTGTCATATTGTTACAGAGCTAATTATACCTTACAGTTAAATACTCAAGATTCTCATTCTTTAGACACTGCCATGTTTCTAGACATCCCTTTATTTATTTTACTTTTAAGGTACCTCCCATGCCTAAAAACCTGCATATTTTAAATAAAGTATAATTTACCTAACTTTATTTCTTTTAACTCAAAATTAAAACCTCAGCCAATATCAATTACCTTACTGAAATATTTTCAGATAATATTTCCTCCTAAGAGTAATAGGTAGAGGCGGGAGGGAGAGGAGGAGATGTAGGGATTGAGCAAAAATCAGAAAGGACTCATGGACATGGACAATGGTGTGGTGATTGTTGGGAGGAGGGGGTATAAGGGGACTAAATGGTAATGGAAAAAATACAATATAGATTAAATAGAAAAAATAAAGTGAGAAAACGAATAAGGTACATTCTAGAAGAAAGCCAAAGATAATAAATTTTTCTTAACAAAAATAAATTTTTAAGCCATTATCTCAATTATGAACCCAAATTTCCATTTTTTATTTTTAAATATTTGATTTAAATTATATTGGTATTATGTTATACCCTATACCTTTAGGTTCTTTAATATCACTTATAGCTATTTTTATATTCGTCACCCAAAATTTGGACTTTCTCAAAGCCTTGATCATAAACTACTTAATTTCTTAACAATGTGTTGTTTTCTCATAACTTTTTGTGTGTCTCATATTTTCCCAGTGCTTGATATTGTGGATGACAATAGTAGAGCCTGAGGTAGGTAGTATTTATGCTTAGAAATGATCACACCTCTTCTTCTGTTAGGCTGTCAGTGTGTTTCAGCGGTGAATGAAGAGGATGTAAGTCAGTCTATTATTCACATAGTGGTGGGCTATTGCCCCCCATGCTCAGGGTGAGCCTCACATCACAGGGAGGGGTCTCTCCATTCTGTTACATTTCTGCAGTAGATCACTATTGCATGTTACTCCATGGAAGGATTATGTTGGGGGATGGATGGGAAGTTTTTGGTTATCTTAACACAATTGAAGTCTTAGGCAGGTCCTGTGAAACTGGGCTTCAATAGTGGGGCTATCTCAGCATTCCTATTTCTCTGCCAAATTTAGCAGCCAAACTTGTGTCTGTGGATAGTCTTGGGTGGCAGAAAATTTCTTGTCCCTTGCTTAGTAGTAGCAGATATCCACTAAGTATCATGCCCAAGTGGGTGTCTTGTCTTTTCCCTAGGAACTGATGGTTCAGCATCTGTTCCTTTTTCCATAGCAGATTTCCTTTGTCTAGAATCAGTGGCATGAGGGTTTTCTGCCTTTACAGTAGCTGGTTATTGTCAGTGTTACTTGATGTTACGGACGGGATGTTTGTGTCCTCCCAAAATTCATATGTTGACACCTCACACCCCAATATGATAGTATTAGGATGTGGAGCTCTTGGGAAATAACCAAGCCTGATGAAGTCATCAAGGTAGAATCTGAATGATGGCATTATTTTCCTCATAAGGAAGAGACAGAGACATCGGAGTTCCCTCTCTCCACCATGTGAGGATAAAGCAAGAAGGCAACCCTCTGAAAGTGAGGAAAGGCCTTTATCAGACCTGATCCTGCTGACGCCCTGACCTCATACTTCACAGCCATCAGAACTCTGGGAAATAAATGCCTGCTGTTTGAGCTGCCTAATTAATGGTAGTTTGTTAGAATAGCTCAAGCTGACTAAGATACTTGGCACACTAGTTGTGGTGAGGACAGATTTGCCTCATATATGGAAGGGTCTGGGAATGTGAGAAGAGTTTTCTGCCTATCTGCCACCAAGGGGAACTTTTTTCAACCTGTTGCTCTTTCCTCAATGTTTATCATAATTACTGGTTAAAGGCCCATGGAAAAAAGGTTTTCCAGTGAAATAGACTTCCAGCCAAAATGGAGGTGTAGGCAGATATACTTTGCCTCCTTGCACAACCAAAAAAAGGACAACAACAAATTTAAAAACAAAAAATAACCAGAACTACCAGAAAATCGAACTGCATGGAAGTCCAACAACCAAGGAGTTAAAGAAGAAACATTCTTCCAGACTGGTAGGAGGGGTGGAGACGGGCAGCCAGGGTGGAGAGGACATGCAGCAAGTCTGTGGCTGGCAGACTAGGCGGTCTCACATTTGCGTGTGGATAAACAAGCAGGAACAACTGGGGTGTGAGAGAGACCGTGCAACCCAGGGTTCCAGTGCGAGAAAAGAAAGCCGTAAAACCTCTACGGGTAAAAACCTGCAGTGGTTGCGGCAGCAGGAGAAACTGCCAGTCCCACAGGAGAGTTTGTTTGAGAGACCCACAGGGTCCTAGAATGTATACAAACCCACCCACCTGGGAATCAGCACCAGAAGGGCCCAATTTGCTTGTGGGTAGCAGGGGAAGTAACTGAAAGCCCGTCAAGAGCGAAGCAAGGACACTGTTCCCTCTCAGACTCCTCCCCCACATACAGTGGCGCTAGGCGGTCACATGGGTTGCCCTGCTCTGGCAAACACCTAAGGCTCTACCCTTCACTATGTAATAGGCATGTGGAGATAAAAAATTAAAATAAAATAAAATTAAATTAAATTAAATATAAAATAAAATAAAATAAAATTTATATATATAAATTATATATATATAAATTATATATATATAGATAGATATCCCAAATGGAAGAACAGATCAAAGCTCCAAAAATATAACTAAGTGATGAAGAGATAGCCAACCTAACAGATGTGGAGGTAAAACACTGGTAAGCTGGATGCTCACCGAAATGATTGAGTATGGTTGTGAAATGCAGGGAAAAGTGAAGGCGATGCAAAGTGAAAGAAAGAAAAATATACAGAGAACCAACAGTGAAGGGAAGGAAACTGGGACTCAAAGCAACAATCTGGAGCAGAAAGAAGAAATAAACATTCCACCAGAACGGAATGAAGAAACAAGAATTCAAAAAAATGAGGAGAGGCTTAGGAACCTCTGGGACAATTTTAAACACTCCAATGTCTGAATCATAGGGGTGCCAGAAGGAGAAGAGGAAGAGCAAGGCATTGAAAACTTATTTGAAGAAATAATGAAGGAGAACTTCCCCAATCTGGCAAAGGAAATAGACTTGTAGGAAGTCTAGGAAGCTCAGAGAGTTCCAAAGAAGTTGGACCCATGGAAGCACACACCAAGCCACATCATAATTACATTAGTCAAGATTAACAATAAGGAGGGAATCTTAAAAGCAGTAAAAGAAAAGGAGACAGTTACTTGCAAAGGAGTTCCCATCAGACTATCTATTTCTCAAAAGAAACCTTTCAGGCAAGAAGGGTCTGGAAAGAAGTATTCAAAGTTGTGAAACACAAGGACCTACACCCAAGATTAGCAAAGCTATCATTTAGAATGGAAGGGCAGATAAAGTGCTTCCCGGATAAAGTAAAGTTGAAGGAGTTCATCATCACCAAGCCCTTATTAAATGAAATATTAAAGGGACTAATCTAAGGAAAAGAAGAGTATCAGAACTATGAACAGTAAAATGACAATAAACTCACAACTATCAAAACTATCCTAAAAAAACAAAAACAAAAACAAACTAAGCCAATTGCTAGGACAGGAACAGAATCACAGAAATGGAGATCACATGGAGGGTTATCAGTGGGGAGGGAGAGGGGGAGAATAGGGGAACAGGTACAAGAAATAATAAGCACAAATAGTAGGTACAAAATAGACAAGGGGAGATTAAGAACAGTATAGGAAATGGAGGAGCCAAAGAACTTATATGTATGACCCATGGACATGAACTAAGGAGGGGAATGGGGGCAGAGGGTAGAGGGGGGAAAGGGAGCAAAAACTGTAATACCATAATCAATAAAATATATTAAAAAAAAAAGCTTTCCAGTGAGACAGATTTTTATTTTTTTAACTGAGGTTCCTAGAGATTCTAAACTTTCACAATAGCCTTCACTTGGCCTTTAAGAATATGTTAACATTTCAGATATTTTCTTATTACCCACTTTTATAGTTTGCCTTTTCCTCCCATGTTCTGCCAAAGGTAACGGAGTTCACATATTCTGTCTCCTTAGAGGGGCTTGGAATTACATTTGCCTGATTGTCTTGTGTGCCCAGCATTCTGGTAATATTGGTACGGTAAGATTTTTAGAGATTATCTATTTCCTGAGTTGTTAGGATGGGAGCAATATATTCCTAAGGTTTTCTACTTCCTACGTGGAAGCAGAAGTCTGTAACGTACATCGAATATAGTCACTCATTATTTTTTGACTCCAAAATATGTAACAAGCAATTTTAAAAGTAGTATAGGTAAATTTACCACATTCTTTTTAATGACTGCACAGTAATCCATAAACCACATAAATAAGCTAAGACATATATTAGCATTTTCACCAGTAAAAAAAAAAATTAGAGAGGTTTTATAACATTAAAAATGTTAAAGTTAACTTTAAAACATTAGAATAGGTAAAATATAAGCCTGATTTTTTTAACAGCAACTTCAATTATCAAAACAAAAATGTTATAATTACATTAAAATTGCAGAATCAAAAGTGACCCAAAATAAAAGATCTTAATTATAGCTAAGTTAGGTAGAAGAAACAAGTAATGGAAAATACTTATGTTTCTGTCACTTTTTAATAAAACTGATGAACACAGAAGATTGCAAGTGAACAATATTTTAGTAAAAATATCAAATTTAATGATTATGTGTATTACGCTAGGCTCTTTGCTAAGACTTGGTAACATAAAAAATTAAACATTTCTACACCTAGAGCTTATACAAAATGACGTCCAAAAACATTGGTGACTGGATTGAACAAGGCTTTATTGAGACATGGCATCTGAGTCTGGCTGTAAAAAAATGAGTAGGTGTTTGTCATGCAGAGAGGGAGAAATTACAGGTTGAAGGAACAGTCTGTATAAATGCATGTAAGTGTGATTTTTTTTTTCTGGAATTGAAGAACGCATCTTGCACAAATCACATTTAAGTGTTTTTCATATTTTTGTGTGTATTTTTTTGCCATTAATATGAAATCTGGAAGCCTGCCAGTCCCGATGTAAGGAGATAAACAACCAGGCTAAGAATCCCCAAACCATAATATTTTCACAGCTTTAAACAGACCTAAATACGATAATCAGGGCACATAAAAGCAGCAACATCTTACATATTTCTGTTTTGCATTGCTCACATATCTATGGCTTTTATTATTAAGTAGAGAAAACTAGCAAGTGACTGGCATCGCAGAAAAATAGCTGAAAGTACTAAGCAATGCTGAAGTAACAAATAAATCAGAAAAACTCCAGGTACAAGGACGTTGATGAGGATGACATGGTTCACTTGTTCAGGTCTTACTCAAGTGGGAACTGAGGGATCTAGGCCACTCTGCTATGCTGGAATCTTTTACTTCCCGTTTAGAAGATAAAAGAGCGTTCATGTGGAAAAGGCACACCCATACCTGAGAGCCTTGGGCTGCAAGTGATAGAGCATTTCTGTTTACCTGCCACCGAGGGGAACTAGAACCAGAACACCCACCTGATGCACAGGGGTTGAAAGTGTAGTTTCATCCTAAACCCAGACAAATGAAATAGTTTGGGGAATATACTATATTTTCCCCTCTATATCCATCAATTCTAAAGAAGCCTTTCTAGCTTTATAAGTGAAAACATAAAAGTAAAAAAAAATAAGTAAATTTAGGATTATCAATAATCCCATCCTGAAAGAAAATAGTATAAATATTTTGATGTTTTCTTTCCATAATTTTTAAAGTATATTATATATTTTCCTAATAAAGATGACATTGGACAAAAAAGTCCAATGGGGCAGAGTTTTTATTGTTTAACTTATAACATGAGGCCCCATTTTATTAAGTGATATATAATTGAATATATTACATATAAATAATTTAATGGCTTCATATGTGTATTTCTAGCATATGTATACACCCTAATTTAGTTAACTGTTCTTATCATTGAGTATTTGTCTCCAATATTTATTTACAAGACAGTGAATCTCTCTATAAAAATATTTATGTGAATTTCAGATTATGTCCTTGGGATGTATTTAGAAAGAAATTATTCTGTCAAAGTATATGGATATTTTTAAGGCAGAGTAAAACCATTTCAATATCACCTTCCAAAATTTTTCAATTTAAAATCCTACCAGCAGTGTACGAGAGAATGCATCATCCAAACCTATAATTGTTGCTGATTCAGCAACCTGATACTTCAAACTGAAAACATCCCAGCTCATACCACAGAGCATATAAAAATCCAAGGTAAGAGGAAAATGAAAATACAATCTCCTTTGTCTATGTAATGAACGCGAATTTGATTTTCCTAATACAGATGTTCTCCTATGATCTGATTGCCCTTCACCAGACCACCTGAGTAATTGGGTTTGTAAACCATCACTTCCTACAATCTAATCCAACTATTAAAATAAAAATTGAGTCTTACAGTGAAGACCAAATCCCTGTGTCATTGTTGTATTCTCCTCCTCCCACTTTCTATGTATACACATTATTTGGTAGGATTAAAGAGGGAGAATTATAATTCCGACTCTTCTGTGAAGTACCCAGCTTCATAAATTCCTCTGGTTTTCATCGCTTGGTTATAGTAAACATTTTGTTTTGCAAAGCTTCCTTCATAAATATTGCTAGACATGTCAGTAGCTACTATTTCACTCAATTTAGACATCTTAAAGATCTGCCCATGTTTTCAAGTAATCATAATGTTTGTGTGTTTTCCTGATGGGGGTATCGGTTTTCTGCCCTTGATGATGATTGCAAGTTAGTCAACAATTAATAATGTATGTGCATCTGTTTTAATGAGCACAAGAGTAAGAGTGGGTTTAGGCACATGCTAAATGAATTCAGCTGTGGTACAGACTTCTTTCCTGATTTGCAATGAAAATGTCCAGAAAGATGGCATTTATAAGACAACAGTTATCCATTCATGAGATACTAGTTTTGTTAAAAGAAATATACATCCATACAAATTATTATACTAATTTTATTTTTCTTTTGAAAAACACAAATTTCATGCCCTAAAGTCATCAGTAGTTGACTTTATGAATGCCACTCACAATTAACATATGAAACAGAACAAACTGGCTGAACCTACATTAAAGCAGTTAGTCCCTGTCCATTTTTCTGGAGAGTCCAGGCATTAACAAGCAGCTGCTTTGGAAAGTTGTTTTGCAGCCTGATATCTGTTTGCACTTAATTCCTTTGTCAAGCACATGCTTCCAAACTGGCAGTAGCACACGGTTTTGTTGCTATGTGTTTAGAGGGCAAAGTGGAAGAAAAAACCAGTGTGATGCTGCTGGAACATGCTCACAAATGGCTCAAATAGGCCAAAAGGAAAGGTTGTAAATCATGATTCAAAGGAGATTGATGATGTTTGTGGAATATTCTCTAAGGATGCGAAAGAGATGTTTACTCTCAAGGCTTAAGAATTGTTTTTGTGGAAGGCTTTTATCATTAAGGTTGATGATGTGTCTGAAACCAAAGAATAGAGAGAGGGGTGGGGTGGGAGAGAGGGAAAGAGAATGACGGGGGGGGGGGGGGGGGGGGGGGGGGGGAAAGGGAGAGCGGGAAGGAGGGCGGGGGGGGGGAGGGAACATACCTTGCTTGCAGCAGCACAATGATTTCTATTTCTTTGCATGACAAAAACTCATCATCTATCTTACCGACAGTTATGATTTGTTAAACTTTTGTTTAGGGTGCTTTTTAAAAACCAAGAATTGATTGTTTTGTGATTTGCATCTTTATTTCCAATGTACATGGAATCTGTAGTATTTAAGTCCCGTCCAAGCACTAGTCCTACATTAAATACAGTAGGAGACCATTTTTAAGACAGATCCTTGGTGTACAATAAATTAGTTCTTTTGGAAGAGGCTGGTTTTTCTTTTATGAGGTGTTAAATAAGGATGGCCTCACCAATGCAAAAACATTGACTCAATTGGCACACAGCAAACACAGTCCTATAATTGAGTGTTTCATTTAGCAGTGTATCACACGTGCACATGGATTGGTATATCAGATTTTTAAAAAGGGATTTGGGGAGAACATGTAAAATTTCTAACTAAATTTATGAGTCTAAAAGCTCTTATTTAAAAAGACTTGTTAAAAGAAAAAGATGAGAACCTTAAAATTATGGTAAATCCGTAAGAATTTTGTCTGTTTTCTTACTGATTTTTTGGAAAAATTCTCATTAAGCAGTAATTTATAGCATAAAATAGAACTTTAAAGATAGTGTATTGTACTCTAAATCTACTTTCAATTACTCCTTCCAAACCCCACCTTATGAAGCAATAAAACATGCCGTGAAATTATACTAAACAGAATATGGGTTCCTTAACTGAGAAGCATATAGCCGTTCTACAAATAGTAAGCAATATACTGAAGTACTCGGTTAAAGTGTTTTAACTTAAACAACCAGGATTTTTATCAAAGGTTTGTAAGGCTCTAAAATTTTTGATTTATGTGTTAATTTGAGTAAGAATTTGGGTAATGGTTTACAAAAAATAAAAGCATAGCCTCTGGGGGTTGTCAATGGACGAGTTCACCATTTTTGAGACTCTTACTCCATCCCATGCAATACAAAGTCAACTAGTCTAAATTTATTGGAACATTTTGTGATCAAATATGCTTTTCATTTTTTTTCCTGTCTAGCAAAATGTGGTGAAATAAAAGGAATTTGACAATTTTATTCATTTTGCTTCCTGTATCTCCCTACTAATAAATGTTGAATTTTTCTGAATTTCTATATAAGATAAATCCACAGGGGATTTTTGACTTAACCCAAAGAGACAAGTGTCACAGTGGAAAAGACTCTGAATTTAAAAAAAAAAAAGTTTCTTATTTCAACTCTGCATATCTTAGAATATAATTTAATGCCTGTCTAATGTGTCTCATTTTCCCTACAAAAAAGGGACTTGATTAAATGACAATTCAGAGGTAAAAGTCTATAAGAGTTACATATAGTTTTTTTAATCTACTTCTCTGTCTATCTCTATATATGTCATGTGAGAGACATTTATCCTGTTAATGACCTAACCCAATAAGATTTAAAAACACAATGCTGAAAGTATAATAGCTTCCATATTAGGCATCAACAGATGGCTCACATTTAAATGAATTGGCATAATTATTTTTTTAGTAAGTGATACTTATAAAAAATAAATTAAAATTTTTAATGTAAATCTACTAACAGAGAACCAAAAAATAAGTGGTATAAATTTTTGCAAACTATAATAATATTTAAAGGGTATTTAAGGAAACTGAATGTTTCTTTATGACTAAATTATAAGAATGGTTTTGCATTACAATTTTTATTTCTGTTTACCTTTATTAAAAATGCTATTTTAATTATGATTATGAATTCTTAATAAAATGATATATACATTATAGATATTTCTGACAAGTCTTGTTAGTTACAAAATATTATTTAGTTAGGCTGTATTTGGATATTTATAATCACTTACCTAACAATGGCTGAGTATCAATTTCTACCAAAAATTATTACAAAACTATTATACAAAAATAATAATAGTTTGTATATAAAATTATGCTGGCATTTTTTTTCTGGAGAATTATATATATCTAAGAAAAATCATCTAAATTTTGGATAGCTTAGCACTTAGTAAAAAAAAAAAGGTATTTAAATAGTCAAGGCCAAGTTCCAACATATGTACAAATGTGTATACAGCCTGAGAAAAGAAGATTAAAGTTATGAACACTAGTAAAATGACAACAACAAAAGCAAAAACAAACTAAGCAAACAACTAGAACAGGAACAAAATCACAGAAATGCAAATCACATGGAGGGTTAGCAGCAGGGAAGGGGAGGATGGAGAATGTGGGCAAAGGTACAGGGAATGAGAAGCATAATTGGTACGTACAAAATAGACGGGGAGGTTAAGAATAGTATAGGAAATGGAGAAATCAAAGAAGTTACATGTATGACCCATGGATATGAACTAAGTGGGGGAATGCTGGTGGGAGTGGGGGATGCAGGGCAGAGGGGGATAAAGCAGAGAAAAATAATGAAACAATTCTAGTAGCATAATCAATAAAAATACTTAAAAAAATAAAGCCTGAGAAAAGGAAATGTAGCCCATGACAGTCAGAAGCTGATCTGATTCAAGCAGTCAGGTCTTGGCACTTTTTGGAGCTAATCTCAGTACTCAGAGGGACATTATGATGTTCGCCTATCAAGCATAAATAATCTCACATGTCACCAACGCCAGACAAGGTCACTGTATGACGGCAATGAAGTGAGACAACAAGACCACTTAATAATCATGGCTGAGCACAAACAATAACAAGGCTATTGTATAGAACTAAAACAAAAATTACCAAACATCCCCTGTCCTCTATCTAATGTGAGCGATTATACTACTTTTCCAATTACAATTTTAGTGTCTCTTCTTTCCTTCCACCCTCTAGATAAAAATTAAGATACTCAGTCACAGAATTGTCTCTGCTTCCTGAAAACACCCAACCCAAGTCCCTCTTCATACCCTCCTACTGAGATGTGCCATGATTCCTCTGGAGGTGTGGCCTCCATTTCCTTCATAGAAATACACAATATTAAACTCTGACAAGAATGTCGCTGGTGGTCTAACGCATGAGGCATTGTCAACATATCTGTGCATACTCTCAGATACATATTTCATGATTAAAAAATAGAAACTAAATATACATGAAAAAAGGGGTTTAGGAGCGAATATGTAACTTGGTGAATTTCTATGCTCTACAAAATTTCTCACATAAAAGAATCCATATGATTTTCTTTTCCTAAATAAAAAAATCAGGACCAAAATAAATGATGCCTTAATTTGCATAATATTATCTTTTCATTCAGATGCAAATTCTATTAACATTAATTTATCAAATTTTATCTGCCAGGCAATGTGCTTGGTACATATAAATGTCAGTGGCCTGTAAAGTAGATATTTTTCTTATTTAATCCCCATAATAGTCTAGCAGAGATGGAGATTTTAGCCTCCTTTTACAGGTAAGGCAATATTAAGTGATTTACCTGCCAATAAATGTCTGAGGCAACAAAGAGAACATGAATTCCAAATCACAATAATAATACCTACAAGTTTTTCTTCTTTGATGTTCCTATCTTGTGCCAGGGCACTAAACAACAGAGGCAAAAAGCACTATTGTCATCGATCGTACATTCTAGTGAGACATGAGAGACAATAAAAAGTACAAACACCAAAGTACATGGATGACAGACAGTAGAAAGAAATAGTAAATTAGGAAAGGTTGAGAGGGATGTGCTGAGGGAGGGTTTCAGTTAGAAACAAAATGTGTAGGGAAGCTTTCCTGAAAGAAGATGTAAAGGAAGTGAGGGAGAAGGTGCTGAGGAAGAGTGTTCCGCCTGAGAGAAAACTTCTCCAGGCAGAGGGAGCCACAGCTACAACTAGAGGCTGCAACAAGCCTGGAGCATTCAAAGAATGAGGGACCAACATACGTGGAGTAACAGGAGCAAGGAGGAAAGTCCAAAAGATGAGATTAGAGGTATAAGAAATGGAGATAGAATGCAAATGGGCCTTAAAACCAGGAAAAGCTCAGGAGGACCTAAAACGAGGAGCATCGGGACCTGACTTACATGATCAGGATCTCTCTGTCATTTGCAGAATTGTCTGAAGGGAGTGAGATTCAAATCAGGGAAGCCAGTTAGGGGGCTATTTCAATAATGCAAGTGAGAGGTGATGGCAACATTAGACCAGGGCTGTAGTGGTGGAGGTGGTGGGAAGTGGTAGTATGATGAAGGTAGGGGAGACTGAGGTAATGAAGGAGCTGAGTCATTTATAAGAATTAAACCACCCAGAATTTGAACTTAGACGTTATGACTCTAAAGCTTAGTTCCCAGCAGCACATTGTTATAAAACAGAAAGTACTATTATAAATTACCTTTAAATAATAACAACTTGCTTATTTTTAGTTTACTTCCTCTAAAATATAGCTGTTTTGTCAAGTTACCGTGATTCTCCATACAATTACTTTGAAAATTGATCACATTTTTTTAAAAGCACAGAAATTGGACCTCTAACAAAAATAAGCCGCTATCAATTATGTGCTTTTTCTTTAATTAACTGCCAATTCAATCATTTTCCTTAGCAAACAGGCATTTTAGCAAAACAATTATGTTTTTATAGTATTCATAATATTTTCCCTTCATACAATGGGCATTATTCTAGCATAATTTTTGTAGATATTTTTCTTTTTATACTTTCCAATTTTGAATTAAGTTGAAAGCTTTTTGAATAGGGTAAGTTCTCAGTGGTTAATGCTGACTTTTTGCCTTCCTTATAGATAATTATTATTACCAATCAACTTCCTAAGAAGAAACATTCTTTCTGTCAATTCATCTTCTCCATCTGCTTCCACATACTGCAAAATTATAATCACCCATAATTTGTGATAAGTTCTTGCCAAACATTGCTAAAACAATTTGGAAAGTGCCAGACAAGGATACTTGCCAAATTACACACATGGCAGATGCTTTTGTTCTTTATACTTTTCTCCAGAAAAGTTGACTATGAAAGTTATTTTTGATGGACTTTTAATTTTAATTCCAAGGTAACTATGGAAATACATTTATTTTATCTATCTAGAACAAATGATATATTTCCCCCAAAAGGCGGTAACACAATTGATATGGCGCTAAATTTCACAACCCCAAAATTACCATAAACCAAGAACATAATGAGTAATTAGACTGTGAGCTTGTTAATGACCAAGACTACATCATTTTAACATTAGAATCTCTAAGACCTGGTGCAGTTACTTGTACGTAGTACAACCACTGTGCTTGCAATAATATGCAGCTTTTCAAATGCATTAGACTAAAGCAAAGTCACTGTTCATCTCTAAGCTTGTTGTTTCAAGGAGTCTAAGAAAGAATACATGCAGAAAAAGGTATTGACCTATCCATCTAGATTACCTAAACTAATCCTGAGGATAAATACTCTGACAGCTGCTGCAGCCAAGGAACTCTCGTGTTTTATTTTTTGAATGAAATAAGTGAATGGATTTACATCTCCTTGTTAGCCATTTCTGTGCCCTCATTTAAAGCCAAACATCTCAGATTTGTCTCTACTCACCATTTCCATCCCCTAACCATGAATACTGCCTTAGCCATTGCCAATAAGGCTCTTCCTTCCCAAATTTCTTACTGAGGCCAGCATAGGTTGTACCAAACCAAGCCAAAGCTCTCACTTTACCACATTTTGAAACTCACAGAAAAAAGGTCAAAAGACCTTTTTATATGTTTCTTATATGTTTCTCAAAAATGTATAAAAGAGTAGATATGGCCTTCAGTGCTTTCCTTTGACTGTCACTGAAGTAAGGGTCCAAGTAGTTGGCCAGGAGTTAGGAACATGATTGATGTCAGCACTCAGAAATCCACTGTAGGACTTTTATGAAAATTCTTGCCGTATGGCAATGCATAGCATATGTTCTATTTTTCCAATGTTCCACTGAACCCCCCCAGGGTCTCCAAGCAATGCGACAGACAATGGCTAATGACAGAATTATTTTTTTCTCTTTTTATATTTTCATTTTCTCTTCTATATTTTTTAAATTGTATTTTCAAATTTATCAACAGGAAATACTCAATATTTGTATTATTACAAGAAATTACAGCTATTTATTAAACTTAGAAACAACTGAAACACAATCTCATACCTGCCTACAATACTTGCTGACTAGTTGAACCTACAGGATATAGTTCTGAATATGGAATTCTAAGACTATGTAGGAATAAGTATTTTTCTTCTTAAATTAATTTGATTAGGATTTTTTTTTAAACAAATGGTCCTCAAGGTGTTATTCTAAATTTTGGACTGCAGTAGAACATTTATTTGTAGTTTGCTTATGGCTTCTTCAGTGGCTGAGACATTTTCATAGTCCTGTGAGCATGTTTGGCTTCTGTTTTGTTTTAATCAATAGAGAGAGAGAGAATGACCAAGGGCAACTACATTACTGTGTGATGAAGAGAATTCTTGGGAGAAGATGAATGGAAGAAAAAAAAATTAATATGTTGCAACTTAATTCAACCTTACATAAGTTTGTGCATTAGTTTTTAATTTACATAAATAACATTTTAATTATCTAATTTTGCATCTTTCTTATTTAACTGAGCACTTTGTGTTTAACCTCCACAGTTGTTGTAATGTTATATGTAATTACTTACTACCAAATATACCAGATTATTTGCATGAAAAGGTCTTGTAGAGAGGGATGACATTTGGAACTGAAAAGATTGCATTATAAGATTTATTTGTGTTATTTAATAATTACCTATGTTTATATTTTAAGTAGAATAAAAGTGCCAGGGCTGCATAGAAACACTCCATTAGCAGATACGAGATAGTTTAGATGGCTTTAAAGATCTAATTTAATAGATAATGTTCACCTAATTTTAAAAATAATATTTATTGATATAAAAATTAATTTAGTAACACTATTCAACAGGTTCAATTATCTTTATAAAGATGAATCATCATGATCCATTCCTATAAAATGTGTAAATATGCAGCCATGAATAATTTTTCTCCATGCACTGAGACATAGTGCCAAAATTGTAACCTCATACTAACCATAAATAATGCTTAAATTATGCTGTAATTTTTGCAATCTTGGGCTATTCACAGATGAATTATTCAGCTAAAAGTGATACCTCTACTAGCATAGTCATGCCTCATTATCTCATTCAAAGATGAATGAAGGGGAGGAGAAATGTTAAGCTGATTCATATTGTTGCCATAGTTAAACTGTTCTCTAATCGATCGTAATGTTGTTTGGTAAACTAGAGGGAGATATTTGTAACAATCTCAAATTTACTTTAAATGTAAGAATTTCTCATAAAAAATAGAATAGCATTTTTTATTTGAAAGATATGTCTTTATACTCAAATCATCCTCTAGAAGGAATTTTAATGTTATATTAAATAATTAAAGTAAAATTGCAAGCATACTACATGTATGTATGTATGCTTGGAGATGTGAAATAATTTTTTTAATTCATCCACACATGTACATTTTAGGTGTAAAGGGAAAGCTTTATTCCCAACATTAGAAATACAAAAGAAACACATTTTTTAATTTAAAAAGCTTTGAAAGTTTCATCTTACTGAAGATGTTCACAGGTCATGATGATATGTTAATATCATCTTCCTCTCTAGGGCATAAAATCATTATCTGACTCCTTAGGAGTCAGTTCATGAAATCTTTAGGCACTACCTGGACCATTATAAAAACTCACTGACAGGCAGGACACTCCACTGACCCACAATCAATACACACTGATCACAAATTTGGCTAATACATGACTAATATTTAGATCCCTTTGGGAAACATTCAAGTATATTTTACTTAATTTTAGAAAATGATAATGAAAATACAAGAGATAAATGGGTAGCCCAGAAATCACATCACTAGGAATCTAAGGCAAATCATCATCATCTCTCTCCTGGCCTACCTACAGTCTCTTAAATGCCTTTAATCTATTCACAAAGAACCGTCAGAGTAATGCTTTTAAAAATTGAAATCTGATCTGTTCTGTTTAAAACTTTTTACTTGTTTTCCTGTGCCAGTGCCATTTCCACGAAGACCAGAGTGCATAGCAAGTTTGGTAAGGTCTCACTCCTCAAGCACCCCTCCAGCCTCCACACCTCCTCTTCTCCCAGCGGTTAACAACACCTTTGTACTTTGGCCTTCCTTAAACATCTACAAAAGCACGATGCTCCTTTTTTCTTCAAGAGCTGCAAACTTTTATTCATCTTTCTTATCTCAGTCTAAATGTGGCATTCTCAGTGAAGCCTTCCATATTTCTCCTTACCAGCTTCAATAGCCCTGACATTAGCAATTGCAACACCCTGTGCATCACCTTCTTTTCACGGGTCACCACTGGAATTTGTAATATCCATCTCCCTACCTCCTCCAAACTACATTCATTCAAAGGGCCAGCCCGTCATTCACTCCAGTATCCTAAAGAGATACCTGACACATTATAGGCACCAAATAAATATTTCAAATGAATTAAATAATTTTAAAAATTTACTTGTACACCTTTGCTTTTTTAAGTGACTTACTTATACATATGTTCATGTCTTCCACTCTGCGTGTTATACACATTGAGTCCTTCTAGATGGCATTTGCTTTATGATGTTATCCTTGACATTCCACACTGAATACAACACTCAGTCTCACAGACTGGGAATCATGATATTGTATCCCAGGTTCCCTTTTTACCCCAAGCTTTAGATTTTTGGGGGTAAGGAACTAGGTGCAGTTTATCTCTATATTCTCCTGTTATAGCTCGAATAATAGGCAAACCAGAAAAACTTAAAACAGGAAATGATGTAGAAGGAAATTTTAGGAGAGTCTAATACCCTCAAAAAACTAATGTACGATCCACAAATTTCTACCAAATTCCCTGTTGTGTAGAAATAAGTATAAGTGATTTACCAAATAACTGAGCCATTGGGTATGGTTTTCCTAAAAGGAAAACTGTGTTCCTCTCAGGCCGATTTTAGAAAAATGAATATCTTGGGTTCTGACCAAGATGGAGGCATAGGTAATTATGCTTCACTTCCTTGTGCAGCCAAAAGAAGGATAACATCCACCTTAAAAACAAAAAAACAACCAGAATTGCCAGAAAATCAAACTGTATGGAAGTCTGACAACCAAGGAGTCAAAGAAGAAACATTCATCCAGACCCGTAGGAGGGGCAGAGATGGGCAGCTGGGGCAGAAAGGGCAAGCAACAAGGTGGTGACTGGCAGACTGGGTAGTCCCACATTAACGCATGGATAAGCCAGGAGGAAAAAGTGGGAGTGAGACAAACCACACAACCCAGGGTTCCAGCATGGGAAACTAAAGCCTCAAAACCTCTGACTATGAAAACCTGTGGAGATTGTGGTGGCAGGAGAAACTCCCAGCCTCACAGGACAGTCCATTGGAGAGACCCATGGTGTCCTAGAAAATACACAAGCCCACTCACCTGGGAATCAGCACCTGAAAGGGCAAAATCCACTTGTGGGAAGCAAGGGAAGTGGCAAAAAGTGGATAGAGAGCCAAACAAGCTAGCAAGCAGCATGGTTCCCTCTCTGACCCCTCCACCACATACAGTGACATGTGTAGAAGTGTGTTGCCCCACCCTGTTGAATACCTACGTCTCCGTGCCTTACAACATAACAGGCACATCAAGAGAAAGAAATATGATGCAAATGAAAGAAGAGATCAAAATTCCAGAAAAAGAGCTAAGCTATGAGGAGATGGACAACCTATCAAATACGGAGTTCAAAACACTGGTAATCAGGATGCTTGTAGAAATGATTGAGTATGGTTACATAATAAAGGAAGAAATGAAGGCTATACAATGTGAAATAAAGGAGAATATTCAGGGAACCAACAGTGAAGGGAAGGAAACCGGGACTCCAATCAATGATTTGGAACAAAAGGAAGAAATAAATGTCCAACCAGAAAAGAATGAAGAAAGAAGAATTCAAAAAAATGAGGAGAAGCTCTGGGACAACTTTAAACATTTCAACATCTGAATCATCAGAGTGCCAGAAGGAGAAGAGGAAGAGCAAGACATTGAAAACTTACTTGAAAAAATAATGAAGAACTTCCCCAATCTGGCAGAGGAAATAGACTTCCAGGAAGTCCAGGAAACTCAGACAGTCCCAAAGAAGTTGGATCCAAGAAGAAACACACCAAGGCACATCATAATTATATTACCTAAGATTAAAGGTAAGGAGAGAATCTTAAAAGCAGCAAGAGAAAAGAAAAGAGTTACCTACAAAGGAGTTCCCATAAGACTGTCAGCTGATTTCTCAAAAGAAACCTTACAGGCAAGAAGGTGCTAGAAAGAATATTCAAAGTCATGAAAGGCAGGGACCTAATCCAAGATTACTCTATCCAGAAAAGCTGTCATTTAGAATGGAAGGGCAGATAAAGCGCTTCCCAGATAAGGTCAAGTTAAAGGAGTTCATCATCACGAATTTCTTATTATAAGAAATGTTAAAGGGACTTATCTAAGAAAAAGATCAAAACTATGAACAGTAAAATAACAGCAAACTCACAACTATCAACAACTGAACCTAAAAAACAAAAACAAACTAAGGAAACAACTGGAACAGGAACAGAATCACAGATCACGTGGAGGGTTATCAGTGGGGAGGAGAGGGAGGAGAATGGGGGGGAAAGGTACAGGGAATAAGAAGCATAATTGGTAGGCACGAAAAAGACAGGGGGAAATTAAGAACAGTATGGGAAATGGAGAAACCAATGAATTTATATGTATAACTCATGGATATGAAGTGGGGGAGGATGTTGGGAGGAGGGTGGTTCAGGGTGGAGGGGAATAAAGGGGAGGGGAATGAGTCAACTATAATAGCATAATCAATAAAATATACTTAAAAAAAGAAAAGAAAAATGAATATCCTGAACAGAGTTCATCATAGGAGGAAAAAAATCCCTAAAAAGGTACACTGAGACCTCATGCAGTCTAGGATATTCACTTTGGATGCCACAAACAAAAATATCAAAATATCAAATATTAAAATGGGCTACCTGGACCTTTAAGGTTTGTGGGGGGGGGGCGTTAAAAGTATATTTTTAGAGCATTTTTAGGTTTTCAACAAAAATGAGAGGAAGGTACCAAGATTTCCCCTATACACACTGTCCCCACACATGGGTATATAGCCTCCCCATTTTCAACATCACCCACCAGAATGGTACATTTGTTACCAAGGATTAACCTACACTGGAACATCATGTTCACATAAAGTCCAAAGTTTACTGTTGGTGTTGCACATACTATGTGCTCAGGGAAATATATAATGATATATAGTTATCATCGTCATATTGCACAGAGTACTTTTCTTTTAAGCTTTTATTTATTTATTTTTAGAGAGAGGTGTAGGGAGTAAGAAAGAGGAGAGAAACATCGATCGATTGCCCCTCGCATGTGCCCCAACCAGAACCTGAAACCCACGTATGTGCCGTGACCAGGAATCGAACTGGTGACTCTTAGCTTTGTGGGACAATGCTCAACCAACTGAGCCAAGCTGGTCAGAGTTGCGTAGAGTGTTTTCACTGCTCTAAAAGTCCTCTGTGCTCTGCCTAGTCAATCTCCTCACCCCTATCATTGGCAACTACTAATTTTTTTGTCTCCATATTCTCATCTTGTCCACAATGTTATATATAGTTGGAATAATATATATGTAGCCTTTCAGACTGGCTTCTTTCACTTAGTTATATGCATTCAAGGTCCCTCCATGACTTTTCTATAGCTTAATTATTTTCTAATGCTGAATAATATTCCATTGTCTGGATTTACCACAGTTTTTTTACCGATTCACCCACTGAAAAACATCTTGGTTGCTTCCCAGTCTAGGAAATTATGAGTAAAGCTGGTATACACATCTGTGTACTGGTTTTGATGTGACATTAAGTTTTCAATTCTTTTGGGTAAATACCAAGGAGCACAATTGTTGGTCACGGTGTTTTAGCTTTCAACATTTAAACCAACAAGGATATGTTCTGAACAGATGTTTAGCACAGCATGATATATTACCTACCTGCTATTCAGATTCCTCTCAGAAAATGCAAGGTTTTTTAGATTATTTTTTAAAGTAAGCTTTTTATTTTTTTTATTAAAAACAAGTTTATTAGGTTTAATAAACTATATTGTACAAGGATATGTATTTGTCTTGTAAGTAGAGATTAATATGCAGCTAAAGTGTGAGTTGATTATAATATTCCAAGAAGCTGTTTTAATGTGAAACAAACAATAAAAATGTGTGGTATATGTATGGTATATCATATACATTATCATATTATTCTTAAATGTAACAGTGACAAAAAATCCTGGAATATTTCTTTATTGTAGAGAAACAAATTCATTGCGTATCCATTTATTTCTTTAACTGGAAATTTAAAATTTTAATAGGAAAGAAATGATTGCCTTTTTGTTTATGGCAGGCATATTTTTTTATAAACAAACAACTGACTGGAGAAAAAGTGATATAGACACAAAAGATCTTGTTTTTCCAAGTATTAAAAAAAGCCAAACATTACAAATCTAGCACTTCAACCTCGCATTACTGTGGCAATACTTTTTTTATTATTCATTATTAAGCTGAGATAGAACTGTAAGAAATGCATGCATCTAGTTAGCCTTTAAAGATGAACATGTCTACCTAATAAATATGAGGTCCAGCTTTGGATCAATGAAATAGGAGCCAGGATTCCTACAATTAATGCATGAATCTTTGACTGATTTTTCCATAGATCTGGGAAGAGCCACTTAAGCTCTTTATATCTTCACTTTGCAATGTGAATAACAACATAGCATATGCATTACTGGACTTTGTGAGTTTAATTCTTTGCAAGAGCATTTTAAAATACTTTGATGAGAAGTAATACATTAAAGCTAATTATTACAGTTATTCATTTAGTTGATTGCAAAACATTGTGAACAAAGGAAAATATGAACTCTCTGCATGCTAGAAAGAGGCTGTAGAAAATCATTAATGTAGTTAGATTTGCCAGAGTAAAAATGTTCAGTTCTACATGCAGTTGTCACTGACAGAGACATGACAGTTCCTACTTGACATGCTTGTACAACCCTCACTATGTTGATTTAATAGGTAATTTGATTTTCTGGGTGAAACCTAATATGAAAATTACATTCCTTTTCATAGTATTTTGTATCTTACAAGAAATTCATACTCAAATAGTCTTCATGTTGTGGCTTCTAAACTCCAGAGACACAACAGGTTTATAAATCTTATAATTTAGTTTAATTTCAACATCAGTCCTTCCATTGGTTAATAAAGAAATACATCATGTTGTGTGCATTTTAAGAAAATGTTTAGCTACTATTCACAAAGTCAACTTTTGTCTAGTAAGACAATGTTCATTATTATGTCTTTCCTAATAAAATTTTTCAAATATAATTTTTTGAGCTCTACCTCCTCTCTCCTGTCTATTAACTGAGGGTATTTTCATACTTTGCAAATGAAGTCCTTATGCAAAATCGAGTTTAGCTTTCCTATGTCTTATTGAGAACATGTATCCCCACTTTCAAAGACTACAAGCCATCAGTGATGTGTTGGCATTTTTTCCTTTAAAAGAAGCCAGAAACCTCTTGCCTTAGCCAAGCACAGTAATTGATCAGAGGGATCTCTTAAATTGACTTGTCATCAGAGAAAACCTCATTTTCTTTCTTCCTTCCTCTCTCTCCCCTCAATGAAGAGGTCACTGATGGAAACAAGAATATATCATATCACAAAAAAGAGTTTAGAATTTCTCCTTGGCCTTTTCAAGAAGCTACATTCAACACAAGTTCACAAACCATCAAATTTCGCAAAAGACCCAGTGCCTTAAAGTAGAAAACCAAGAAACTGCAGAAAATACCTATTATTATTTTTCAAAGAAACATTATACTCAAATATGTGAGAAAATTATAAGAATTTATGGTTATAACTCATTGAAAGTTTGCTATTCAGTATTTCTATTTTCCTTCTAGAATGGACATTTGTTCTGAGCTATGACATTCAGGGCATGTGTTATGGATGTGGTCTGATTATATTGGATTGTATAAATAAACCTAGAACAGACCTATAGTTCCTTGAGAAATCTAAAAAACAAAACAAAACAAAACCTTGACTGGTAGAAAGAAGATGAGAAGAACTGATTTCAGAAAAATAGGTTTAAGAAGTAAGGACACATTTTATTAAGCGGGCTTAGGAAAAACCAAGAACTGATCAAACCAATATGTTTTGATATAAGTTCCACCCCTGCCTGTACTTCAGACTAAGCATGGCCTTCTTCCCCAAGGGCTAAGATTTTCATCTGTCTTGCTCACTGCTATATTCCAAGCACCTAGAACACCAAGTAGCACAAAAATCACACTCCAATATTGCTTAATGAACAAATACAAGAGTGATTCCTGCCGATCTCCAATATCTGAATGAGTAAAATATCTCCTTAACCAAGTTGTTGCTTAGTACTTACTACCTAAATCCACCAAGTTTCTGAATATCAATAAGTGATGCTCTAGTCTAGGTCTTTTCTGGCTGTTGGTTTAACTGGATGATTCTTATAGAAGTTAGTTCATTACATTATAAATTACTGTTTCAAAGCCCTACACTAAGGATTTCTCTAACATCTAAATATTTTTTATGTCAAAAAAAAATTTTTTGCTCTTTAAATCTTTGCTCTTGCTGAGAAAAAAATTTAGTGTATACATTTTCTGAATACTTTCATATTTTCACATTTAAAATGGAATATCTTCTTTGTATCTTTTATGACATCTCTATTTGGTATTTTAAGTAGCTGAAATCCCCATTGTTAACTGAAGATTAGCTGGGTTAGCTTAAAAATAATACTCCGCCAATGTTTATTCTTTTCTAACATACAAGTCTATAAGCTGAATATAGATATATACCCATCTAATTCAGTTAGAACCTGTAGCTGGGAAGAAATAAAAAGAGCAAAGAAAATTGATAGGAAATAATGAATAAGCTATAAAACACACATTTTTATACTTTCATGAGTTACAGTCATACTTTAAAAGATTATGAATTAGACTCATACTTTAAAAGACTATTGATATTTTAATAGACAATTGTAACTTTCATGTGTCCTATCAACTTAGCAGTTGAAAATTGATTCTTTGCTTGCAAGCAAAAACAGAAAGGAAAGGAAGATGAGAGCTAACATTCTTTTCCTTTCCAAAGGGGGTGGGATAGGATAAATATCAAGTCACGAATACTCAGTGTTATCATCAAAGAAAATAGAAAGAGAAAGATTGTTGTTGAAGTCCCAGATTACGGTATATGGGTGATGAGGACTTTCTAGTCCTTAGTTTTCCCATTTATATTAGAGATATTAATAATGTCAGGACTATTATAACACAGAAAGTAAGCATATATGAATCCTGGATTTCTATCTTGCTATTTACTTCTTCACAAATTCTAAGATACCTGCCAGAGGACATAATGATGTTTTGTTTTCCTTTATTTCGAAATTTCCATTTAGCTGGAACAAAACAAAACCTTGACTGGTAGAGAGAAGATGAGAAGAACTCATTACCATATTATAATATTACAATATTACAATATTACAGCAGGACTGTAATATTCCTAGGTTAGAAATCTTTATTTAAATTAGAGTAACTACAGAAGTCAACAACACAGCTTGAGAATCAAACCTAACAGGACTGAAATCCAGGACCTTTCACTCTCTAATTGATTAACCGTAGTCCTATTAACTTCAGATCTTATTTCTTCTTCAGTAAAATGGACATACAATATGTTTTACTGGATTGTTGAAACATTGAATATAATAGCATGTATAAAATACCTATCAAAGTAATGAAACTAATACATGCACAATGAAAGGGCAGCTACTGTTTTAATCAAGTATTCTCTTCCTTGGCCTTTTCCCCCAACAACCTGGGAAAATAAGGAATCAAGTGATTAAATGAGAACATTTTATGTGGAAGTGATTCACAAGTGAACACAGAATTTAGCTAATTCATTTATACATGGTGGGGCAAAAATAGTTTTTGTATAGAAAATGATACAATAATTAATAAATAATAATATAAGAATAAACTCTGTTTTCCAAGTACTTACAACTGGAAACCTACTTTTTCCCCACCCTGGACAAGCATTTCTTCATTTCTCACCCTAAAACCCCCATCTAATTAAAGATTGGCTTGGTTGTGTATCACTGAAGACTCCTTTTCATCTGTTTCATTGGAAAAGTGAAATGAGATAAGCACACATGTATTCCCAGGGTCTGCTTAAAATAACCCATATTTCTGGCTTTTTTTTTTTGTCCTGAGAACTATTTTGTTCTTATTGGCATTATGTGTTATTGATGTAAATATTTTGTGGATTTATTAGGTGTTCTTTCTCATTCCTTTCTAGTTTTGTCCTAACATATTCCAAAGAAATAAGGAAATTTAATATAAAGATTGGGCCTCACTCTAAGTCAGGAAAAGCTCTACATACAGTTGGGCCAAGTTAATCTACCCCTGTCAAACTGAAATTAAATGACTCCTACTTCCCAACAGGTTAATCAGTTAACATATGGAAGTGAGTTCTTTGTGCTCAAAAGTGTGTGGAAAACACCTAACATCCAAAATTTCTTCAGCTACTACCAAGGTAATAACTTTTAGGACAATCTTTGCAGCTGTGGTAACTACTATGAAAAGCCATAAAAATGCATTATAGTAGTAGAAAGTAGAATATAAGGAGGATAGTATTAGATTTACAGCCACCCAGGCCTGGGTTTGAAATCTAGACCTATCTATTACTTGCAATTTTAAGTAATCTTAAACAACTTATTCAAACTATCAGACACTTAATGTCCCCTTTTGCAATACTTTCATAGTTGGGTTCTATGATTCAATAAGAAAGTTTCTATAATGCACAAAGATCGATACATGGTTAGTACTTAATTTTTTTTTTTTACCTTTTCACCTTCATCTTAAGCTCTGATAATTATGACTTACAGTACTATTTCTTTTATGTAAATGCTTTCAAAGACAAGCTAGTAAACTTAACAATTTAGTGACCTTAGAAATAACAACCCTGTAACTTTATAGTAGCCAAATGAAATACATTATTTAGAATTAAACTGACTTTTGTGAGTTCAGAGCAGGAATCTGATTTTTCAAACTATATTTCTCAAATATACCCCAATAATTGTGGGAAGTGCTAGGAAGAGAAAGAATACAATGCAATTTGTTTCCTATTTATTCTTGCTTTAGCCCTGTCAATTTAGGTAAGAAAAAACAATTTTTATTTAAAAAGCTATAATATAAATTGAGTCTCTGCATAAGTTCATTAGTGATGAATCCCACCAAGACTGTGTAATCATTATATTTTCATATGCGTTCTCAGTCTTCTGAGGCTCATTAAATGTCACAATTGAGATTCCCAGGTGAGACATTGCCTCAATTGAGAGTTGAACCAACCTATAATTTCTGATTTCAGCAGTCATACTCTAGAATTTATTAAATATATATTTGTGGCATGTCTAACAAGTGAAATAAGGTCTACCATTATCTGTAACAAGTATCAGTTGAATGGATAGATAATGAAACTTACCTTCTTAATAAATATTTAGTAAAACAAAGCAATAACTTATTTTGATTTAGAATAAATATCTCTTTAACATTATAAGTTTCTTTTGATAATTTGTGAGATCAGTATGAGAAATATGAATAGTTCTTTAGAGTACTCAAAGAAATATTTATTTGTAGTATCAAGAACTGGCAAACTTGTCTATATTATATAAGGTTTATAAAATCTATCAAACCATGTTTAAAATGTTCCCATTTCATAAAAACTAAAGCAGATTAGGCCAAGTACTTCATTAGTTAATTTCATACTTGTATTTACATAAGTTTAATGTATAGGTGTTTGATTCATTGATAATTAAATAATTTAAATGTTGCTTTAAAATTATTTATTTCATTCTTAGGTAATGTCTTTCTTTTTAGGAGTTCAAGGCACTCTATAAATGTTAATGGGCATTTTCACAATACCCCTACGAAAAAGATGGCAACAAGTTCTGTGAATTTCACTGATGTCATCTTTCAAGGGGCCAAGAAAATGTTAAAACATAAAACCTCAGAGTCTTAGTAGTGATAAACCCTAAAAGGAATGTGTAGCCTAATGAAGTAAGTCGATTTCACTCTGCTTTCTCCTTTGTTTATAATCAAAATAATTTTCTACAAATGGTACAAAATTGATTAGAGAGGTTACCATATGTTTACTTGGGGGTAAGATAATCTATTTCTTATTTTCTATTTTCTTTGTTTCACTGATGATATTTAGAAACACTAATCTTTTTCCTCTCTTAATTTTCCACAAATTAGGAAGTAGAGGATGATAGTGCTCCTTTATAAATATCTCCCAGAAGTATACTTGCTCTTTAAAAACTTGGGGGAAAAATTAAGCTAAATAGATATTTAATGAGTCAGTGACTACCTGTAACTGAAAATCAACATTAGTGAAAATAACAAAAATAGCAAGAACTTTTATACTTTGTGATCCTAACCAAATACCTACAAGGGGCTAGGAATTTTTAAAAAGTATTTATGAATTGCACTACATTTCTTAGACCAAACAACACTCCAGACACTCCAGCATGTCTCTAATATATATAAGGTAAACTGAAAATTAATATTTCTTGTACTTATAGAAATTGAATGATTACTTAACACTGAGTGTTAGCTAAATAATTTTTATTAAATTAGCAGAATCTACAATTTTCACTTTAAAAGAAATTAAAGATTAGTTCCAAACTGATACATAGGCTCCTGTGGGAAAAAAAATAGAACTTATATATAATTTACTCTATTTAAATTTGACTTAGGAACATACACTTGAATACAAAAGAAATCGGAATCACAAGGGCTACAGTTGTGATTGTTAAGCAGAGAAAGGGATTAGTGCCCAGAGAATATTTCACAGTTCTCAGGAGAAAAGAATTATATAAACAGTTATTCATAAAATACAAACCATTGCTATATTGTAATAACATAATTTCACAAATATTAATGTTGCTCTAGAATTAATGGTAATATTTAACAAGAAACTAAATTTTCTGCATGTCAACAATTAGATTATGAAAAAATTGTCTAAGAGAAACTGGAGGACATCCAGTCATTATCTTCCTATTTTGCTCTGATTTTTAACTAAGTCTCAAATTATCCTTTCACTTATTAGAAAAAATATTGAAATTTATCCTATGAAAATGATTTTTTTTCTATTCCTATTCTTCAGCATATAATCCTTAATTGCCAGAAAAATGTCTTTGGCCAGATTGCTTCTCTGAATTCTCATATCTACAACCTTTCTTTTATATGCAGGTGAGCTCTATAATACAGACATTTTACATATAAAATAGGGTAAAACTAATATGCATAAGAAAAAATACTAATGGAAAGTATGCTATCTAAACCTCATTAAATTTTCTGTAAGATATTTTTATTTTTGTTATAATATCCCCATCTAAAAAAAAAATGAGGAAACTAAGTGCTAGAATATTAAAAACTTGACCTTGATCACACATCTGAAAATTGCTATTGGATTCAGATCTAAAATTGCCTAACATTAGAATGTATATTATTAAATGCATATCACTGAATACCAACTTAACACTGCTGATGAAGGTACAAGAGAGAAAACTTCTTTGTTTTTTTATTGTATTAGTTGAAATAAGAAAATAATTAACCTCTCATCAAGTTAAATTAATTATCTCAGAAAAAAAGATGGTTAATTAGAATAATAAGCTGAGGAAGATTAAAAAAATTTCCAGTAAAAATTTTACTTAAAAAATCTATTCTTGAAAACATAATGGGGGGGGGAGGCAATGGGGACAACTGTAATTGAATAACAACAAAAAAAGAAAACATAATTGGGCAAACATCAAAATATCATAAAGGTTATTAGAATCCATTTTTATGATGAAATAAGATAAAAACTAATTTTGTTAAATGGAATCAATGAGGTCTTTAAACACAATTATATCTAAACCATAATATGAGCACTGAGCTCTTTTATGAGGCAATAATCTAGTTCCCGCATGGATAAACTATAAGGCTGAAGGCTGGTTAGAGTTTTACAATAAGAGAACTGGATTATTGCCTCATAAAATCATTCTGCACTTTCTCAGTGTGATTATTCTACAAGTCTTCAAGAATTCATTTTTAAATAAATGCCAGAACACAAATAAGTTCTTATATGGAAGGAAAACTATGACAAAGAAAGTAATAGGTATGGAAAGCACCCTTTGTAACTAATAAATAATAATCTTCAGTCCTAGAGAAAGTAGTTTTTCATAATGTGATGAGGTAACCATTCCCGATATTCAAAATATTTTAGATTTTTAAAAATCTTCACTTTCCAGGTTAGTCACCAGCCTCCACAAGCATAAAGTGGTCCTTTGTGTCTGTCATGGGATTATCTTCTTTACATGGACCTCATGTTTATCAAAATTCCCATGAGAAAAGAATATGCACTTCCTATTCCATTAAATGCCTATTCAGTTTGTCTTTATGGGAACATGTTAGTTAAACTGCTCCTATTTTTAACCTTAATAATGTTTCCCATTTAATAATTATCTTTGGGTAATGTTTCTGCAATACATTTCAGTGTACAGAAATATATATGATTTAGGCTTAAGAAGAATTGAATATATGTTATTTGAGATAGGCCTTCACTATATTTCAGTGTTAAATGAATTTTCTATGTCTATAGATAAAAATACATTAAAACTATGGATCTATGGTCAGTAAGGTACTTTTCCACAATTATTCACTTAGCTCTCACTCAGAAAATATACCCCCTTTCCCCTGAAAGGCACCAAAAGTCTATCAAATGTGATAACTGTCTCAAAACAAGGGCTTATGATCTAAGACAGACCAAAATGTGGCTCCTCTTCATCCAGAGAGCTATGAACTAAAATAGATAAATAACTTGCCCTCTCTATATTCAACATACAACAATGAACTAGACTGGCTAAAGTAATGAATTAAAAAGGAGTAGAAAATGGGAGACATTTAAACATAACTGATTCATAACAATTCAGAAATAGTGCTAAGAAAATATTGCCAGACCTCCTCCTCTGAGGTAGGGAATGTTGCTTTAATAGGCCCAGCTCTTCCCCTTGGATGTAAGGTCTCCATTCTGTTCTCTTTGCAATATCCATTATCATCATCCTTCCTTGGCCATATCTAAAAGGACAAGGAAGAATATGCCCTTCCTGTTAATAGAGTTCTTAGTCTTGTTTCTGACTGATCCAAGTTGGGGGCAGTGGGACAAAGTCTTTTTCAGTCTTTAAAATTAAGTCTCTCTTAATCCAGGATGCTAATAGAGTCCTGTTAAAATTCTATTTTATTTTTTAAAATACATATATTTGATTTAAGTCAACTTAATATGCTATAATCCACACCCATCATTCTTTTTAAAACATCCTTTAAAATGCTCTTTGGTCTGGGTTGAGTAGCTCAGTTGGTTAGAGCATCATTCCACTGTGTCGTGGTTATGGGTTTGATCCTTGGTCAGGGCACATACAAGAATCAACCAATGAATGCATAAATAAATAGAACAAATCAACCTTTTCTCTCTCTCTCTCTCTCTCTCTCTCTCTCCCCCCTTCCTCTCTCAATGAAAAAAAGAGGGGAAAAAATGCAGTTTACTACAACCAGCTTATAGTTTAAACATTCAGCCATGAAATATCCTTGTCCAGCATTACAAGTTCATGAGGTTAGTTTTCTGCTGTCCGAAATATCATAGGCAATAATTATACCACATGTTTCACAATTGTATAACGAAGCCTACCAGTTCCCCATCCTCCCATAACAACTGTATTACTGTCAGTGACTCTTACCCAACACCAATGCCAAGTATTTTTAGTTTTCATTATATTATCAACCCAGTCATGTGACTAATTTTAGTTCTAGTCACATTTCTGTTCCAGTAATGCTGCATAAAATAAAATTCCAAAATATGAGGGTCTTTCAACAACATTTTATATATTTAGTCAATGGGACTAACAGTCAACTGGAGTATGATATTCTCACTCAGAGAGCAGACGCACAGGGTCCCAACCCTAATCACACAAGCAATTCTACTGTTTTTGTACCCACCCTTGATAGTCCCTTTCAGAAACAAGTCACATAGTTAAGGATGTATGCCACCTTACTTGCTGGGAGTAAGTAAATGGTCACAAGGTGAAGAGTATAGATGTGTAAACCTATTACTAGAAGGGAATAAAGAATTATAATAAAAATATATTTTAGAAGAATTGACAAATCTACAATCATAGCGGAAGACTAACAAAAATCTGAGATGAATAAAAAATTCAACTGAAAGATGTTATGAATATCAAGAATTTAAAAAATATAATTAACTTGGTTTATGTCATATAGCTAAATGTGCATATGGATTTTTTCCCAAAGACTATTATAAAAATAAATTTAACTTCACTGATCAGGAAAGAAAAACAAAACCTCTCAGTAATTCTAAAACCTAGGTATCACAGAGGCTACTTTCTTTGAACAATATGAATATAATAGATGTGGACAAAAATGGGAAGTGTGTAAAACAATAACTGAATATATCTAAAAACCAAAATATAACTGCCTAAATAACTCTTAGATCAAAGAAAAATGTAAATGGAAATTATGCTCTATTTAAAAATGATTGAAAATGGGAAGATCATATTGAAATCTATCACTGAAACCCTAATGTTTATCAGAGGTAATCATAAATGCATTGTTAAAGAAACAAGCAAGGCTGAAAAAATCAAAATAAGCTTTCAGTTTAAGAAGCTATAACAAGAATAGCCAAATTAACCCAAACTAGTACAAGTAAGAAATTAATAAAAGCCTAGGTAGAATATAATGAAACAGAAAGCAGAGTGGGTTTGATCATAAAATTAAAACTATGTTATATACTGCTTAATACTTATGAATTTGAAAAATCCAAGTTAAAAGGAAGTTTAATAGGAAAATGTAAATTACTAAAATGGACTTATATGAAACATTCAAGAGAATTAAAAAAGCAAAGATGTTCAATGCATGCTTCAAAAATAATATAATACTAATGTCAGCAATTGATTTACACACATGCAAAATATAGATAAAACTCTCATATAACCAAACCGATAATTAAAATATTAGAAAATTAAATATAGCAGCAGTATACTAAAAGAACAGATTATAAGCTAGTATAGTTTATCTCAAAGAAGGCTTAATACAGAAAGCTTTCATTCAAAATTTAAATGTGTAATATGATATGACAATTTAAACAAATGTTTTAAAAAACTATGTCAGTCAAACCTCACTAAAGTATAGTTTTAAAATGCATTGATGAAATTAAAAATTCATTTTAAAGTAAAAACCACCAACATATGCCTTTTCTTTATACCCAGATGTGTGTGCACCCACACTCACACCCAAACACAGGCACAAAGGAAGGACACTTATTTTCAAAGGGAATTTGGTAGAACATGAAGTAAAAAAAAACAATGAATAAGAATAAAACATTAAAAGTATTCTTATAAACTTAGGAATAAGACATGTATATGTCCTGTTACAGCTACTATTAAAAAAATGATAAAAGTAATTTAATTCCAAATGGAAAAAAAACAAAATATTTAGAATTTAATCAAGTAATATTGTTCAACTTTAATAAAGAATTTATAAAACATAAATAAAACAAGAAAGGAAAGATACTATTTCAGAAACATAGCAGATACTCAAAATAACCTACTAATCCAGTGCAATCCCAAACAAAATTTTAAAGAAATATTTTCTGTTTGACAAGCTGATGACAAAATTTTCTGGAATATAAAATGATGGAATACCTAGAAAGGTATTTACATAGAAGAATATCAGGAAGGTCCCATTTTATCTGTTAAAAGACATGACATAAATCATTTTAGTACTGGTGAATAGGACAGGACAGGATAGGATAGGATAGGGCACAGAACAATGGAGAAAGTCCCACTGAATTTGGAAATGATAAAGCTGGCATTTTAAAAACAATTTCTTAGGGTCAATTCCTTTTGTGATAGTGACTATCCACTTGTGTAATGGACACAAAATATACCAAAAATTTTCCTCCCAGTTATTCAAACTAAACGTATAATAATAAACTCTAAATACTTAATATACAAAGGATATGCATAAATTTTAATACAGAAAATCTTTTAAGAGATACAAAAGGAAAGGTATAAATATCTAAAGAAAAAGATTCACAAATATAGCAATTGAATATTTTAATACTGTGGTATGATCATGGGCATATTGTTAAAAGTTAATAAGAGAATGTAGGTATATATTTCCTATAACTCCACCTCACTTATGTTCAAACTATAAATTCAAGTTATAAAGTAAATTCAAACTATAGTTTTTCCTCACACTTGGGGCACTTAAAAAGTGTGATGATGTATAGGGTGGCAATGATGTGGGAAAATGAGTTTGATCATGTAGTTTTGGTTGAAATGGCCTTTCCACCAAGGCCAACTTGGTTTTAATTGCTGGATCCAAAAATTTCTAGATTCTATTATAGGTACACATATGTTTCTGCAAAGACACAAAAGGAAAGCATTCATTGCAGTACTGATTGCCATGACAAAGAATGATAAACAAAGTAAATGCCTATTACTTGGCATTACCTGCCTATTACCTGAATAAATAAAGGTACCTCAATAAATAAATAATACTTGGTAATTGATATTAATGCGATAGATCTATAAATCCCATCTTGAAACCTGTCTTTGATTTCAAGGATAAATTGCTCACTCTAAAAGCAAGTTGCAGAAAAATATGCAGAACACAACCCATTTCCTAATGATGAAATATGTAGTGGTATGTATACACTGTATATGTGCATGTGTGTTTGTTCACAAGGGTGTGTATGTTCTTATCACAGTGACAGTAGAGTCATAGAAGAGGTTTCATTCATTGAATATTCATTGTTAAAATTAAATTTTATTCCCAGCAGTTCTTAATTCCAAAGATAATAGATTATTTTAAAAGCCAAAATCTATACTAGGCCTGGTTCTATAAGAGAAATGGCTGATATTATTTTATGAATGAGCATTAAATTTTCCATGTATGGTATAAATTCAATTATTGTTAAAATATTTTTACCTAAAGATCTAAATTAAAAATGAATTTTTATGGTGATCTGTTTTATCTTCTATTATCAATGAAAGCCATGGTCCCCAACCTCTGGGCTCCGGACCTGTACTGGTCTAGGTCTGTCAGGGACCAGGCCAAGCAGCAGGAGGTGAGCTTGAATGTAATGCACTTGAATCATCCTGAAAACATACCCCACCCTCCTACTTCCCACCCCAGTCCAGGGAAAAGTTGTCTTCCACAAAATTGGTCCCTGGTGCCAAAGAGGTTGAGGACTGCCAAATTAAAGCAAAGCCTATACTTTCAACTGTGGAAAAGCAGGAGGCAGGGATTTCTTTTCTGTGTTCTTTAGAATACCTCAAATTCATTAAATGAGAATAATAGTGATTTCAATTGAAATTGGATAAACAGTATAAGCAATACTATGAGAACCTATGAGACTAAGATGCCAATTAAATAAATATGCTTATCAAAGTCCTAAGAAATTTTCAATTTAAGGTATTTAGCAGATCATTTACTTACTAGGGAAGTGTGTAAAATTATTTTAGGAAAGTTTTTCCTATAGCATGATTATGCCTATCTCAACGTCAGTACTTCAAAATGTATCCATTAAAAGCTGATCATTTTTATACAATTATTTTTTGTCGAATTGTAAAAGTCACTGCCCTTTATATGACTTTCTTTTTGGTCTCTTAAGACATCATTCCTTGTTGCAAATTATTGTTTCTAAAAATGAAAAGCTTTTGGGATATTTCTATGTCACTTCATTGTTTTGTCACATTAACAATCTACCTTAGAGCTTGAGAAGGGCAGGTTTATGTACAGTATTTAAGATTGCTCGGGTTTTCAAAACACAAGAGAATTTACATTAAACTAAGAAGACACTAGACTTTAAATCAATGGTTTTACTTATAATCTGCTATTATCTCTTGTAGAACTGGCAGAACTGGGGAAGCTGAGTTTGAGGTTACCCCAGTGCTGCTGTTTTTAACTTTCTCTGCAGATAGAGGCTGTCAGTTTGCCCAAAAAGGACTAATGCAATGCAAATTTGGCACCCTAGTTCTCACCACCTCCCCCTCTCTGGAACCCAGTTCCTGGGCTAATAGCACATGTCCCTAGGATATCACTACTGACTTTCCTTCTGAGCCTAAACCAAATCCTAGACCCATTCTGAACACAAGATTTTAGATAGTCACCAACAATTACTTAAGAGTTCGCAAAGGGGGTAAAGTATATTGGCCATTTCTGCCCTACATCAATATTTAACTTAAACCATTTTCATTGCTCACTTCTTCTCCAACACAGTCATACATATTCCTGCTAATGTGCTTGTGCTCCCCTTTCCCACCTTAAAACTGTTATTTTTGACATGGTGTTCATTCAAATCATCACTAACTTTCAAGGCCAAGTTCATGTCTCCCGTAATGAAACCTACCAGACGATGACACTGGAAGCCACTGTGACCTCCAACTCCTCTAAAGGCTTCCTTCAGTATTTCTCACACACAGAGGGAGTTTACATCACCAAGAGCTTTGTTAATTCCCTAATTGATGAACACCATTATCACATAGAATATCCTGGATAAAACAGAATAAAAAGCTACAATAATTAGTGACATTTTGTAGGTTTTTGATGACTAAGTGCAAGCTATAAGACATTACTGAAGCTGATTTTTTTTTTCAAACTAACAAGAAGTTCCTTTTAATTTTTTAAGGGGTAATACACTACAACACTATTTCAAAAACTATGCATGGAAATTACAAAAGTACAGATGACATTTCAGAACTCTATTTTTAAAAATATCACTTGTAGACATAGCAAAATACCTGCTATATGTACTCCAGTAGGATTTAATATTCAAATCAAATTTCAAAATGTTATTTTATAAACTCTGTAACTAAATCATTTCAGGTGCTTGCCAGTGAGCAATACCCTCCTTATTCTCCTGGTGTAGAGCATGAAAGCTACAAATTCGCTTCTGTTGGTGAATACCTATTTATTCTAAATTAATTCTCCCTATAAAATACATTACCATGTATCCTATAAAGGCATTATACTGATATCTAGTTCAATGGAGAACAGAAATAAAGTTTATTTGAAGAAAGCTATCCAAATTTGGGAGGAAAAACCTAACTTTTAATAATTTGCATAGTTTACTTATTTGAAATATTCATTAATGGATTTAAGGGTTATTTAATACAATGCTAATGATTCACAGTTTTAAACTTAAGCATTGATAATGTAATGCATTGAATTTTATAATATTATGTTTAACAGCAAGATAAAGGATTATTGCCCTGACTGGTGTGGCTCAGTTAATTGGATGTCATCCTGCAAACCAAAAGGTCACTGGTTCAACTCCTGGTCAGGACACATGCCTGGGTTGTGAGCTCCATCCAGGTTGGGGAGCATGCGAGAGGCAACTGATCAATGTTTCTCTCCCTCTCTTACCTCTCCCTTCTCCTCTCTCTAGAATAAATTTATGTTTAAAAGAGATAGAGGATTATGCAGCAGTGGGAAACATTCGATTTTTTTCTACAAAGGATGTTCTTAACGTAGTGTCAAAACATAATTTTCAAAAAGTTTAAAACATGACTTTCATAAAAATAGTTAATGAATACAGGCCAAAGACTTATTCAATTCACAAATGAAGGAACGGCAAGATGGTAACACTGATTTGAAGAGTATTTGAGAAACAGAATACAGCTAATGAGGAAAGTCATGGAGAAATAAGTTTGTTCAATTAAAAATAAAAGTGGTTAATATCCTATGAGGAAGTACAACAGTAAAAATTAGTATCTGTTTATATACATAGCAAATCATTTGTATTTCTGCAGGAAAAAAATTCAAAAGTTAGTGTAAAATATAACAAAATCTAAATCCTAATTAACAGAACATCAAACAAAGGCACCATTCCTGAGGAATAAAATAAATACTCACTGAAAAAACCTGATAGACGATGTTCTAGTATGACAATAAAATATATGCAATCATGCTTAAGCTTTATTTTAAAGTTTTGGATATTTTTCTTAACACTAAGAAGCAACACTTTTGTAGATTACTTCACTTCTTACAGCTCTAGCATTTTGAATTTGCTTTTAATTGAAAAAAACCTTAATCTCTATCTCTCTCTCTCTCTCTCTCTCTCACACACACACACACACACATACACACACACACAATGATAGCCCTTGTTTTTGCTTTCACCATCTTATGGGAATTATTCCACATAAGAAAGAGTAACGTATAAGGAGCTATGTGGAGATAAAGTTGCTTGACTTGTGTCTGCAACCAGTTCTGAACAAAATCACAACTTACTATTTGGTTTTGATCTTCCGAAGTACTTACATAATACAAAGGAAATCTTATATCATAAATTACAGGATAGGTCATACTACTTTATGAGGTATCTGGTTCTTTTTTTGTTCATCTTTAAAATAATTTAATAATTTATTAAATTTAATAATTTAATAAACAGGCTACACTTGAATTTGCAGGGAGCCTCTCTTTCAGGATATAGACCTAACGTAGAAGATACCATTTTATGCCTTCATGGTTAATGTGTCTGTGTAAATAAATGTCAAACCATTAAATTTTTTATTGATTTGGCACTTTTAATCCTCTTATCCCTAACTGAACATGAGTAAATTTTACTATGAAGTTTGCCACTGAATTCTGGCTTTCATTTTTCTACATTTCTTCAAGGAGACAGCTTATTCCATGAACAAGTAGCATCAGTTAAAATAACGCAGGTTCAGGAGTGGCTAAGGATGTCTTCCGGGAAGATAAGGGGGTACTGAAATCCAGCCCAAATTCCCCCTTGGGGACCCACTGGGCTTCACACCTCTTCAAGGAGTACCCTGCTGAAGTTCACACAAAGACAACTGTTGGCTGAACTATGACTGTCATTTATCTGTGATCCAGTTTACCAAAGCAAAAGCCAGCCTCATCCTACCTCTTAATCAGGAGGCAAAATCCAATAGATGAGGGTTCTTGATTTTATACATGTATATACAGTCATACATATGAATATGTATGACACACAGCTATTTTCAAAATGCCTAAATTAAATAAATAAGAATGGGATAGGGTGTGGACAGGAGATTCAGAAATTAGAGATTTACAACATTCAGAATAGTGGAATTAATAGTTATTCTTTATTAAGAGTATACTGTGTCCCAGGAACTGAAACACTTTCTTAATACACATTGTTTCGATATTTTATTGAATAACAGATTCTACATTCCATCACTGCCTTTGGCCTTGCATAATTTCATGAAGTGATCAGAAATTCAAAAAATTATACTATACAATAACTCAGAAGTAACAGAAACTGTATTTTTAATCTTCATTCCAATAACACATTGCAAAGGTTTTTAATTTTAATTCCAACTAAAGAATCTCCACGCAGAACTTGTTAAGAATATATCCCAGCTGCTGCTCTTTCTTTTCAGTGTGACCCCAAACAAGAAATGTTTCACATGGTTTTAGGTTTCTGAGTGGAAGTTTGGCACAGCTGTGATATCAAATGAAGAACCACCTGGCCTAATCACCGTAACAATAAGTCTTCTGTCCTACACAGCTAACAGATGGGTTGAGTATCAGCCTGGTATCATAATCCATTAAGTTTGTAACATGGAGCATTACCCACCCACTTTGGATTCACCCCATCTACTCTGATGGCATGCTCTACCCTAAATGGGGAGATGACGCTATTGTTGCGTGCCACTATCGCAGCTCATATGGGATCATAGTTTCCATTACTCAAGGTAATTATGTGGTGCTCTAATTCATTTGGTGAATTATCAATCCACTACTGAGATAGTTATGTGGAGATTTCACAAATATTATGACTAGTAAAGAAGATTACTAGCCTTTAACATCTATTTAATTTTTAATTCAAATTTCGATTATCGACTTCCTTAAATATGTACCGCTGAGTTTCTCTTTGGAACATTAAATGATGTTAGGAGATAACTATTTATTCCTCTTCATTCATCTTTAAAAAGTTAAAATTTTTCCCATGCCAGCATGGCTCAGATGGTTGGAGCATCCTCCCATACACCAAAAGGTTGGCGGTTCACTTCCCAGCCAGGGCACATAGCTAGGCCGTGGGTTCCACCCCCAGTCAGGGCTTGTATGGGAGGCAACAAATTAATGCTTTTCTTGCACATCTCTCTCTCTCTCTCTCTCTCTCTTTCTCTTTCTCTCAAAAATCAATAAACATGTAAAAATTCTTCCACAAAATAGTAATCCTATGTATTTTTTAAATTAATGTATTGGAGTGACATTCGTTAATAATATTATACAGGATTCAGGTGTGTATTGCACTGTGCATTCACCACTCCAAGTCAAGCCTCCTTCCATCATCATTTATCTCTCTTTAACCTCTTTTAACTCCTCCTATCTGCCTTCCCCTCTGGTAATCACCATACTGTTGTCTGTGTCTATGAGTTTTTGAGGGGTTTTTTTGGCGGGGGTGCTTAATCCCATCACCTTTTCCACCTAGTTCTTCAACCCACTTCCCCTCTGACAGCTGTCAGTCTGTTATCTGCATCTGTGAGTCTGTTTCTATGTACTTTTTTAGAATGATATTTTAATTCAACCTGTGTGCATTCCATATATGTAGCTTATGTTGGAAGTAGAAAGTGTAATAAAAAATGAAACATGATCCCTTCCTTTGAGGAGCCCACAAGCTACTGAGGGAAAATCAATAAACTTTTATATTGACCAGCGTACTAGCACTAATGGGAGCACAGAGAAGCGGGGTAACGTGCATTTTGCTGCTCTGCCTAGATTGTCTCAAGTTTAACACAGTAAATTCCTAGCTGGTAGAATATGTGGCTGCTGAAAAATCATTCACAGCTGCCTACATCACTGGGAAATGCCCACAGGTGCTCAGAACCATTTCACCCAGGTTATGTGGGATCCAAAATTTGGCCTCCCTTTTGGCAAACCTGAAGAGCCATCCCAGATTCATAACTCCTCTTTGGATTGACTGAGGGCTTAGTTTCAAAAGTTTTTGAAAATCACTTTCTCTTTCCAAGCAATTTTGCTTTCTTCATTTCCTTTCAGGTGTATTTTATGAGATTACCTTCACATAAAACTTCTTCATGTATCTAGTTCTTAAAAAATAAAGTATCTGACCAAAGTCTCAAAGGCTATTAATTGGCATCTGAGATAAAGTGGGGAAAAAACAATCTGCCAAAGGAAAGAACATTTCAAAAGCACAGATATGTTCAAAAACCTGGAGAGGTGCAGGGATCTTAGTGTGGATGATGTAGCTTCAGAAGCTAGAAAAGATACACTATCGGGAACATCATAAAAGATTTTGCACATCAAACAAAAATGTTTGAAGTCTATCCGGAAGGCCGTGGAGGACATCATCAATTAAAATTGGAAGAAACAGTCAAATGTCCAACTTCAACAAGTAAAAGCCTATTATTTTTTACCTAACAAAATCTCCAAAGGGCTATGGCTGCTGGCATTGATTCTACAATTTACCCATATCAGAAGCCATGTCCCTGCCTTCTCTTGGTTTTCCGCTTGACCATAAGAAGTCTGTGGAGGGACCATGTATTTATTCAACAGAGGAAGAAGCAGGAAGAAAAAATATGGTCACAATGCCAGCCCTTTTACCTTTTATATCATGTCACCCAGTTCTGCTGTGTGTCGTTAAGTATTGTAGTCTTTATGGTGGAATCAAGAAAGGTAAAATGGAGGTTGGAAGTAGGTAGATGTAGAAGTTGGGTAAGACAACCTGTGTTGTCCAAAATATTACTAAAGGGTTTAGAGAAAGTTAGAGGCAGGGTAACATTATCCTAGGGGGGGAAACTATAAATGGATAAATATGAACTGGATATTGTAGTAATGCAAATAAGAGAAGATGAAGGTCTGTAATAAAGAATCAATGTAATCATAGTAATAGGGATGGGAAGAAATAGAAATAAGACATACAGGCATACCTCAGAGATATTGCGAGTTTGGGTTCAGGGCACCATAATAAACCAAGTATCACAATAAAGCAAGTCATATTTTTGTTGTTAGTGGATGGTCAATTCGTTAAAAACAAAACCAAACCAAACCAACAAACAAACAAACAACCAAACCAAAAAAAAAAAAAAAACCCACAATGAATCTCAATAACACCAAGTGCAATGAAATAAGGCATGCCTGTATGTGGAAAATATGGTCAGGATTTGGAAATTGATATGAACCAGTTGCTGTGGGATGATGCTTACTTTGAAAGGGTATGAACAATTTGTTTTATTGATTTACATGGGCATCCTTCATTTTGGTATCACTGAGATGCAGCAGGTATTATTATCCCCATTTTAAAGACTTAGAAACCAATGTTCAGAGAGATCAAAGGATTTACTAAAAATCCCTTGGCTAGGAATTTTAAGAACTGGGGCTCACATCCAAGTTTTCTGATGATTAGGTTAATCGTGCTTGCTCTCTGAACTGTGTGGAGTTGAGTATGGCTCTAATGAATAATTTTCTTATCGAAATTGTGAGACACTAGAATTAGTAATAATAGATGTGCTTCTGTGATGTTGTAAATCCCATAAATCTCCATGAATACAAAATGGATACTCATAGATAGCAGCTATGAACAGGAAAAAAAAAAAAAAACAAGCATAAAGAGAAGGAAATTTAAAATCACTAGAGTAGGTATATAGTATGAGTAGAATTTTATGTTCAGATCAAAGTTTTAACATTTCAAGAATTGTTATACATTATCAGTTTGATTTCATGAACACTGTTTAAACATTTGTTTCTTTTATTTATTCATTCATTAACAAATGTTAAACTCCTAATATATGTTAGGAATTATTTTAGATACTGTGTTTAAAAATGAATAAGGACAACTCTAGAAACTGATAGTTTAGTTGAACAAAAGCTCTATCTGAGATTAGTTTCAAATTGTGTAACACCCACTTAAAATAACTAGAATTTTAAAAGTGAGATGGGCGCTTGAGAGCGGGAACTGGGAATCAAGAATTATTTTTTGCAGGCACATGAATTACATTGCTCATAATTGGAGAAAAAAAAAGATATTCTGTGTCTGGAATTGCCAGAAAATTAAACATAAATTTCCTCTCCAGAGGGATTGGTTAGAACTTACAGCACTTTGTGTTTCCCTGAATTGGATATTACGGGTAGGGGAAGAGTAGCTCTCTGCTATATCCACTGAGACACACAGGATCAAAGGGTTAAAGTGGCTAATTGTTTGTAATAGCCAACTAACCATAATACTTTAAAAAATAATTATGGAAAAAGGACAAACCATTTAAAATGTATGTATTGCTCAAGTTAGAAGATCAAGTGAAAAGATAATGAAAAAGAGTTGTTAGAATTTACTAATCACTCTAATATAGCACAAGAGTATGAAAGTATACTTGAATTCTGAGTAGAAGAAAACCAAAAAGCCTACAAAGTAGAGAAAAAGGGAGGGTATAATGAGATGCACAACTTTTGGCAAGGGGGATGGAAGTCAATCAAGAGTCCCAGTAAAATTATTGGAATTTTGTTTTACATAGGAATACATTAAATCTCTGTAAATATCTGAACTCATTATATTTTATTATAAATCTATACCTGTGTTTACATTTTTTCATGTGACATTTGCTTTTTCAGCCTCAACAGGGAGACACACAAACATTTTATTTACCAATTAAATAAAAACCTAAAAATATTTTAATATTTTCCTCAACAAATTTGAGGACACATGCAATGAATTTATAAGTATCTTTGTTTTCCCTAATGGTCAGATACATAAATACCGTGGAGATTTTATTTGTCCTTATTTTCAGTCATTTTCAAAGGATTTTATAGAAACATTAAACAGCAATAACTAAAGTACACATTACTTACTTTATTAAGGGATTTATTATATACCTAACACTTTAATTTTAACTGTCTTATTGTTACTAGCTGTAGAGGAGACAGAGCTTTTAAAGTGAATTTTTCCTCAGGTACAAAGCAAAAAATTTTAAATTAACTTTTTGAGAGGCCTAACACTTGATACTTCTTTAACAGGCTAATAATATTTTAATTCTCAGGTGTAATTCTGGAAAAATTTAACTTCAGCATTGAATTAAACTTTTTGTTACTGAGAAATAATGCAGAATATTATTATGTAAAATTTTTATAAAGCTCTAGTAGAAAATAATAAATAAATGCAAAATATTAATCCAGATTTACTTTAACTTGAACGTTACTTATTATAAAATGAACTACAAATGCTTTATAAATAAAAAAAGATGTAAATTCTAATTATAAGTAAGTTTTACCTGAACGAGTTGTTCTATGATGTACGCTTTAAATCGGATCTCTTCAGACAATTTCACAATATGTTAAATGTTTACTGTTTAATAATTAATATCTAGAAATTTACCAAAAGACCTGACAAGATTGACAATATCACATTTACATGACATATCATTTGCATGGTCTTTCCACCCCCCACCCAACAAAAAGATAAAAACAAAATGCTTAATTCCTACATTTTTAAATTGTATTTTATTGTTTGTTATTACAGTTGTCCCAATGTTTCTCCCTTTGTCCCCCCTTCACCCAGCCCCTCACTCCCTCAGGCAATCCCCCTACCACTGTCTGTGTCCATGGGTCATGCACATATATTCTTTGGCTACTCCCTTCACCTTTCTCCTCCATTTTATTTCACCCATGCTCAAATATCACTCCTTAAGCAGTAAGTGTTTTTTAAGGTAATTTTGCCTTATATAAGCTGATTTTCTTTCTGATGATCCTTTTCCTACCCATTATACAAGAGGAATTCTTATTTTTCAAGTTTTAATACAAGCATTATTCCCTTTAAATCTTCTCTTCCTGATTTGCCCGGGCAAAAGGTAACTGCTCATCCTCTATTTTTTTTATTTCTATCTCTTTGAGTGTTGTAACTCTAATAGTACTTCTTTGAAATATAACACATGGAGATACCTTTATTTGTTAAAGACTTCTTTTTATGTCTTCAGTCAAATTGTAGGCTTTCATCTTAGAGCTTTATATTTCTGATTAGAGTGAACCGTGGTTTAAGATAATTGCTCTTTCTATTGAAAGTGATCTATTTTTATATTATGCTATAGCTAGCAATAATTGTTTCTATATAGGATAGCTATTGATTTTACATATCTGCCTTTTAACTAGATAAATTACTGAATTATCTTATCGACTTAACCATTTTCAACTGATTCCTATGAGCTTTCCAGATGAATAATTAGATTATAAATAATGACTATGTCATCACCTCTGTTCTAACATTTTAATTCCTTTTATATTTCCTTATCTAATTGCATTGGTGAGCAGGTTTATAACTTTAGAGTAGTTCTTATGCCAGGTATGTATGCTTTTCTGATTCTAATTTGATGAGATTGTTTCTGTCATGTTACCAATAGAGAATGGCTGTTGCTTTAAAATGTGTATTATGTGCTGAATGTTATCACATGCTCCTCAGTCATATATAAAAATAATATGGTTTCCTCTTTGAACTTATTAATACAGATTACTTTATATCTTTTTTATTTATGTTGATGTTGAAGTGAGTTTGGAGGAACTGATTTATATTAATGTAATAGAAATATTTTAAAACATTGAATTAATATAATTTCAACTTCCCCAAAAACCTTATTCTTCAACTACTATTATATTGATTTGGGCTTTATATTGAGGTGGGGAGGAAGGGGTGGGGGAGAGAAAGATTCACATTAGAGAAAAATCCATCGGTTGGCTCCTGCACAGGCCCTGACCAGGAATTGAATCTACAGGGCACAGTAATCAAACTTGGACCTTTTCAGTGTATGGGATGACACGATCAACCAACTACGCCACTCAGCTAGGGTCTTTCAATAAATATTTTTGATATTTGCATTTTATTTCATAACCATTCTGATGATATTATTTAGGTATTAAGTCTAAGTATTACTGAATACATTTATCATGGCGATTTGTTTTAAGTACATTTTCCCTATACATGAGCTCAGACAACTAAATATTTTCTCCAAATTTTTATCAAAGGTTAAAAAAAATAACGAGTATAAATTTCCTCAGTATATATCTTAAAATGTCATTGTATTTATTGCCTTTTGATTATTTTTGTTTGGTCCAATGATGAATTTTTTGATAATCACAGTTTTCTCCTAAATTGAAGACAGTTTTGTTTACATCTTTGAACATTCTTTATGTGAAAATAAATATGATGCCACCATAATTTTTACCTTTATAGATTGTCTGTTTTCAAAAATAATTTGTTACATCTTCTTCCATGTTGGATATTTACTGGAATTTTTAAATTTAAAATTTAAAAATTTCACCAGGATATGCTAAGGTATAAATATTTTTACTTTTTTTCCTCATAATTCTCTTAAAGGATGCAGGCTTAGTTACTTTTTTATTACTTTAATTCATATTTATTTTTGTTATATTGATTAATATTTATTTTTATTACACTGCTTAATATTTCCCCTCTATATGTACTCTTGTTTCCTAGAAATCCTATTATTATGTTTTTGGTATGCCTGAATTGATCTTTCATGTCTTTGATTATTTTTTTGTCATCTCCATTTTATATTTATCATTTTCCTTGAGTTCTGAAAGAATTATTGAGCTAATCTAATCCATTGATTTCAGTTGTCTGCAGTATCAAGTTGCTTCTTTACTGCCTCTACTTAATTATTTACATATTTTTAATTTTTTTCACATCTTTCTGGATTGTAGATTATGCCTGTTGCATAAATACCATACCCTCAAAAATCTTATTGAGATAATGTTTGAAGTTTTTTTTTCTAATTTTAGAAGTCTGGTATATGAAATTATGAATGGGAGAGAATTTTCCAGAATAGCTCCCTCCTTTTATTCCAGAATACTCTGTCTCTGTGTCTCACTTGGAAATTCCCCATTGGCCATGTTACTATTCAGGTGAACCCCATCCTTTACCTGTACTGAAAAACAGGTTGTAGATGATTTCTTCAATCTGATTCCATCTCCCTATATCCCACAGAAATGTCTCAAAATATCCGGTCAACTAATTATGCCCTTATTTGTTTTTTAGCAGTGTTTTAAATTTTTTCCATAAATAAATATTTATTTGGTTGTTCCAGTACATTCAGGAAGAAATGAGAAATAAACACAAACTGAAAACTTAAATCTTAAGCTACAGTCTGAGACACATTTTGAAAATACCTTATTGTAAATGTTCAGACAGAGTTCAGTGATATTAAGCAACTTGTTCAAAATCCTCAGCTAATCGCTTCATTTCCTTCAAAACTTTTAAAAATGTTCTATTAAATATATTTTTGTTTAAAAACTGTCTGTTTTAAATACTATTCTCATCAACTTCTCACTCCACACCTTAGGAAGAATCAGCCTTGATGGCAATATATTATGAAAATCTTTGGATCATACATCAAATCAAATCTTTAAAAATAAAGATAGTATGATTAGATTGGTGAGGAAAAGAGGTAAATATGAAAAATGCATTTTAAAAGACCAGTAGAGCAGGTTCCTTTGAAAATCAGAAGATTAACCATAGAAACTGTATGCAAAGAAATGACAAAGAAAGAGTTTCAAAATGAGAGGAGAAAGCATACCAAACCAATTTCAGACTATTTAGGTAGCAATTTATTAAGTTATTATAACTTTTATTGAAGGCTAGCATCTTTACCTATTTCAGTTATGAATCCCAAGCCAATAAAATCAAAAAAGTTCCTCTACCAGACTCTAGTCAGGCTCCTTTAAGCCTTCCTCTCAACTGGGCCTCAACCTTCATCTGTAAGAACTGAAACTCTCAGAACAAATGAGTTTATTTATCCGCAAGCGAGACTAGCACAAACACTAGCACAGTTTCTATCAGGTCAAGGCTGTGTCCTTAGAATGAACCCAGCCCCTTTTAAAATATCTGAGATCGCTCAACATTGCTAAAGGAACTTATTGTTCCAGCAAAAACCTTAAAATAGAGTCCCGAACGTCCTCTTAGAGAAGTTTCTTTCAAGAGTTGGCAATTATAAATGTTTTATCTGCCCTTTTGAGAGGTTAATCTTCTACCATCCAAAACTGTGCCTTCAAGGATCTGGGAGCCATCACTATGGAATGCCAACCTCCAGGGAGATAGAGTTTTTTCTCTCACCTCTCAGCTCTGTAGAAGCATAAGGGCCTAAATGTATTTAACACCTTGGTCTAATTTGCAAAACTATCTCCTGTCCTGAAGATAAACCCCAGTTAACAAGGCCAGATGGCCTAATCACATTGACCACTCCCCTTGTCAGTTTTTGTAATTTTCCACTTTTCTTATTCTTCCTTTAAAAAACAAGTCATTTGAGTTGACCTGAGAAGCCACTGAAGTCACTGTGTCTCCTGCTACAGTACTACTGAATAAAATCTGTTTTGTTGCCTTTAACGAACACTCAGCTTTGTTTTTCTTTTACACCAAACCAGGGCTTTTCCAACTTTGGTGTGCATAAACATCATCTGAGAGCTGATTAAACATAGATTCCTGCCTTCCAGCCCCAGAGATTCTGATTTAGGAAGTTGGGAAAGGGCCCTGAAGTTCTGTATTTGTATCAGTGACCCAGGTGCTGAAACTGTCCAAACACCCTACCTTGTGTAGCACTGGTGTAGGCCAATCATTCCATCTTTGTATTTGAGAAGGAAAAGAAATAGAAGGAAAAGGAAAGGATAAATGCACAACAAAACTTACACAAAACATTTATACCTAACAGTTAAATATGTGAAGCCTCTCCTTACTTTAGGATCTTGAAATGTATCCTCATATAGATAAGCATACACCTAGTGATCTAGTTCTGATTTTCTAGGGAGGGAGAGAAATGGATATCAAGTTCTGGGAAGTAAGACAAATGTTCTTTTGAAGTTAAAATGATTTTAGTTATTAAACTAGGCTCAATAGATTGAGTGTCGGCCTGCAAACCAGACAGTCGTTGGTTGATTCCCAGTCAGGGCACACGCCTGGGTTGCAGGCCAGGTCCCCAGTGTGGGATGCGTGAGAGGTAACCACACATTGATGTTTCTCTCCCTCTCTTTCTCCTTCCCTTCCCTTCTGTCTAAAAATAAATAAATCTTTAAAATCTTTTAAAAAAAAAGTTGCTTAGTTAAGACAAATTTTTTCTATCAATACAAAATTAACTAGAGTCAGGGACAGTCCATAATATGAAATTTATTTATTCATTTTGATAAAAAGAAGGGAATGAAGTATTTTTCATAAACTAGAAAATAGCTTCTTCACAAGACTTAAAAAGATAGAGATTTATAGAAAGTATAACATGAAAGCAGACCAGTGATTCAGGAAGCAAGAGAAAAAGCAAAAGGAACATAAGACGAAGCCTGAGTTAGGGCCTTTTAATAATTTAGAAAAGAGAAGTGAATGAGAAGTTAGGATTTAACATGTTTTTACTTATAATGTAATCACCTCATAGACATGCCCTTGGGCAAGTCCCTTTAAAATTCTTGAGTTCCTAGGGTTTTTTTGTTTGTTTGTTTTGTTTTGTTTTTACTTGGAACATAAAGGTGTTCATTTGGCCATGAAACCTTAGCCAGGATTAGAATTAGGTATTGGACTTGCATGAAAAAAAATTCAAAATACACAAGGCCAGAATTTCCCTGAGAAATTTGACTCAGTAGGTCTAGATACTGCCTTCACTCAGGACAATTTTCAGGTAGTTCTCATACACTCACTGGTTTGAAAACCACTGTACTCAATGATCATTGACAATTTTAAAAATAATTTTAGATGCATTCAGAGATGGAATGATGGTAGTTATTATTCAAGGACATACCAAAGTTATTCTTAAGTACTTAGTACAATCAATCTACTGATATGCTGGGAAAAAAACTGATTTTAACTTTACTCCTATAAATATATAGAGTAAAATTTTCAAAAACAAAAATTCCTATAATTGACTAGTTTATAGATTAACATACCCTTGTAGGAAATAGCATCAATTGTTTATGCATTCCCAGAACATGTATTACCTTAACGTGAAATGGAACCCTACTTTTTTCTATTCTGCAACCACCTATATAAATCTGTGTACTCAGAAAAGCAAATGCCAAAAATAGAATTAAATATGTAAGGGTTTTGTTAGAAGAAATACCTATGCGAAAGCAAATAGGGGGATACGAAAGAATGACTGGGTGAGCCACCAGATTGATATGCCAGTCTGAACACAGAGTAAAGAAAAGAGAGAGAGAAAGTTGAGTGCATGTATTGTTATCAGCTATGCACTGGCAGATCCAACAAAGCTGGGGGGTGGGGGGCCCAGGAGCCATTCTCAGGCAACACAGGAGGCACGGCCCTCCTAGAAATGGATTTGTCTTGGTAACCCCACCACACTGCGTCACTGACTAGGAACAGCCAGTGAGAGGTTATAGGCTTGGTGTAAATTCAGTGATGAGTCTGAAAGCATAGGAGTTGAAGTCTTTGATTAATCACACTTCCTACAATAGGAAATTTACAAAACAGTCTTATTACAACAGATCACTCCCACTTACTCTGAGCACATGAGCTGTTCATCTATCCAGCCATACACATGTATCAGTAGCTGGTATCTGGCACCCTAACTCAGACAAGCAAGTTAGCTCCAAGAACCTCCTTAAATTATCGGGGAACATAGAATTTTGTTTTTGTTAGGACTTTTAGCTCAGTGATGATTGTGGATAGCTCTGTCTAGCATTTCACAGGGGAAGACTGATGGAGAATAAAGCCAAACCAGGGGAAAATTACATTAAATACAGATTCTTTTTAAAAAAATATTTTATTTATTTATTTTCAGAGAGAGAGGAAGGGAGGGAGAAGGAGAGGGAGAGAAATATTGATGTGCCAGTTACCTCATGCACACCCCTAACTGGGGACCTGGCCCACAACCCAGGCATGTGCCCTGACAAGGAAGCAAACTGGTGACCTTTTGGTTCACAGGCCAGCGCTTAATATACTGAGCCACACCAGACAGAGAAGATACTTGATTACATAAACGAATTCGAGTTAATCAGTTATATTGTCCAGTTATTTGAAATTATAAATTTTATTTCATTTTAAGCCATTTTGAGCAGGTTTTCTGTGTATTATAACACTTTTTCTGTAAATTATATAATTAAATCTTCACTTTAAAGATAGATATTGTTATCCTCATTTATAAGTGGGAATAAGGTTCAAAAAGATAAAGTGATTCTCTAATGCTATCTAAACTAGAAAGTGATTGAACTAGGACTCAAACTCCTACTTTCCTAATTAAAATTCCACTGCCCTTTAATCAGTTATATAAGCTTGGTTTTTTAAAAGCTTTTCTTTTTCTGTGAATGTCTAATTATTTTTTTTCCTATTTAAGATGAATTACGGGGACAAACCTTTATTTGTTATAGTCACAGCACATGTGTTTACATCAAACTTAATCCTATGCCTATGTACATGGATGTAGGACCTAGATTTCAGAATTTGAGGACTCATAAAATTATGTAAATATAGTGCTCTTTATGTGATTACATATTATTGATTTTCTCCTCATAAAATTATGCAGTGGGTCACATGTAGCATTACTATTAATACAGTATAATGAGTACATTTTTTTATCTGCACTTTGTGGTCACTTGACATATGTTTCTAATTTATATAGGCCTTGTGTGCTTATGCCTGTTATTGTTTAAAGTAGAAGGCAAGAATTTTTACACTTTCACTTGAGTGCTTCAAATTGCCTTGTAAAATAGTCCTAAATAAATGCTAAAGAATGGACAAACAGATCAATGTGTACTAAAAGGTTGTTCTGTAACTAAGGTCCAACTATGAAAATGCTTGTTCATTTTGTATATAATTTTATATAATATTTTAAATATGACATATATTGTCAATTTTCGTACAAGTTAATGCCAGAAATATTTGCCCCTCTTCCGGTACTTAGGGTAGTGGTGGCACCAGTAGATCTATTTATTCAGGAAATCCTTTGAGGAACTTTTAAAGCAGGAGCTAGTTTTAAAAACCATCTAGCCTAACCTCATTACTTTAGGGATAGAGGAACTGTGTTGTAGAAATTCATGTCACCTGCTTAGTATTAGATAGGTCAGCTATAGCGAAGCTGGGATTAGGATTCGACTCTTCTATATTTACATGTTCTTTCATTCCATTGAGTTGGCTCTACTAAGGATCAACAAAATAATATTTGCTAATTCTTCTTGGGTATGTCTTTTGGTTTCCAAATATCCAAATTTAGTATTTGCTTTGTTTTTCTCAAAATGATATGCTATTATAATTGCACATTGGATTGGAACCAGATTCTAATATGTAACTCCCTTCCCTAAATCAACCACAAGAGCATTTATATGTTTACACATACACATATATGCATATATATAAATCTCAGATCACCCTATTTAGACATTAAGGATACAAGGCAAGTATTGTCAGAATGTAGCAGCTATTGATGAAGAAAAATAAAGAGATAATTTTTCACCTGAAAGATAAGAAATTTATAGCTTAGGTTGGGCAATATAGTTATTTCAATCATCCTATGGCCTTGTTTAAACACTTTTTGTCTCCTCCTTCTTCCTAATCATCCACCTGTATATAATTTGTATGCAATATCTCCAAAATCCATCTTCTGCCCTATCTTGCCACAATTTATTAGACTAGGCCCATCAATTCTTACCTGAGATATCTACAAACTAATGTCCTTTTCTGTAATTTTTTCACCCTCCAATCTATGTCTGATTCAGTAAGCAGCATGATCTTTATAAAAGTCAAATCCAATCAGATCACTTTGATAAATCCCTAGAGTCCTTAAGAAAAAAAATCAAACTCCTTAGTATGGAATGAAAGGTCCTCTAAGATTTCCACTTTCTTATCTCTTAATTACCCACTTTCTGCTTTATCAACTATCCAGATATTTTTTCTACTCTCCAGAAGTTTCACAACTCTTACCTTTGCCACAAGACCCTTCCATATCTAAAATATTAATTTTCCTACATAAGCATATGATATCTCATATGTCCTTCAATGCACATCTCATGTATTACCTCAAATCCTTTTTTTAACCACATATTCTTGGTTAGGTGTCCAACCTCTGTTCTCAAAAAGCACCCAGCTAATGCTTCAATAAAATATTTACAATATCACAGCATATAGTAATCATCTATCTATGTGTCAGCCTTTCCTCACTAAACTATACAATGTTTGGGAGCTTATCTAATCTACTTCTTCATTACCACATCCTACCACATTCTGAGTACCAATGTGTGATACTAAAATGTTGGTTGAATGACTGTCTCTCTGACACCTTCTCTTTAATGGAAAAGTGAGGGCAGTTTGTTTTTTTCCCCTCTAATTTGTAGATACTAACACAAAAAGTCAAGAAACATGAAGAAGCAGAAAAATATATCTAAAAGAATTAAAAATAAAGAAGAAAAAACTTCAGAATGTGGACCTAATGAAATTAATATATAAATTACCTGACAGAATAAAAAAAAAAAAACACCATGAAAAAATGCTAAATGAGCTCAGGAGACCAATGCATAAACAAAGTAAGAATTTCAACAAAGAGAGAGAAAATGATAAAAATAACTAAACAGGAATATTGTAAAGAATACAATAATTGAACTAAAAAAGTCAGTAGAGATGTTCACCAAAGACTAGATAAAGTAAAAGAAAAAAACCAGCAAATAGGGAAACCATTAATTTGAATTATTGAGAGGAGCAAAAACTTAAATAGAATGAAAAAGAATAAAGAAAGTTTAAGGGACTTATGAAACACCATCAAAACAAATAATAACACATTATGGAGTCCAAGAAGAATAAGCAGAAGAACCACAAAGCTTATTCCAAAAAATAACTGCTGAAATTTCCCCAAATCAGGAGAAGTCAATGAATACCACAAAATGAAGTCCAAAGGATCACCAAAAAGAAGAACTTTTATCCACACCAATTATATAAAGAATCCACACCAATTATATAATGATCACATTGTCCAAAGGCAAAGAAAGAATTTTGAAAGCAGCAAGGGAAAAGCTGTTTGTCACACAAAAGGAGACCATCATAAGACTATCAAAGGATTTTTCAGAGACTTTGCAGGCCAGAAGGGAGTTGTATGATGTAAGAAAAGAGATTAGAAAATTAAAATTAAAAATTAAAAATGAACTACCAAACAAGATTGCTATATCCAGCAAAGTTGTCCCTTCAAAAATGTGGGATAGATAAAGACTCTCCCAAACAAAAGCTGACAGGGTTCTTCACCACTAATTTTGCCTTAAAAGAAATTTAAAGGGAATTATTTGAGTTGAAATAAATGGGTGCCAAATAGCAACAAAATAACATATGAAAGTGTAAAACTCACCAGTAAAAATAAATATATAGACACATACAGAATACTGCATTACCTGGTATATAAATTACATGCAATTTAACTGTAAAGTTTAAAAGACAAAGTATATAAAATAACCATAACTATAAAAATATGTTAACTAATATACAATATAAATAGATATAAATTATAACATTAAATACAAGTACATCAGGGAAACAAAAATGTAGAGTTTGCATATGTGATTCAAGTAAAATATCATCAGCTTATAATAGACTGTTAATAATTAAAATGTTATGTGAGATCCATGGGTAACCATAAAATTTATAAATACAGAAGTTACATAAAAGAAAAATAAAAAGGAATCGAAACACTTAAATAAAAATAAATCAATGAAGCACAAAATAAGATAGCAAAAGAAAGAAAATAACTAAAAGAAAGAGAAAATAATTAATAAAATGGAAATAGTAAACCTTTCCCTATCTGTAATTAGTTTGAATGTAATTGAATCAAATTCATCCATGAAATGGCATACAGTGGTTCTATGGATTAAATATAATAATAATTAAAATAAAACAGAACAGGATCCCACTATATGCTGTCTACAACAGTACGCCACACACACACACACACACACACACATAAAATATACACACAATTATATATATATATTCATATATCAAAGTACCTAAATATATTAAATATATAAAGCAGTACTAATAGAACTAAAGAAAAAATATACAGCAATACAGTAATAGTGGGAGATGTCAACACTTGACTTTCAATAATAGTTCCAATAAACAGCAAAAAATTAATTAAAAACCAGCAGACCTGAATAACACTATGGACAAATAAACTTAGCAGATCTATTTAGAACATTCCACCCAACAGCACCAGAATACACTCTCTTCTCTAATGCAAACAAATATTCTACAGGATAGAGCGCGTTAGATCACAAAAGAAGTCTTAAAAATTTTAATACTAAAATCACATCAAGTATCTTTTCCACAACAATGGAATGAATATAAAAATCAGTAGCAAAAGAAGATCTAGACAAATGTACAAATATGTGGAAATTTAACAACATTTGAGCAATCAAAGGCCAACAGAGAAATCAAGACCAAAATCGAAAAATACCTTCACAAATAAAAACAAAACACAACATATTAAAACTTGTAGGATGCAGCAAAAGTAGTGCAAAGAGGGAAATTTATGGAAATAAATGCCTGTATTAGAAAAGATGAGCCCTGGCCGGTATAGCTCAGTGGACTAAGAGTCGGCCTCAGAACCAAAGGGTCATGTGTTCCATTTCCCAGTCAGCGCACATGCCTGGGCTGCAGGCCAGGTCTCCAGTAGGGGGCGAGTGAGAGGCAATCACATATTGATGCTTCTCTCCCTCTCTTTCTCCCTCCTATGACCTCTGTCTAAAAATAAAATAAATAAAATCTTAAAAAAGAAAAGATGAAAGATCTCAAATTAACTCTCTTACTTTATACCTCTAGGAGATAGAAAGTAAAAAAAACTAAGACTAAAATTAACAGAAAGAAAAAATAATAAAATAATAAAAAGCTTAGAAAAATAATAAAAAATAGAAAAAATAATAAAGCTTAGAGCAGGAATAAAATAGAGTGTAGAAAAAACACAACAAAAATAAGACTGGTTTTTGAAAAAACATACAAAATTAACAATTTTAACTAGATTAACCAAGAAAGAGAAAAGAAAGACAAAATCAGAAATGAAAAAAGAGACATTGTAACTGAGACCACAGAAATAAAAAAGATAATAAGAGTGCTATGAACACATACCCCAGCAAGTTAGATTGCTTAGAAGAAATGGATAAATCCTAGAAACATACAACCTAAGAAACCGTAAAACTAGTAAAGAGATTAAATCAGCAATCAAATTTCCTAAAAGAGAAAAACTCAGGACTCGATGGCTGCTCTGGTAAATACTACCAAACATTTAAAGAAACATGAGTGCCAATCCCCCTCAAATTCTTCGAAGAACCTGAAGAGGAGAAAACACTTCCAAATAACTTTTATAAGACCACTGTTATTCCAATAGCAAAACTAGAAAAAGACACCAAATAAAAAGGGAACCACAGGTCAATATCCCAGATGCATATAGATGCCTCTATGTTCCTTTCACTATGCATTAATAAACTTTTCTAAGTTATAGCAAATCCTATTTTGGGAAAGCGAGAAATAAGGAATTAGGACTACAGCAGGAGAAGATACTGGGCTTAGCTGCTTTAGAAAGATATTTTATTGGAAGTTATTTAGATGCAACAGAGGTAAAGATAGGTAAATTCTGCTGATGCATTTACCTTTTGAAGCAGGTGGCATAATTTAAGTCATGGACACATAAAGTCCATAGAGCTTCAAATAGAGAGCTCCCAGAGGCCAGTGAGGAACATCAACTGATGAAATATCAATGTCTCTGACAGTTATTCTATGTTACTAACCTGCATGGGTCCTGCGGCTAATAATTCACTGTCAAGCAAAAAACAATGAATTTTCTGATATGCAAGCTCATAGATATACATTCAAGCTCATAGATACAGAGATTGCCTTGACAGTCACCAGACAGGAAGGGGTGATCAATTCAGAACTTATATAATGTCTATATACTATATTCCACACTGGTAACTAATATAATATTGTACATCAACTGTACTTAAAAATAGTAAGGGTAGGCAAAGAGCACAATAGGGATTAGAAAACTATTTTGTACTACACTGAAAATAAGGAAAACTGAGTAATAGGAAAGAGTTGTAGAAGGGAAGCTACATCGCATAGAGTTTGACAGAAAACCTTAAAAAATAGAAAATATGTATATATAGAGAGAGATTTTTTTTTAATTAGCTCACATGATTATAGTGCTGGCAAGTCCAAAATCTGTAGGCTTGGGAATCATGTAAAAATAAAAGTTTCAGTCATGAGTCTAAAATCTGTGGGACAGGACAGCAGTCTAGGAGCTCGGGCAGGATGTCTGTGTCGCAGCATTGAAGCAGAAGCTTTCTTCTCCAGGAAACTTCGGTTTTTGCTCTAAAGGCTTTCAACTTACTAAACAAGGTCCACCACCATTAAGAAGGGTAATCTTTACTTAGAGTCAATTGATTCTAAATATTAATCATATTTACAAAATACCTTCACGGCTATATCTGGACTATCGCTTGACCAAACGACTGGACACTATGGCCTAGCAAAGTTGACACATAAAATTAACTGTCATAGAGAGGTTCTGAGAAACAGAAAGACAGTGATGTACAGAGGCAATACTAAAGAGCTTAGTGAAAGAGGTTATCTAATGCTCAGGAATTACACTTAGGCTATATAATGCTATTCTGTAAATTTTATCACCTCAAGCCTTTGTGTGCAAGATACACACATGTCTTCTGTGAATAATATTTTGGAAATAAATTATGTGATCATATGCATTGTTCACACCATAAAATTAGAAAATGACAGGACATTTTCCCTAACTTGTTGATCTATAACAGCAACATTTCAGCAGATAGAGAAAGTCAGAGCCAGGAGACCAGGAAAAATAAGCAGCAGCCTTTTCCGTGGGAACTCCCAGAGATATTAGGAACAGCACAAGGTTCCAATGCATGTGGAATGAGATTCAAGTTAATATTTTTGAATCCCAAAGGTCAGTGTGCATCATCTTTAAAAAAAAAGGCAAGTTGATGATTATGGGCCTGAAGCTAAAAATCATTTAGAGATATTTTGTGACTTTTCTCAGGAGTCAATGTGGACTTCAAATACAATCAGGTACTTGGAACATTAAAACAAAACATCAGATTTACTTTTGATTAAGAAAAAGTTTCATTCACTAGAAATGTATCTTTCTCCATCACAGTGTGAATAGAGCTAAGAAAAGTTTTATACCAGGGCTTCTGTTTTGTATACATCCCAGGGCAGGATGAAATTTATCTCATTAGGGGAGGAATTAACAGATCCCCTTCTCGAGGTGAAATTAAAAAAAAAAAAACCCTCTAGTGAGGAATTAAACCCAGTTATAGAAACTCTTAATTGTAGTTCACATTCCCATTTGGGAGTGAAGCTCAGCAAAGCCTTCCAGGAAAAATCTCACTGCTCTGCCTTTAGCAAAACAGGAATTTGACATTTCTCTATAAAATTTAGAGGGTCAATGCCAAAGTAAATCTTATTGTTTCCTCAAAATTTACTGAGGTGTATCTTCTGTGGTACTTGTAATCTATAATCCAACATGGTTTTTCTAAGTAGAAACGTATATAAAATATTTGAAGACAAGTTACTTGATTAATTCTGTTTTTATTTAAAACAAAAATATCAAAGTAATAAAAAAATAGCCATACTTTTCATTTCCCTAGGGTGGTGATTTTCAATCTGTGTGCCACAAGAATTTTTAAAACATTCAATACCTGACTATTTAGTCAGGGACATTGACTTCTTTTCCCTTAAGGCTGTCAAATAAAAAAAGAAAAACAACATTCAACACAACAATAGTTGTTGTTGTGAATGAATCAAAATTATACCTATTTTTCTGTCAGATTGGTAAAAGCTATAATAGTTTTTTGGTGTGCTGCAAAATTTTAGTAATTAGTTTATGCCTGCCATGAGATGAAAAAGGTTGAAAATTGTTGCTCTAAAGTCTCGAAAACATCATTTTGGTAGGGGATTACTACAAGGACTGTGAGCAGAGCTGGCATGGTATCTGATGGGCATCTTAGCAAAACAGAGAAAAGGATGTACCAGCAATGTAGTGTTAAACAAAAAACTTAACTTCCATGGCAAAAACCCTTTTTAAAATAAAGTGTTCATTAGGCCATAAAGGACCAAGTCCCGGGATATGAAGTCTAAACCATCAGCAACAGACCTAGGTGGAAAAGACAATGTGTCTGCCATCCTGGAGTTAAGGAGTTTTTAATATTATGTTTTGGGGAAGAGAGATGTAACTTCTTTTTAAAGAATTTATGATGGCTACATGTAAGGGGGACAGGATAAGTTAAAGCGGGGCAGTACTATGATAGGAGCACTGTCTGTTATTAAGAAATATTTGCTACTTTTGATTGGTTACAGGCAACCGTCCTAATAGTTTATGTATATCCAGGATGTGATGGCCCATCTAGTGGTTGGTTTGTAGATGCCTAGGTATTGATTCAAAGTTCCAACATCCTTTTGGGAATATGAGCAATCTTTTGTCAGCTGGCCCTCAACTATCGGCAGGCTAAGGGTGGTATCTTTTTCTCTCATCCTTCAGCCCATTGCAATTACATTTAGAATATTGCTGAATTTTTTCTTGTCAAGAGAATATATTACATGTTGATTTGTGTGTGTTCTAGATACATTTTCATAATAAAGCTCATATTCTGCTTTTCCTCACTTTCCCTGCCTGTACTTTCAAACCACTTTGTTTCAACATACTAGTCAATTTCCCTCAGCCTCAGTTTCTCCTTTTATAAAACTGAGGTGCATTTTATTCCACAAATATTTATTGAGTACCTACTATGAGCTAGGCACTGCACTAAGCATTAGGATACATAGGTAAATTAAATATATTATCTCTCTTCCTTGAAATGGAAGAAATGTGAACTGTATAAGGTAATAAAAAGTACTATCAACACATCATTTTGCAATTAAAGAGAAAGAAAGTAGAGAAAAATGTGCTGAGTTTCAGCAAAAGAGTAAGCTGCCTGATTTTGGAAAGTTGGAGAATAAGTAGAATATGGAATTTACAAATAGAGAGATCTAGTAGCCACGAAAATATGTCTGCAGCTCAAGATATTTAAGTAGCTAAAGATGGTTGGAGATCAAATGAGATTATGAATGTGAGAATATTTTGGAGACTAACATAATGCAAATGTAACTTCTATATTTGTGCTGCCAGGCAAGCAATACAAATGTGAATTATTATTGCATATGTGCAGTTGGCACTAAATTAATTTGTAATTGTTTTATGTTGACTTTAAATACTTGATCTTCTATGCAAGTAAAATATTCTGACTTATCAAGTTAAATAAAAGCTTCTCTAAGGCAAAGCATTTTCTGTGAGCATCCTTTACACATAATACAGATGTTCTATAAATATTTCCGACTTATTAACAAATGGGGGTTTTATACAGTGAGGGAAAAAATTAAAACAAAGTTATTACCAAATGTGACCAAATATATACTTTTGAGATCAATAGGTTTATTTACGTCACACTATCCAAAAATGTAATTTCTAAGGGATCACCAACTTTAATTATCATGTCATTATCATACTCATAAATTAATATTTATGGAGCATTCATTATACAAGAGGCTCTTCTCTGTAGACTTAAGAGGGGAAACCTAATTGACTCCTGCCCATACTCCTTAAGGTTGGTGTGCTGCAGGGGGCAGATTATAGTGGTCAAAGCAGAAGCTCATTACTCAAAGGGCTGAATTAGAAATTTGGCTCTACTGCTTATTAGATGTGATGACTGAGCAATTAAAATCTCTGTGCCACAACATTTTCACCAGTGTAAAGTATAAAACTAGTATCTGTCTCCTAGAGGTTTCTAAGAGTGACATGAGCTAGTTTATCTAAGGAGCTTAGGGGAGTGACTGCAATATTGTTTTTACAAATACTACCTCTTAGGCTACACTATTGTTTCTATTCCCTTTGGTCATCTGAGCAATTTTTACTAGCATATCAAAACCTAAAGTGTACAAATTAAGAGACCTATTTATCCAGAATTAAGGGACTCTTTTTTTTTTTTGCTTTTATTTTCTCCATTTGAGTGATACTATTATGTCCTAAAATACTTCCATCAAGACACTTATTATTGAAAATGCATATACTCACTTTTTAACTTGGTTAATATATTTAGGGTAACTGTGATTTTGAAATAACGAGTTATTTGTAGCCACAAAAATGATAAAGCAATGAATGAATTGATTTCTTGAGTCTTCATCTCAAGAGAAATGTGAGAACAGAACAGGTAACTAATTGTCCCTTAAAACATCCAGAATACTAACTAGATTAGTACATCCCTGGTGGCAGTTCCCTAAGATCCTTTGACTTAAATAATTCAAAACAAACACAACATTTAAATGCATATATCTGTGGGTTAGTCTAAATGGAGCATATATTTATACGAAAAACCAACATGTTTTATTGTCTTGAACTTGCATCTGATTTAATCAGCATTCATTGGATTTTGGTAAAAATTTCTTCCTTGAGGTTTAATATTACTTTTCGTTACCATGTATAGTCTCATATGGCAGTGACTTAAGTGACTGTTGCGGATGTGCCTGAGATATTATACTCCTATTTAATTAGTTATCTTAATTGGGATTTTAAAAAGTCAAAACATTGGCAAAATACCATTTGTTCTAGCATTTGCAAATTAGTAACACTACAACACACAAATGTGGTGCAAGCAAGCTTCTATCAGAAATGACCTACAGCAGACCACACAAAATACCCAGAATTTCCCCTCTTATTTTCATAGCCTATCAGTGCCATTAGCACTTCACTAATAACTTCAAATTTTAAATTAAGTCGTATTACAATTTCTCCGAATCTGCCTTGGTTCTCACCGTCTTTGGCAGCCAGTTCCCAAACCTCATTCTTACAGCACCAGAACCCTCTAGTGTGTTGTCTGTTTGACAGATGAGATGAGTTGATGGTGATCTCCTTCTCTAGGGCTCAAAATATTAAGTTTAAAACTAAACATGGTTTGCAAATAACCAAGGGGCCTATTCCAAACATTATTTAATACACTGAGCCCCAGTTTTAACAGTTGCACATCCACTCAGGAAGAAGGTTGGTTTGCTCATGTAAACCGCAGTCATGTATTTTATTACTAACCTGCAAGTTAGTCTGCAGACAAATTTTTATTTTATTTAAAACACATATCACCTTACTTTTCTCTTTAGGATTAAAAAGCATTTTATAATAAATCTGAGAGAGAAAATAATTTATGGGTTATAAATCTGTGTGGTTTTGTGAAAGAGAGTGAAAACTAATGATCTGGGGAGTGGGGTAAGGATAAATTTCAAAATAGCCTCCCAACTCCTTGTTAAATTTAAAATAAAATAACTCTCCCTACCACCTAATTAAAATAATTAAACTGGTCCCCATAGTGGGCCATTCCATTTCTTTCTTGCCACCCCTGTTTCTCCTTTTACTCACTGTCTCATCAAAAACATGTAAAATTATGCTAATACACTAGATACATTTCCACTTTACAAAATGGATCAGAGGATGATATCTCTGTAATGTAATATTTAAATAAATGTTATTGTATTTAACATATATTCAGCATTATTTTTCAAAGAATTTGGTTATAAAAAACATACATACAACCCAAAACTTTAAACTCCACCATTCAGTTAAAATTTCAGACATTTTTCATTCCCATCATAAACCTCATTCTGAAGTACCCTATTATTTTACTGTACCATCAATGAAGGGAATTGATCCATATATACCTGCTAAAAATTTTATTACCTAAATAAATGTGATATATATATATTTTTTTTTATTTAATCTTTGTCATACAAGCAAAGAAACACATATACAAAATATAGATGATCACATTGTTCATCTAATTATTTTGGATTCTAGAGTCAAATAAGAGAATTAACAACCCCATACATAAAATGTTATTTTTGTTAACTTTGACTCCCAAAATCTTCATTAACATGTTTCTATTCACCTGTGCAGTGGCAGCATTGTATACGCCTTACTCATTCTTGGAAAGACTGAAGCATTAGTCAATATTTTAAAAGCTCTTTAAAAAGCCATAGTAATGTGTAGCGGAATGAAGTCTTCTAAGCCTTTTATTGATTCACTTGTGAAAAGAATCATTTATTATAATATTATGTGGACTGTGGATATAATTAAATTTATGGGAATCATTCTAAAATCAAAGGATGTTGGTTCCTCTCAGTGTATCTGAGAACTGAAACATATCATCAGATATGACAAACTGCTCTCATACATAGTGTGATATGTTATCTTTAGATAATGGTCCCTAATTGAAGTTGAAGTTCATTGAGTCAGCATTTATGTATTGCTTGTCTAACATGTATGAGACACTCTGTTTTCTAAAGGGAATGTGACAATGAACAAGACAGACAGAGTTCCTGACCTAGACTCATTCTGGACAAGTATCTGAAGCTACTGTTAGTGATTATGTTTCTTCTGCTTGCCTTTACCTATGTGACAAAGTTCAAATATTGGAACCTGGCCCCATGTATTACATTTCAAACTTAGGTTCTGTTTGATCTCCCAGTACAGTCTTCACACACACCCAGATCTTTGGAGTGTCTATAAATTTTCCCTTTCCTTAAGTACACATTTAAGGTAAATGGCTCCTATTCTAATTTGTTTTATGACTTCTATCAATTCCTCTGTGGATTCTTTAAGAAGAGGAATACTTTTTGTGCTTCCATAGCATTTTGTATATATTCCAATTGTGACTCTTTTCACATTGCATTGTAAATATCTATGCCTATCTTCTTCTTGGACCTATGAGCTTCTTGAAAACAAAGATTGCATTTCCTTTACTTTAATGTTCCTAACAAATACCTAACAAATACCTAATGTTCCTAACAAATAGCTCAACACATGGTATATAGAAGATACTCAAAAAATGTTTGATGAGTAAGTTAATTAATTAATTAGCTAAGTTAAATTCACAATTGCCCAAGGCCTTATTAAATAGTTAGAAACTATTATGAAAATTCTCAGTAACACATATACTAAGAGAACAACCACCTAAATTTTATCCTTCGCAAGCATATTAAGTACATAATAAAAGCTTATTCCACTCCCCTCACAGATGGATTAAATGCACGGAGACCTCCAGGCACAGCCACCTTCTCTGTGTCTCTCAGTGGAGGACCAAGGTGATCATTCTGATCAGAACCAGCTCTGAAACAACTAGCACTGGTCACAATTACTAATGGTTGCCTTCCATTACCACAAACAGGTACCAAATAGTCGCCACTATTTGTAACAGCCAGTTAGTGTTCCTCGCATTCTTCCAGAGCCACTAGAAATCACAATACCACTTTGCCAAGCCTAATGGGAAATATCTTGCTCAAGGTCACAAAATTTGAAGTGAAAAAGAGTGCAGACATAGAGCTTTAAAAAACCAAAACAAAACAAAACAGTATTTTACTCCCTAATAAAAACTAGTAAGTTTTAAATGAAATAGTTCTCAGGAAAAATAAATAATTTTCAAAATTAACTCAAAAATTTTTTGTTAATAAATGGAAATAATTAAAATAGAAAAATAAATAGTGCATGTAAAACAATGAGATTGGTAGGAGGGTGAAGGCAATTATGACAACATAAATATTTTTAAGAGCATATTTTTAGGGTCACAACAAAACTGAGTAGAAAGTACCGAGTGTTCCCATATACCTCCTGTCTCCACACAAGCACAGCCTCCTTCACTACTGTCATTCCACACCAGAGAGGTGCATTTGGTACAATTGATGAACATATACCCATACATCATTATCTTTCAAAGTCCATCATTTACACTAGGGTTCACTTTTTGTTTTATTCTTTATGTGACTTGATACGTATCTACCATTAGTACTATATAAAATAATTTCACTGCCTTAAAAAACCTGTCCTTCACTCATTCATTCCCCCCACCCTTAACTCCTATCAACTACTTACCTTTTTACTGTTTCCACAGTTTTGCCTTTTCTAGAATGTTATATAATTAGAATCAAACAATATGTACCTTTTTAGATTGGCTCCTTTCACTCACTAATATACATTAAAGTTTCTTTCATGTCCTTTCATGGCTTGACACATATTTCTTTTTAGGGCTGAGTAATATTTCATTATCTGGACATACCACAGTTAATGCATTCACCTAATGAAGAATATCTTGGTTGCTTTCAAGTTTGGCCATTATAAATAAAACTGCTACAATATCTGTGTGCAGATTTTTTTAAACTGTTGTTCAGGTATGGTTATCTCTATTTTCCACCCATCCCTCACCTCCACCTCCTACCCTTGTGCCTACCCCCTTTGGCTTTGTCTGTGTGTCCTTTACACATGTTCCTTGACAGCCCTTCCCTTTCTTTTCCCCCATTATCCCTCTTCCCCTTCGCCTCTGGTTACTGTCAGTTTGTTCTTTATTGTCTCTGGCTATAGTTTGCTTGCTTATTTGTTTTGTTGATTAGGTTCCACTTATAGGTGGGATCATATGGTATTTGTCTTTTACCTCTTGGCATATTTCACTTGGTATAATGCTCTCCAGTTCCATCTATGCTGTTGCAAAGGGTCATAGCTCCTTCTTTCTTCCTGCTGTGATGTATTCCATTGTATAAGTGTACGATAATTTTTTGATCCACTCATTTACTGATAGGTACTTAAGCTGCTCCCAGCACTTGGCTATTGTAAATTGTGCTTCTTTGAACATTGGGATGCATAGGTTCTTTTGAATTGGTGTTTCAAGATTCTTTGGGTATCATCTCAGCAGTGGAACTGCCAGGTCAAAAGGCAGTTCAATTTTTTGTTTTTTGAGGTTTCTCCATACTGTTTTTCACAGTGGCTGTACCAGTATGCATTCCCACTAACAATGTACTAGGGTTCCCTTTTCTCCACATCCTCACAAGCACTTATTGATTGTGAATTTGTTATGATGGCCATTCTGGCTGATGTGAAGTGGTATCTCAAGGTGGTTTTAATTACCATCTCTCTGATGGCTAGTGACGCTGAGCATCCTTTCATTTGTCTCTGGGTCCTCTGTATGTCCTCCTTGGGGAATAGTCTGTTCAGGTCCTTTGCCCTTTTTTTAACTGGATTGTTTGTCTTCCTGGACTGGAGTCATGTGAATTCTTTATATATGTTGGAGTTCAAACCTTGTCTGAGGTGTCATTGGCAAATATAGTTTCCCTTATAGTTGGTTCCCTTTTCATTTTACTGATGTTTGGTTTAGCTGTGCAGAAGCTTTTTATTTTGATGAGGTCCTATTTGTTTATTCTTTACTTTATGTTCCTTGTTCTAGGGAATATATCAGTGAAAATATTGCTGTGTGGAATATCTGAGATTTCCCTGCCTGCATTCTCCTCTAGGACTTTTATGGTATCATGACTTATATTTAAGTCTTCTATTCGCCTTGAATTTATTTTTGTGCATGGCATAAGTTAATGGTCAAGTTTCATTTTTTGGATGTAGCTGTCCAGATCTCCCAACACCATTTGTGGAAGAGGCTATTTTTATTCCATTTTATGTTTTTACCCCCTTTGTAGAATGTTAATTGATCATAGAGACATCTGTTTATTTCTAGTCTCTCTATTCTGTTCCATTGATCTATATGACTGTTCTGATGCCAGTACCAGACTGTTTTGATTACAGTGACCTTGTAATATAGTTTGATATCAGGTTTTGTGATCCCTCCTACTGCATTCTTCTTTCTCAAAATTGTTGCTGCTATTCAGGGTCATTTGTGATTCCACATGCATTTTGAAATGTTTGTTCTGTATCTTTGAAATATATCATGGGTATTTTAATAGGGGTTGTGTTGAATCTATAAACTGCTTTGGGTAATACAGACATTTTGATGATGTTAACTCTTCCAATCCATGAACATGGTATAGGCTTTCATTTATTTGTGTCTTCCTTGATTTCTTTCTTCAGTGTTGTATAGTTTATGGAATACAGGTTTTTTACCTCCTTGGTAAGGTTTGTTCTTACATACTTTCATTCTTATTGCTGCTATAGCAAATGGGATTTTTTAAAATGCAGTCAAATAGTTCAAACAATTGAAAACAATTTATAAGCTAATCAGTGGAGAAATATCTGATGAAAAGAGTTGAAGTCAAATTCACTAGGTAAATTTGTTTTTTAGTATTAAAAGTAATAACCCATGCAATTTAAGCTTTCTGGTCATAAAAATTGGAGTTTATTGAAATGTGCATAAATATTTATGAGTCTAGATATAATTAAATAATTTGGTTTTATTTATTATAGATAAAAATTAGTTGTCAAATAATAGAGATTAGTTTAAAAATTATGGCATTCAAGAAAAGGCTAAGTGCCAAAAGTTCTGCTGTAAAAGTATTTAATAACATGGGGAAATGTTTAGAAAACACTTGTTTTTAAAAGTTACAGAACATCATAGACAGTACGATACTGTGATAAAATAAACTTTTTGTGCTTACCTATGAGTATAAATTGACAAGTACCGAAAAAAAATCTGTGAAATTTTATCATAAAATTTAAAATTTTTATCTCTTAGAAATAAAAATAGTATCATACTAAAAACATTCTTTAGAAAACACATACATCTTTTAATTTTAATTTTAGTAAAATGCCTCACATGAAGTAAACTAAATCTAAACTTACTTTTACTTATAAACAGCAACACAGAGAGCAGGTTGACAGCTGTCGGGGATGTTAGGGGATAGAGGGATAGAGGAAAAGGATTCATGGATATGGGCAACAGTGTGGTGATTTTTGAGGGGAGGAGGGATAATGGGGATAAATGATAATGAAAAATTACAATAAAAATAAATTAAAATATATATATTGCTTATAAGCGGTCATCGATTTTCATCTGTATATTCTTCATTCTCAATTTTCTAGATTAATTTATATTTCCTTCATTTCTAGATAAAAACATTAAATATTATTGTAATCATTATGTATAAATTGCAGAAAAATATTCAACTGACAAAAATGCTACAAATATGACAAAAGAAACATAATATTTAGGAAGAACTTTTCCTATCCAAGGGCGTCCAAACTTTTGGTGTTTCTGAACCACACTGGAAGAAGAAGTTGTCTTGGACCACACATTAAATACACAAACACTAATGACAACTGATGAGCAAAAAAAAAAGGTTTTACTTAAATTTATGATTTTATGTTGGGCCGCATTCACAGCCATCCTGGGCTGCATGAAGCTCACAGGCTGGACACCCCAGTAACCTACTCTCTCTCACAGAAGACTACTTTCTCTAGGAATTACTCCCTAAATCTCCTATTTGTTTTTCTTTTCTCTTTCCTTTTAGGCACCATTTAAAAGAAAATGGATCATGTAAAAAAAAATAGTCCTACCTATTAAGATATTACCTTATGCCTTATAAATTATCATCATATGGGCTACTTTAAAATCTTGGATTATATCCTGGCCAATGAGTGAAAACAGGGCAGATGTTGACCCCTGTAAATCATGTGGCATAGTCTGAAGACTGTCAGAACTATAGCTATCCTCCTTATGATGGCCATTTTTTTTCAGACAATTTTGTCCTCTACTTACTGCTGTCAATGCTATTTTATTGATATCTGCCACTTAGATACAACAACCTCATTCAAGGCAATAATTTGGTGCAAATTGGGTTAAATTTCAAGAGATAATAGCCACACATAAAGCCGAAATCCATTTGTTAGTTTGAGAGCCTGCGACTTTTCAGTAACCTATAAACTAAAAGTAGTTGAAACAGTTGTACCAACCTGTAAGGCAAAAGAATCTGTCTCTCCCTCTGGAAAACACTTTTGAAATTGCTCAGTTCCCCAAGTAGTACTTTTGCAGTATACACATACAAGGAGGAAAAAAAAGTTTATTGACTGTTATTTTTCAATTTTATTTTGCTTTTCCATTTTGTTTCCGAATTGAATTCCAGTGCTAAGATATTTCTTTTGTGTGTAACTTGAAGATGGAAAGAGTAGACCTTTTTTTTGTAAATCAATTTTGAGTTCTGTAGATATTTTTAACCTAATTATTTTATGGGAGTGCAACAATTCATATTTTTTCCATCATGAAACAGAACATTAGGCATCAGTTGGGGGTAGTGTAGAAAAATACTTTCAGGAGCACCATTGTGAGAAAAATTATAATTTTTCCTAACAGTTATTTTTCTGGAAAAAGCAAAGACTAATTATCTTGGGCTTAGTAGCATTTGGATAATTTCTCAGCAAAAGAACTGTAAAAACTGAAGTATTTCTTGTTATATAAGATATCAGAATACATGCGCAACTCAGGTGGAATATCAGAATTCACTTTGAATATGTAGCTACAGGCTTTGTAATAAGATTCTTACATAGAAAGATTTGATAAACTAAGGAAAGAAGTTCAAGTAAATCATAGAACAACAAGGCTGGAGTATAATAGTCGGCTTTTTAAGTGACAATATTACAGAAGGCCTTAAATATGGTCAAATGCCCATTAAATCTTAGTCATGAGCTTTTCATTATAGCTACTCTGCATTTTGCCACCTGTTTTTTCTTACTTAAGGGAAATTAAAAAGATGATTTTTATTTAAGTACTGCTAAAATTTACAAATGTCAGAAAAAGGCTGGCATATTAGCAAGGCTTAGGCACCACCAGCCAGCCCTGAATGGTTCCACAATGGAGCATTCTACCAAAGGCCATTCTGCAAGAGCCCTCAATTAATCTCCTGGGGTTTGGGTCCAGTATCACTGAGCACAGTTGTAAACACATGATGTACTACTCAAAGTGTAGAAAGGCCATTAGTAAGTGCAGCCACAGTAGAAGACAAATGGAACAAAGAGATTATGAATATATTTAGCAGACAATACTCGGAATGAAACTCAATTTATCCGCACATCTTCTGTCAGCTTTTCTTCCCATGGGCCATGGACACATTGTTCATCTGTTACTAGCTGAAGTTTTCACCAACTTAGTGGCTTCCTTTATTCCGATATTAAATGTCTCATTTTTAAACAGTCTTTTTTTTTATAGTAACTAACTCCTCCCTTTAAAAATATCCCAAGTAGTGAGATTCAAATGGGTGCTCCGATACCTATAATTGTTGCCTTTGCCTCCCAATTTTAGTTTCAGAATAATTATCTGTAACACACATGCAAATACAACATGTCTCCTTACATTCTGATCTATTAAAAGAGCAGGAGAAAACTGGTGAGAGAAAGCTGAATTTACTGGCAACACCATTCTCTCCAGAGCCTTTGCAAATCATTTGAAACATGTCATTTGAAAGTCTGTAACTGATGGTGGTACTATCATATCACCACTCTTCAACCAACTAACTATCACACTTAGAGCCTTCGATTTCTGATAATTTCATAGTGAATGCATATTTCTGGGTGTTTCCACAGCAAATATGGAACCCGTACATTTCTGTCTAGCCAAATTCTCCCTGCTCAAATCCTGCACCTGTCTCTCTACCATATTTTAACAACTTATTTTTAGTACTCTGTTTTTTCCCAGTATATTTTTTAAGGGCACAAGTCTCTTAAGACATCTGGCATTATTTTTAGCTTACCTATTATAATAAAATTATGAGGTGAAAACTGCTATTTTCTTGTTCTTTACTCAACATCAATGTTCATGGGTTATTGCTTAGATTTAGACTCACAGGCAAAAGAGGAATTTTCCACTTTCAAAGAAACAGTTTTGTTGGGGCTGGGAAGGAGACAATATATAAAATGACTTTGAGTGCTACCAAATTTCTAATTGTTGAATTTTAAGTGTTGCTCTTTAACAGACTAAGATGTTCAGCCAAAAGTTTGTTCATCTGCCTTCTGCAGAGAAAAACAAAAATTGCGGTAGGAAAATCTCTTAGTATTTTTTTCATGTGCAAATCTGTTTTATAGGAGCACAACACATATGTTTCAATGCTTACGTTATCACTGTTTCTTCTTTTTTCCTTTTCCAACTGGGCATACAATATGCACCCAACATACCTATAAAAGGTTGACTGAAAAATCACATTTTATAGTCTGCCAAAGGAATGTTTATATTAAATTGCTTCAGATGGAGAAAGTTTCATTGTGATCAGAACCCAGGAGATATAAAAGGGCCATAAAGTTTGGGTCATAACGTGAGTTTATAAGCCCGGCTTCTACTTAATTTAAATTATAGTGGCAGTGCAAGAAATTGTGGTTTACCAATAGTACTAGGCCTCAGGCCAAATGCTTTCGTTCCACTAGCTGCTTCCACATCCTACCTCTGTTGAAAAGAGTTAAGTGCCTAGCATAGATATTTCTTATAACTCGTCATTTGAGAAAAATAAAACAGTAATCACACGTGGGCACATGGATTACTGTGGTTAACAATTATGAAGCAGCAATTATAGTGTAGTGTCGACTCCTTTTCATAAACTTGTTTTTTGTTTGTTTTTCTTTTGGGGTGTGTGTGTTTTTCTTGCTTTGCTTTTTTGTTTCTGGATCAGTGCCCACCTTCAAATATCTGCCTAAAGCTGGTACATGAGCTCTAAAGGGGATAAATGTAGCATCCCCATTTAAAATTAAGGTTTACCTTATAATTTGGTCCAATTTGACTGAATATATCTGTGATTTATAGTTTTTCATAGTGGAAACTACAAATCAAAATTACATTTACATTAAGATGAATTATATTCTTGTTTTCTACTCTATCTATTTGACTTTTAAAACATAAAGCTTTCTGTACAAAACATGCCAGAACAAAACAGATAAACTCGGCTGCCTAATCTTTGACCATATGTGTTTGGTGAGTTTTTTTAATAGATGAAAATAACAAAAAAAGGGCTTTGATTAAATCCAGTCAGCTTTAGCATTTATCCCAGAGTCTTATGTTGCAGCACACAGGCAAACTATACAAAGAAAAAATGGGAAAATTCATTATATTCTATTATTATCCTTTTACCACAAAAAACAATTAATTATATTTAGACTTTTAAATATTAATCTGAGATTAAATTTTATGATGTAACATGATATGAGATATAATAAATACAAATATCTAGAAAAGAAACAGTTTAAACATCACTAACATCTATCATATTATAGAATAATATTTCAATTATTCTATAAATAGAAAGGATTTTGTTTTGAATTCAGTTTAGTTAAATGTTTCCCAAATAAGTATCTCATAGTTAAAATATGTGACAGACAATGAATAATAATCTATAGATGCCACAGCAGGCAAAAAGGTATATTCCAATGATATATTTAGGTAATAAAACTTGTATTATGGCAAAGATATTGCCTTATTAGCTGTGTAGTCATCACTCACACGATGCCTAATTCCTGGTCTTAATTTGATTCTTGAAATATGTCACAACTTGGAATGAAGCTGAGAAGTTATCTAATTCAGCCTGTCACTCCTCAAAGAACTTTTTTTTTTAAACAATGGTAACGTGAATTTCCAGTATCTTCCTACTTTCGGTGCAAGTGCATTCATTTCCTGGAAAAGCATCGCCTACTTTTTAAGAGTTCCAATTAATGTGTTCCTTCTATTGCTATAAAGGTGGCATTTCCCTGACTTTCTTTCAGAAGCCATATACTTCCTTGAGTCACAAAAAATAAATTTTATCTATCTTCTATATATAATTCCTTTAAACATCTAGCATGCATCTTAATATCTTTCTATAGATAAAAATATCCCCATTTTCTTTGAATGTTTATCTGATTTTATTAATATAATGCTCACCATGTAATATAACTAATGGACCAGCCCCATTGTTCTCTGATCTCCTGGAATAATTCCCTCATTTTAGGCTCTCTACTTCTATTAATGTAGTCTCTGATTGGATTGTCTTTTCTGGCATAATAGCTATTGATGGATATTCAACTCAGATGCACCAAAGTCACTAAGTAAAATAATGCGGAATATTTCTTTTTCTACCCTATACTTAACAATAATTATTTTGAACCAAGACACCGGAATTGTAATTATCCCTAGAGGGTTTTATCTCCTTAATTTTAATCCATTCTTTGAGAGCATTCAGACCTCTTCCTGCCTTAACTGTCCCATGTGAATTCCTCAGTAGTATGTCACCAGTGTCTACAGACAGCACCCTTGGTACACCACTCATGTCCAAACAGTTGACATCTATGTATTCATCAAACTCATGGAAGTACACTTTAAGTTACTAGTTTATCCATTTGTTTCATCAACAAGCCTTTCTCTGTCATATTTAGAGAATGATATGTGAGATATCCTTATTTCCAGCTTCCCCTGATGTACCAATCTGATATAACTATCAGATAAATACCCTTAAAAAACAAAACTTCAGGGTTTTGGCATTTTCTAATTCAGTGGACAAATCATCCTTAAATGTTTCCACCATTCTAGAGATAAAATAAATTATTTATAGTTTCTATTTTCAATGCTAATTATATATTTTTCTTTTTTCTTTTTTGCCTGAGTGATTATTAATTCTTTTCAAAAACAATTAACATGAAAATAACTTTGGAATAGCATGAGTAATTCAACCTTTGTATCACATACATTTGCTTATTAAAACTAGTAAAATGTAATTAGACTTGTGAAAAGCTGTACAACCTTAATAACTTACTTTCGTGCACCCACGTGATTCTTTTTCTGGGGTAGTATCTAGGACTATATGGTGGCTGTTGTCTCTTTCAATGTGCTATCCTTTAGGAAGATTAAAGAATAATGCTGTAGTTATTAAAGAAAAAAGAATACACAAAACAAACCCTCTATTCTGATTTAATTCCACTTCAGTAAAGTATAGGCTACTCTAACTTTCCTTCAAGTCACATTAGGAGTACTATTCTTTTCTTCTTTGACTTTTCCTATAAATTCCAGATTCCATATTTTGTGTTCAAGCCATTGTTTTCTCTATGTCTAGTTTTGTGTGAACCACACTTTGGGTGTGGCTCCATGTACCTTTACTCTTGATGCTGTAGACAAAGAAATAGTGGGTAAGTGCAAATCATGGTCATAAGGCTCTCCTCCAATAGGAGGTGAAGAAAATAAAATTATTGAAGTATACTGAAGTTTCCTTTGCTAATATTTCTTTATGCATTTATTTTTTCTACAAATAAATATTTACCGATAACAATATATTATTATTTTAAGGGGATTATTAACAGGTGATCAATCCAGAGTACAAACCATAATTACCTTTTAGATCCTGGCTTGAAAATAGAATGAGAAAATGTACTGTAAAATGTGGTTTAGAAAACAATAAGTGGTTTTAATATACAAAAATCTTCCTCCTGCCACAGGGCCAGTTGCAACAATCACATGGAGAGTGTTGAAAGTAAAGGTCAATATATTTCATAATGTCATTGGCCTAATGTTAGCACTGGACCAGGGTTGTGACGGAAAAAAAAATAGGCATCGTCATTGATAATCGATGACCCACTTCCTTCTCCTTCCTTATTCTAATCCATCCCTATCATCACTGCAAGAGTGTGGCTAAGCTTCAGTATAATATATTAGAGTAGTTAAAAGCACTGAAATTAGCTAGATCTGGACTTGAATGCCAACTCTGCTCCTCTGTCTAAGCATCATCAGGGAAATTTGAACCTTGTAATTCCTCTATCCAAGTCTAACTATATTATCTGTAGGGCATGATTAAGTATATGTGGAATTTCTTGTTCAAAACAGCAGGAAAACATTGCCATTAAAAGTGCAAAAATATAAAGCTTTTGTCTTTTACTCCATGGTGTCTCTCTCTCTTTCTCGACTTGTCATTGTGTTTATTTGCCTCTTAATACCATTCTAATTTCAATGTAAATGTTTAAAGTATTATTAACTCAATTTTACCATTGTCCTTTCTGTTGCACTATGACAGTTTTAAGGGAAAATATGGAAGTATTTAAGTCGCACATGGAATTACTGAAATTGCATGTTTTGTATTTCAGAGCTTGTACATGTTTATGTATTTTGCTCCTAACAACACAGTGAAAACATCACACAAACTATCTCAGTTTTTTATCACACTTTTTGATATACACAAATTCTACTAATATTCTCTACCTCCATCTTACCGATGAATAAGGAAGGACTGGCAGAGAAAGAAACTACAGTTGCCTTATCTTGCTCTTTACTTCTGACTCAACACATTCAAGTAAGTAGTTGACTAATACAGGGAAGTAACATAAGAAGAAGGATATTATTTGGTTCCCTTGATCATTTATGTTTCTTAAAACATCACTGCCTTCTCTGTGTGTTTGAAGCAAGTTCTAGTTTGACCAGAAAATCTGTCTTTGCAGGGTTCTAGATACCCTCACTTAGTCAAGATGCAACACAGTTATCTAGTACTCTCTTTGAGCCTTGCTGAACTCTCGTACATAATAAGCACGCTGGAATTCTGTGCTCACAGGGTGTCCAATCACTATATGTCAATGAGGAAGCAAGGAATGCCCGCAGACGTGCACTGCTGTGTTACTCCTACACTCACATGCACACCCCTCGTTCCAATGCACTTCACATACAAAGTACACATCTATAAATACAATTATGAAGAATGTCCAGACAATGAGGGTGCAGCAGTAAACGACACATGGGGTCTTCTGAGCACAGGACCCTGAGCACAGGTTGCATAGCCATGAAGCTGGCTCTACCTCTATCACAGCACTTAATGGCCGGTTTTCTTTTCTGTTCTCCCTCCTGTGCTGTAATGTTTGCTTAGAATTATCATTCTAGTGCCTAGAACAGTGGCACAGTGCCTGGCTTTGTAAGCATTCATTATTTTATGACAGGTTAAAGAAATAAACAAATGATACTTAACCCATCTAAGCTTCATTTCCTTTCTTTTTAAATATAAACAAGTAAAATGATGAAGTAAGGCATTTTCAAATACATGTGAAAATTCCCTATTATATATTATGTCCAATGTGGTATAAAATATCAGCCACAGAGAATAAAGTGAATTAATAGAGGGAAGAGGTTCTCAAATCATGCCCTTGAGCCTAAATGCAGGTATCAGATGGTACAATACCAGTTGGATAACCACTTTGACACGAGGCGATTTTTGTGAAGGCAGGGGCATCTCTGTTTTGCTCTCTATTCCCAATGCATTTTGAAATATGGCGATCCGTAATTATGTGCTAAATGAAATATATAAATAAATGAAAAATGGTGACATGGTGGTCAAGTAAAATTAATGTGATTAAAAGTCCCATCAACAGGATTTTATGAGAAAGAATTCTAATCTAGATGTTAATTATAAAATTAAATGATGACAATGAGAATTTCTCAGTTCATAGTAACATTCACTTCCCTGGTTGTAAAAATAACTAATTAGGAAACCATTCACTTTCTTGATTTCCCAGAAAATTTTCTCTGAAGTTCTGAGAAAGGAGTGGTTGAAAGAAGATTAAAAGGGAGGATAAAGTCAACCTCTTAAAAATCTGAATAATACGTTTACAATTATTTCTTTTTAACTAGTCATCAATTATGCTGAAGAGGGTGGTCCTGTTAATATTTACTTACGTCATCACAAACAAAGTAATCGACTGCCCGGGACCTGTTGACCTGCTATGTTTTTAGAGAAAAGCTTGGTCTCGGTAGCAATAGATTCCTTCCCAGAGACTCACACGTTACCCAAAGGCTTCTGGCTTCCTGGACTTTCTGTTAAAAAGTTTCAGATCTCTGTTTTTGTAAGAAAGACTTTAATTTTAAGGAAAAATAGATATTGCAAAAAACTGATCAAAAATGTACCTCTGGTTCTTGGCATCATAAAATACTGTTCCTGCTAAAATAAAATTGCCAATTTTTGATATGTGAAGCTGAGTCTTAATTTTGCATTTGTGGGTCAACTGTAACAAGTGGATTATATTGAACATTATCACCAGTAAGTCCTAACTTCCTTATCAAAACTCATGCTCTGTGTTACATTATGTTATATTTTTCACATTAAAGTTGGCAATATAACCCTGGCAGATGTGGCTCAGTGGACTGAGTGCCCGCCTGTGGACCAAAGAGTCACTGGATCGATTCCCAGCCAGTGCACATGCCTGGGTTGCAGCCTGGGTCCCTGGTTGGGGGCATGCAAGAGGCAACCACACATTGATGTTTCTCTCCCTTTCTTTCTCCCTCCCTTGCCCTCTTGCTAAAAATAAATAAATAAAATCTTTTAAAAATATAAAAAATAATAAAGTTAGCAATATACTGTTGTATAAAATTACTAACAGTACACATACATACTCAATCTCATCACTTTCAAGTAAGGACAGTTATGAGAGCTTAGTAGTTGTCTTTTCAAATCTTACTTACCTCAAATACCACAACATTCTATATCCTGAACTCTGCATCTTGCTCTTTTCATTGGTTATTATGGAAGTTCCCTTGTTTCAATACAAATAGCTCCAACTCTTTCTTTTAATAGCTGACCATAGGGACATGTGCTCTAACTTTTTAACCATTCTCCCATCAATAGACACAAGATGTTTCCAGCCTGTTAGCCACTAGAAATAATAATGTAAATATTTTTATATGTATAGTCTTCCATATTGGTGATTTTATATTTTTATTAACAATTCCTAAAAATAGAAATACTGTTTCACAGATATATCCATATTTAAATTTTAATAGATGCTAAAAAAATTGCTTTACAAAATAACTATAGCAGTCTACATTCCCATCAGCACTATTTAAACAAGCATTTTCCACACTCCTCTTAACAGGACTGAAATGCTGTCAATACTGCTCACTTTTGCTTATCTGATGGGTTTTTTGCTTTATTTTTATAAAATGTCTTGCTATTATTTAAATTTACTTTTCCCTAACTAGGAATTTGGTATTTTTTAAAAATGTTTAATGGTCATATGGGTTTCTGATGGTAATGGCACTAGAACCCTATACAGAGTACTAGCAAAATTTCTACCCCTTTGACAAAGACCAACTCTAGATCTTTTTTTACCATTTTTGTCCAGTGAGTCCTTACTACATCATGTGTAGAAAGCTATTTTATCTCCATGGCCTACAGGAAAGGATTTTATAAATTCATCCAACCTAGGTTTGAATTGGTAATGAATCTTTATCACCATTCGCAGTTATATTTGCATTTCAAAGGGAATGACCCACAGAAAAGAAATGCTAGTGAAAGCATTTCTGTGTGAATCCATCACTGCAGTAACTATGAGCCTTCCTTAAAATGGACAGAACAGGAGGCGGAGAAGAAGAAATACAAATGAGGAGGAGTCTTACATTAAAAACAAACAAATAAATAGAAGAGCAGTATGACTCGTGGGACTTTCACTTCTCGAAGTTACCCTCAATATGCTTGCATGCATTAGAAGAAAGCAAAATTATTTAAAATGATGATTATGGTTCCTCTGATCATTGAAATTCCAAACAATTGCTTTATCACATTGGACCAAATGAGATAAACGTTACTTTAGATGACTATAAATGGACGGAGGGTCGGATGGATGGACAACAAGGATCAGGGTCTCATTTGTTGGACAACAGTAGTTTCACAGAATGAAAAGTTTTTCTCAAAGCTGAATTCTCCCTCACTTTCTGTATTTAACACGTCACTAAGTTTTATTATATTTTATGCTCTTAATATCTTGCAAATCCTTTTCTGTAGCACAGATTGTCTCTCATTGGTGTACTGCTAATAATGTCCTAATTTGACTCTTTGACTCGCATGTCTCCAATTTGTACTTCACATCTTGTTAGGTCTTTTTATTTAAAAGGGTCATCAGAAAACCATCTATACAAAACAATTGAGTGTGTATTTTTACAAAAATGTAGATCTGAAACTACTCCACACAAGTACTGAACCATAGTTCTCTGAGAAAATGCCCACAAAATTGCATGCTTAAGAATTTTTCCAGGTAATTTTACATATACTCCATTCAGACAGGTAAAATTCTAGCATTTGCTAAGCCATGTTAAGTGACTTCTTGTTTCCTGGGCTTACCGTTTCTTGCCCCACTGTCTCTAAAAATGCAATCCCACTGCCAATAACATCCTTCCTCACTTTCTATCCATCAAATTACCATTCTTCTACGGCTGGTTCTTTGTTCTTAACTCAATCCTCCATGATTTTATAGCATTCTGTACTTAGATACACAGACTTATCCTATTAAATGTCCAGTTATACTTTATTTATCTCTTTGCTGGAATAATATCTTGAATAGCTTGAGGAAAACTGCTGTATTTTATTTATCTTTGTCCTAATATTATGCTTTCACATTTATCCAATATAATTATTAATATTATCATGACAACTACTATATATTGAGAACCTACAGTTTTCCAAGTTTTGTACTATAAATTCCACATGCATTATTTTAAACATTTTCAGTATCTTCCATGTCATAGACATAAAATACGTGATTCAAAGGGTTAAATAATATGTACAAGTTTGAATAAATACAAAATAACGGAGTCAGGATTCAAACCCCATCCTGTGTGATTCCAAAGCCCATGTTCTTTCCATGATATTTCATAAATGTTGGCTAAATGATTGGTTGCATTATATTTTAGCTAATTATCTAATATTTGGCAATTAAACAATCATCAGTCATTTCTATAAACCTTAAAGATCTATTTAAAAATGCTTTCTTCCTCCCCAGCAACCACTCTCAGTAATTGTTTCCCACAGATATTAGTAAAAGGAAAAAAAACACTTTATATTTTAAAGTGTTATCCCATTCATCCTAGCTTTAAAAAAAATCTTGCTTGAAAATTGCCTTATTTGCATAATCAGGACAGAAAGACTAGATGGTTATAGCTTTATTTAATGAAGAAAAAGACCTTTAGAAAACTAAATATCATTCATAAAAATAAGGAAATAAATAACAAATAAATTACAATTATCATTTTGAGCATCTGCTGGATGCCAGACTTTACACACAAATGTCTCTGATCCTCACAGTGCCACTGAAAGTTAGATGTTAGGCCCATTTTAAACACTACCGAATAGAAGTTCAAAAGGATTAAGTTGCCCTAATCATAAAGCTAGAGCTTGTTAGAGCCCAGCTCTTTTAAACATTTTAACGTTTTTTCTCAAAATCATTTTTGTTCTTTTTCTCTCTGCTGGACTGTCTGTGGTTGTGATCACTCACCTGTACCACCTGCGTCAACTAAAGGGCAAATATACTGCTCACACACTAATATCATGTCCAAGTGAAATGAGATAATCCCATACATGGTGAACAGTATCTGCAGTCGTCATTGTGCTTCATGATTCTCAGGTGGATGTTGGACAGCCATGTAAATACTGTGCTTGACTTTTCCTTTACCTGGCCTGTTAAAGCATTCCTAGCTTAATCTGAAGGAAAATGAGAATAGTTGGACAGAACAGATAGCTTTTTTTTCAAATTTCAATGAAGATACAGGTGCCTCTACTCCTTCCATAAGCAATAGCTGTAGCCCAAGTTTCCTGTGAGAGTAAGATCATGAATGTTGCTTGTCTTTCCATCCCAGAAGCCACTCACACACACTTAAGTGAAATTTCATTTAAGTGGAATTCTCCAAGTACCAAATAAAGGTTCTATTAATTTAAACAGACTATCTTCCTCAGAACTGGCACTTAAAAGTTAGTAAGCAAAGGTCACAAAACTGGTTACCTGGGGGTTCTGTTTACTAACTGTAATTAATTTTGCACAATTAGAATTCCAGCACTGTAGAGGTAAATGAACATATATTTGAAGAAGATAAAATCATTTGACTTAGTCTCTGAAATAAAGAGTTATAAGAAGAGAGGACAAAAACAATTTACCTAGTAAGTCTCATTCTACAAGAGACCAATTTCTACCTCATACATCTGACCTGGCCTCCAAAAGTTAATCGCCCAGTTGCTGCCATGTGGCTACATAAACCCAGGTGCTAGCCCCACCCCTTACTTTGTTTTCTCTGAAATGTCCGTATTTCCAGCACATCTTTATTTCCAACTCTATGAAAAGGTGAAATAGTTTCTATACTTACTTTAGATTAGAGCCGAGCACCAGTGAAGGTTAGAAAAGCCCAGCAAAAAAAAGAAATATTCTAACGGCATTCTATAATTGTTAAGGATAGAGAAAAAGATTCGACAAGATACATTTGAATGTAAGTATTGCTTTTCCAGAGAAGGTAGATGTGAACAGCAGGAGTCATGGCCACTACTTAAAACAAACCGTATTTGTAAAACGTAACTGGGCAAGGTAAGATAATCCAAAATACTTACTAAAACTCCTCCAAATCAATAAGAAAAAGAATAGAACTGGAAATGTCTGAAAATATGGGAAGTACTTTCATAGAAAAGGGAACTCGAATGGCAAACAAATGTATGGAAAGACGCTCAACTTCATTAGGAACCAGAAAAACCCAAACTAAGAACACAATGAGATGCTACCGCACATTCCTGGGTTGGCAAAATGCCTGAAGTGCTAACTGCAAGGGAGGGTGTACATCAATATAGACTTTTAGATATTCTTGGTAGGAGTAAAAATGGAAAAAAATCCTCATGGAAAGCAGTTTGGCAGTATCCTGTAGAACTGTATGTTCTTAAACTCTACAACCTAGCAATAACACTTCTAGGTGTATGCCTTGTACGTTAGACAATATATGCCTTGGGGTATATTTCTTGAAACAACAAAAATGTACACAAATGTTCATAGCAGCATTATTCACCATAGAAAAATAACTGAAAACAACATAATTATCCATTGATGGGAAGAATGAATAAATAAATATGGCTCATTGGAAGGATAGTATATTTTAGAGCAGTAATAGTAGATGACCCTGTATCTGCATGTTAAAGCTCGATGATGCCTATAAACATAATACTGAGTTTTCTTGTTTGTGAACTTCTTCCAAAAACTGGTATCACATTGTGTGTTACCCCCTGGCACTTGCTTGGGAAAGAGAACTTTGTTGAGGACTTAGCAAATTTCACACAGAGAGAGTTGGCAATTCCATTTACCTTGCCCATGTGTTTAAATGACTTCTGCCCAAGATTTCTAGCTGTTTTGGATTATATATATTTGAATATATATATGAATATACATATACAAATATATATTTGTATGCATATAGTATATGCATATACATAATATATTGTATATATTATATGTGATATATAAATAGAGATAGCATTTTTAAAGGCAAGACAATGATAAACACTAAATTAAAATAATGTTATCTCCCTAGAGGATAGGTTGGGAAAGGGAAGATCGCAGAAGTAGCTGCAATTGCCTTAGCAATGCCTTAAATGTTAAATAGTGGTTCATGGAAATTTATTTGTTATATTTTATATTTTACATATAAATTGATGTGTTCATTTACCAAATATTACCTTCAATAATATTGCCAAGGAAGGAATAAAAGAAGGAGGAAGATAAAGATGTGGAAGAGGAAAGGAGGAATTGAAGGAAGGAAGAATGCGAAAGGAAAGAAAGGAATACAGCGGGGAAAAAACAGGAGCTATGGAATCAGACGTCAATTCAAATCCTTATTCTAACAATTAATGAATGTTTGAAATTAGACAAGTTCTTTAACATCCCTGAGGCTTAGTTATATGAACTATACAATTTCACTTAAGGGGTTAAGGTGAATAGTGAATGAGTTTAATTCATGTAACTGTTCAGTTATTTCTACTACACACTTCTGTTTTTATCTTCTGCACACCCCCTTCTGTACTTGGAAGAAACAGAGAACTGACGGGTACAGGGAAGAGGGAAGAAGATGGTAGAACTAATCACCTCTCTTTTCCTGTCTGTCAGTTCTTCAGGAAGGATACTACACAAGTGCAATATAAGTGATGTTTACCACAGGGACCTCCCATACCCCAACCCTGCAGACATCCAATGACCTTAGGTTCTAGAATACAATACTCCTAACTTTTTCTTCATGGCTTGAATCAAAACTTAGTATTTTCAAAGACTCAACATTTTTTTGTCAAGTTCTAATTGACAAAAATCGTAATTAGATGTAGATACAGTTTTAACTTCACTTGGTAAAAGGTTGCATTCTAAAAGAGAAGTTTGTTAACTAAAAAAAAAAAACCTCTAATTGCTGAAATGTAAGCTGGAAGTATTTGTGAACAAGGTACACTCAACGTCTCACTTATCCCTACCCATCCTGCCACTGGAGAGAGAAACAAAACTGATCAGCTTGGCAGTTGTCAAGAACCCATATCTCTGGCAAGACAAGCCCTAACAGCTCAATAAGCACACACATTCATAAATCCAGAAACTCCAAACAACCATGGTAGAAGATGTCTGCTTAATCGGGTCACCTTAACACTTGGTGGTTTTCAATGGAGGAGATTTTTCCCTCAGGGGATGTTAGGCAATTCTGGAGATACTTGCAGTTTCACAAGAGAGGGGCAGCAATCACTGGCATCTAGTAGGTAAAAGGGACATGGGTCCTGGCAACCTACAATGCACTGAACAGAAGCAACAAAAAAGGATTACATAGTCTTAATATGTCAGTACTGCTGCTAATGAGAAACCCTGGTTAAGCTGCACGTGAGTCACATTGAGTTGTCTCTTGTCTGGCTTGGGAGCCCCAAGCTAGCTATGTACTACAAAGGAACTGTATGTCATGGGGCTCATAATACCTTAATGCAGGGGTTATTAAGCCAATAATCCATGGGCTGGCTTAAGGTAGTTCATAAAAACCTATGAAATTATATGCAAATTTTGTTTATATGTACAGTTTTTTAAACATGGGTCTAAAGTTAAAAATTTTTGGAAGCCTGTCTATAAGACTCAAATTACTTGCAATATTTCCCCATAAGGCTCTTAACTGTCTAAAATCTTTAGCAAATTAATGAATTTCTTTAAAAATAGTAAGCTTTCACTTTGGATATAGATTTAAGAAGATGCTGTTTAAATTCAGATATGGATTTGAAATGCAGCCACATGACTATTGAGTATGTTTCCAAATATTTATAATAGAAAATTCACCTAGTTAATTCACCTAGTTACAGCAAGTACTTAGTAAATAGTAGCTCTAGTTTTATTGTTAAAAATAACTTGGCTTTAAAGCTTTGCCTGTAGAGGATTGCGGATGGCATAAAATATGGCCATATAGAAATATTTTAGGGATTATTTCTTTGCCAAGTGAGTTAATAGAAGGAGGATGAGGAAAAGATTTGTATATAGATTTATGAAGTATTTCAATACCTTCTGTCTCTGTCTCTCTCTCTCTTTCTCTCTCTCATTCACACACACATATACACACACATATCAAGACAGATGATCTAGAGCTGACTGTGTCCCTTTCATGTGTTCTCATAGACCCCTGTACTTTTAATATATAGATTCTATTACAAATGTAATTAATTATGTGTTAATGAAGCAGGGATTATCTGTTTAATATTTGTCTTCTCCATTAGACAACACTCTTAGAGGCTAGAATGGCAGCTGTCATGTACATATACATGCAGAGACTCAAATCCAGCTGCTCGCATTATACAGCCGACATTCTTTTCATTATGCTCTCTAGAAAGAGTAGGCCCTTTGGTGTTCAGACATATAGCAAAGACATTTTGATGGTGGGAACAATAACCTAGAGGGTGAACGGTTTTTTTAGGAATGCACGTAGGCAAACACTGGAGCTGGAAATTTACATAGAAGGCTTTGGAGAAAAGAACAACCCTCCATAGAGGAGACATTTGTTGAAAATAACAAGATTCTACTTTGAAGGGATTCAGGATGACCCTCTCAAAAAATGTTCCACAAGAGCACATGGATTATATTGAACTGAAGGAAGTCAAGACTCTGAAGACTGAAGGAAACTTTTACCTCTCCTTTAACTACCTAAAAGAATTTGGATGGGGGGGGGCTGACCTGGAAAAATAGATACTACCAGAAATAACTTTTTATATTTTTTCTGTTATGGCAGAACAAGCATCCAATTACCAAACATCTGCCCTCACATGAATTACCTTGTCGCCTTAGAAGCCACAGACCCCTATGACATTACTTAGCCCAGAAGAGCACATAAGCCTTAGCTGTCTGACCTGTCCTGCCGGGGTCTCATATTCTCATGGGTGAGCCCCACACTCCACCCCGTATACGAGCTCTGTCCAGAAGGTATCCAGCCACGTAATATGAAAAATAGAGACATTTACTGAAGAAGGCACAAAATACAAGAAACACTGTACATAGGACAATGACACCTCAATCCCCTTCAAAGGAGGCATCTTGGGACCTCACACAGTTCCAATCTCTGTCAGCTGCCCCATCGTAATTTCCTGAATCTCATCGAGGGTCTGAAATTTCTTCCCTTTCAAAGGTGATTTTGGTTTTAGGGAAAGCCAGGAGTCTCAGGGCACCAAATCTGGGTTTTAGGGGAGCTGAATCACCTGGGTGGTTTGATGTTTCACCAAAAAACTCTGTGAGACATGACACATGAACAGGCATGTTGTTGTGATGAAACTGCCAATCATGAATTGCCCATAGCTGTGGCCTTCTGAACCATCCAAATAGTTTGCGATGAGAAATATTCAAGCTTAACAAAGAATTGGATGCAGATTCATTGCTCTTACTCAGTCATTTTGGAAGCAAAGGCCACACAGTACACATGCTCACTCAAGGCTGTCTGCCACCCCACTGACTAGCACAGTGACATTGTCATTGTTTATACATGCACATTCCAGTCCACTCTCCTTGGCTGCAGGGTTACATCAATATTGTGCGAACCATTCTCGTTTTGTTAACAATGGCTGGATTTTTTCTGGATATACCTCATGTAATTAAATTTGCTTTTCTCCTGTTATTCTGTCTTATATTATTTTGATTATTAGGCCAGGCTCCCGAGCCCAGGTGAAAATAAAGTAGAAGAAAAAAATGCCCTCCCTAACAACTTCTACCAGTTCCAACATCTTGAAAGCCACCTCTGTTCACCTCCCACTCACTTCTAGTCCCGAGGGCGGTCTTCTAACTGACCCTGTGTTCTCCTTTCATTTTCCCCTCTCCTCTGCTTCCTCAGATCTACCAAAGTAAAAGGTAAAGACTAACCTAGACACACTGAGTATGACCTGTGAGGAAAAGCAGGAACTTGGAGAAAAATAAGACCTCATGTCTCTTTATTATACATGTGGGTTGCTCAACCCAATTTTGTTAAGTACAGGTTTATCGAATTGACACAAAAGTCACTTTAAAAAACTGCCTTGTCATAATCTAGAAAGTTGTAGAAAAGTTTACTGAAGTTTCTTTGTTTTCATTCATTCATTCATTCATCCATTCATATATTCGATTTTTTTTTTAAGTCAACAACTATCTATCGAGTACCTGCAACAGCAGTTAGGTACTCTGCTCACCACTAATACACAGGAAACAAAACTAACGCCATTCTAGCCTATTGGGGGCTGTCTAATGGAGAAGACAAATATTAAACAGATAACCCCTGCTTCATTATTATACACTCAATTACTTCATTATAATTGTAATAGGATCTATATATTCAAAGTACAAGGGTCTAAGAGAACACATAAATTGGATACAGTCAACTCTAGAGCATCTGTTTTGATAGACTTTTCCAAGGAACTTAGCAAAAGAAGGAGTAGAAGAATGTTCCTGGAAGAAAGAACTGTATCTTCAAAGACAAAGTGAGAAAAAAAGGGGGGGAATAAAGAAAGATAACTTGTTACTAAGTTACACTATATGGAAACATTTATGCTACCCCAGATGTTTTAAAGACTTCAAAGAGTTTCTTAGCTTTTGCTCTGATAACATGCAAAATAAAAAATGAGTCCTTCAACTCTCCATTATCAATAATTTTGTTATTATGTGAATCAACGTCAGGGTTAAAAGGAAAACCACAAGTTAAAAAAAAAAAAAAGGTTGAAGGAGGAAATAAAAACCTTCAGTGGTGAATTGAACATATGAGCCTATTTAAAAATGTTTCTCTTTCTACCAATGGGTTATTTTCACCTGGGCCTGGGAGCCCACCTGGCCTCACCGGGCTCCTGCAGCTCCTGAACGAAGGAAAGAACTATCACTGCAGTTTGATCCCCAGGATGCGGAGGTGACCAAAGGGTCACGGGAACAGAAGCTGGGCCATTATAGAAATTGGTAATACTCAAACAGGAAAATCCACTCCCAGATCATTTAGAGCCAAATGGAGACCTGCTAGGCTCATGGAATCACCAGCTGGGTTTCTATTTGAAATGTGTAATCATCAGATCCATTCAAAGCCAGACCCCACATGGAAACCTCGTGGTTAGCCATATGTTTGGGACACCTTTGGTGTTTACTAATGCCCCAGGACTGTGAAGCAGAAGATCCACCAGAGAAAACGCGAGCGCTCTGAACAGAGAACACAAGGAGATTGGAAGAGAGCCCCTTTTGTTTGTGGATAAGTGATCAAAGCTGGGAGCTTTTCAACAGTGAGCTACTGTGCTGAACACAGAAAATCTAAATGCTTTAAAGTAAGCCCGTTCACGTTCCACAGAGTATCTTTAGAAATCAGCCTATTCTTAAGACATTGTGTGGCATTGTTTTAACATTTTACTTTTTCTAGCCAGCTTAGTTTAAAGTACACACACACAAATACACACGCACAAGACCTTCATGTAATCATGACAAAAACTGACACAGTCACTTTGGATTTGAGAGGACTGATTACAAGCACTTCTGAAAACTGAGATATTTCTTTTTTCTCACTAAAAAGACTTTGAGGGAAACAGAAGACTATATATGTTTCTTGGACACAAGGAAAGTCTGATGAAAGCCATTTTTCATTTTATTTCAATGCTGTGAATGAATATTCACGCTATTCAAACTACCACAGCAATCTGGTTCTCAAGTTAAACCACCAACCACCAGTCCACTAGGGTGAAAAAAACTATTTTTATGCACTGTGACATTTTTACCTTGTAAAACATTGCAAATGTAGGTGGTAGTTCTCACAGTCTGGTATATTTTTGGAGTTTCATAATCCTTCGAGCCAGAGTTCAGGGGGCTGCTTTTTTTCAACATTTTCACATGTCGTGGCCTTTTCTCCATAATTGTACATGTTTAAAAAATAAATCTTTTTCTCTCACTGTTCTTCCAGTCCTGCTGTTGAAAGGCAATGGAATGGGAAATTGAACACATGCATATACACCCTTCACCCTGCCCTGTTCTCTCCCTTTCTCTCTTTGCCTCTTCTCACTCTGCCTTCCCCTTTATCTCTTACTTTATCTCATGCTTTTTTCCCTCACTTAGATTTCTAAGAATAAGCTTGACTGTTCTATTTCAAAACAAAATGTTTCTTTCTTTCCTCTGACTTAGGCGAGTCAATGGTTACTCAAATCATATTTCATTTCTACTTGTGAATTATGGTTCAAATCATGTAATCGGTGAGCTAAATTTTGGAAAGGTATGATTATCAAGATGATACTAAAATAACTGGTTGAAAAGGAGAAGCTACTTTTTGTTTATGTTTAGAGCCCAGTGAAACATGATATATATTTTCACCAAATCAAACCACAGTTGGAAGGAATTGATCAAATTCACTGCTTGATGAATGGACACCTAATGGTATAGTCATAGAATTCTAACTGTATTATGAGATTATGTGGTCCAGCTAAGTTTAATATAACCAAGAAATCTAATATAATCAAGAAATGTATACCCAGTCTGTACTTGCATGATTTCAGCAAACTTCCAAGCTCCTTTTGTTTTTGGCTAGGTCCAGTTGTTAGAAAGCCCTTTCTTACATTAAAACCTGTCTGGCTTTCCCACTACTAACATCTATTTGTCCCAATTCTGCTCTCTACAACAAGACAAGGTGACACAAAGCCTGTATGGACCCGGTCCCTCCCTTAATTTCACACCTGGAAGTGTTTCACTTCAATTTTTCTTCACCTATCATGACCCTCTACTACTGGGGCGGGCCTCTTTCGAGAGGGTTCTAGTTTATCAATATTTTACCTGTTGCCATGTGACTGTGAGAACGAGCTGCTTCAGGCATATCTGTTATTTGTCATCTAACTGATTCTTTTAAGTATTGGTCAATGTGTGTTTAGTGAAACAGAGAGAAACTTATAAATTAATATAAATTGTATATACTTTTCTTGATATTTGGAAATAACATGTCAGTTGCCACCTTGGTCTTTTCTTTGAGCTCTCCCCAAAATAACTTCTACTCACCAAAGAGCAATGTTTAATTTTCTAAAGATTTATTTGCTGGAATGAAAGAAAATATAAACCGAACACATCACAGCATTTTCCTTGCAGTTTCCCAATTAGACAAGCCTTCTCTTGGCCTTGCTGACATCAGTTTTCCTCTCTCTCTTTCCCCTAAATTTACTTAACTTTCTTAGCTATTGCCTCTTTTTATTTTTTGACCTCTGATTTTTCATTCATCTTGCCTCCCTCTCAAATCCCTCTCCATTTTTTAGTCAAAGTAATTTAGTTCTGTCTTGCTTCAATCTCCAACACCCTCCATCCCCTGCCCACTTCTGTTTCTCAGAGTGCCAGCGGCCATTAGGATGAAGATGGCAATCTCGTGTGTGAATGCTCAACAAACAAAAGACCCTATAGTTAGTAAAACTCGCTGGTCTCAGAAAGCAATAGGAGGTTATAAATAACTTTATTTTTTCTGTCACATGTTCAGATTCACGTAAGAGATTTCTTACATGCTCTGGACCTGGATCATTTTCTTTTTTGACAGTTATGTGAGCAGTTGCTGGTGCAAACCAGAGTTAACTAGAACCACATTTCTGGCTATTTCCAAAGAATAGATTTTTAACACCTCTTATAGACTGGCTGTCCAGGAAGTTACCAGTCTGGTGTATCTTGGTGTCAGTAATGACAAAGTAAACAAAGATAATACAATCTGATCAATAAAGAATACAATAGAATTCTATACTCTGCAATTGGCCGTGATATTTTAATAACTACATAGCTGTTGGATTAGTTTTATCCCTTTGTAGCTTCCTCCATCTTTTTAATGTCAATTACTAACACTATTGTGCACTCTTGAAACTGATTTTTTAAGTCCATGATTATTTACATCTAAACTTACCTGTTTCTTTTTGATTTGAGGTTTAAAGTCTAACGCAGAAAGTTTACACTTAATCTCAATTCAGAAATATTAAACTTTTTTGTTTATTTTCCCATATTTGGGTTGTCACAACTTTAGCAGATTTCAATGTCCTTGTATAGAAGCCAGATTTTCTTTTAATGTCATCAGAATTGAACAAAGCATTTTCTGCCACAACAATTAAGACCAGTGTTCAGTGTTCCATCCATTCACCAATAGAGAATTCAGCTATTCAAAAGTGCTGAGATGATATTTGCAGATAATAGTAGCTGTAAAACATTGATTTTTAAGACCTGAAGATTTATGTCTTGAGACACTCTCAGTGATTGTTGCTCTGCATTATTATTATTTTCCTGTTTGTTTTTTTTTAGTAGAGGACTATTTTATAGCTCAAAATCCTCAAGAAGAGGACAGAAACAACAATAAGCAAAGCAAAGTTTTTGTGTCAAGCGTAGTTTTTACCATCATTCAAAAACTTTAGAAATAAGTGGCATACAAACATGACAATCTCAAAAATGTTACAGGTAACTGTAAATCAGAATTTTCATGTATACCTCATGACACTAAAGAAGATTGGGACAAACCAGAAATAGACACCAAGTCTATAGCTTACTACCCATCCCTGAAAAGAAAAAAAAATAACAAGAAAACAAAACAAAACAAAAAAACAGGAGGCCACTTCAAAAATATTTCTCAATGTCATCAAATAAGAGGTGGGATTATTTGAAGATGAAATAGAACAAACTATTTGCAGTGAGCTCATAAATATCTCTTTATATACCCCAAGTGAGTACCAACTTAGAAACAGTCTATGGACAGCATGAAATATTTACACAAAAGTATACTTGGGACTCAATGATAATACCATGAATGCATTTTATGTATTGAAAAAGTCTTTTAAAATGGGGTTAAATAACATTTTTTCCAATTTTTTATGATTAAACTGTGTCTGTTTAAGAAGTGTATAGTTTCATTTAGTAATACTTGTAATTCTATTAATAATCTATAAAATTATTCTAAAGGAGAATGTATCACTTAATACCTATTATATTATATATTTTAATGCTCACTTTTTATATTGAGAAGGTAAAAATGACTTCCAGTGTTTTAAGATAAACATCGAACATGTTTGGCACTGTGCAAAATAAATGCCAAATTACCAATATTGCTATTTTGCTCACCTCTTGTAGTCACTGTAACATTGGGTATTTTTGCTTTTTACTAGCAGCTGCCTGTTCAGTGAAATATATAATCATTCAAATCACATGCATTATTATTAAATTCCACATAGGTGCTCCAAAACTTGTTACATTCTTGGAAATATTGTCCACATTTTCTTGATTTTGCAATTTAGTAATCCTATCACAAAAGTTAAGGGAAGATTGGTTCCTAGTGGTCACTATATTATTTTCTTAATCCTTAAACTGTTAATTTTAGATGAGAAATGATGTCTACCTTCACTGAAATGAAAGAAAAAAAATTAAACACCATGTTTGATGCATTCAATTGGAAAATATCTAAAACATAGATATTATCTAGTGTTTGTCACTATAGATGTGAGTGTTAATATCTCTTTGGATGCTATTTTGCATCACCCATTACAATGTTAAATGTGTATTATTTTTACCAAAAATTATCTTGCTGGGTGAATCTATCAGTAATACTAAAACGTGTTTTCTGGGTCATAGTTCTAAATCAATTCCTTTCACTGTCCCTTGAAACAATTTAGTAAACCATGTTAACCCATGCTGCAGAACAACCTTTAGCCATAGTACCATAATAGTGTGGTACTATGATTCAAGAGGAAAAAAACTGGGAAAAAAGTATTTTTCATGCACCTGGATGGCTTAATTTATACAGCATAACGGCCACACTCCCCACCCTCCTGCCTGGGCATCCGAGTTCATAAAGCTTGTTTCACGTGTGACATTCTGTTCTTTATCCTGTTCTCTCATCCCTATCCAGAGACATAATCAAGTTATGGTGTCCATTATTCGTTTCTAGTACCCTGAAAGTTTTAGAGCCTCAGGAAAAAAAGTGTCTGTTCTGAAAAAAAGAAATGTATTGTACAATGTCCAATTTGAGGACTATCCTTCCAGAAAAAGATGAAAGCCAAAAAGCAACTTTACCTTCTGGCTAATGATAACATCACTTTTACTCTTCTTTCCTTGTGGTTCTGCATGTAGTTTTTCAAAGACCTCCTTTTTTATTTTTGATTTTTCCCTGTGAGCATTTGTTAATGCAGACCCTTTTCATTCTGGTCATATTTATTGTGAAATATCTTACAGAATCATTAACTTTCCATCAGATCACACTCCCAACTTGACCACTTCTCTAGCCATTTCAAAAATAAATAAGTAAACTCTCCTTTTTAAAAAGTCACATTTAAAAAAAAAGAAATCTGATCTGGGATAAGTAGAAGAGAAAATATCTTCAGTGCCTCTTTGATATACTAATAATTTTCCACATTTGAAATAAAAAGAATTTGCATTTATTTCTACAAGCTTGCTCTTTTAAACTGTTTAATGGGCCACTGAAATAATGGCGGAGCAGTCTGGAGGACTTGTCTCGTGTCTGACATGCTCACTGGCAGAGCTTAGGGTCCTGGAATGCCTCAGGGAAATAAATACTTTCAAACAGCCTCTTTTTAATATCTGTTTCAAGGGAAAGAGGGACATTGGTGATGCTGAGACGAGATTTTTATTTCCATAATTTAGTTTGAGCGTCTCAAAGCACAGTTAGTTTGATTTGCCTTCGTACGTTCCGGACCACAGGTGTTTCCCATTAAGACAAGCAGGCTGACTTGAACGGAATCCAGCAGGGCAGTGGGCACAGAACGCCTCCTGTGAACTGCCAATAATTATTTGTCCTGGCTTTGTTTCTGGAGATTCCACTTAAATCGGTTCAAAAGCTGATAATCTGAGTGTGCTTCCATGTAATTGGTCTGCATAAAATAGCTCTCTTAATATCATTGTTAAATTAGAGAGTGATTTTTACAGTGTGATAAAAGGAAGCTTTGGAAGAGCACTCAATATGTAGCACTGTTAATAAAATAGCTTCATCAATTCTCTCAGTCTTTGCAGCATACAATGGGATGAGTAATAAATCTAAACTGCTGGTACCTAAATGCTTATATTATAAAACATGCTGACTGCTGAGTCTGCTCTGGAGTATGAATTTAAACGTAAGACATTATTTACAAACTTATTCTAATTTGCAGTCTTCTGCAAAACCAAGACGCACCTTTTAAAACTTGCTTCTCAGCAATCCACTGATCCTAAAGTGGACATAGTCTCTTCTCAAAGCATGAACAGGTGGCCACATCTCAACACCCATCATCGTTGTGGTCTGCCAACGCCAGGTGGATTACAATACAAACTACCGTAGGCCACTTTTCCTCCTTTCATTTAAATTTCATTGCTTGGCTTCTTCTACGGTGGGCTTGGGTGAATCCATCTCTTTAAATAAATATAGCTGATTTTAAAAGAAAGTCTGTGCTTATTCATTGTCCCAGGAAAAAGAGCAGATCCCATGTACACAACTTGGTTGGCTCTCCGTAGTAGAGTTACTATTGTAAGACAGTCGTTTGAAGTACAGTTCTTCATGGAGTCTCAGGCAGGCTTATTGGAATGAAACAATTTTGATGATGAAAATTTATTGAACTGTTTTAACATTATTCCTTATGTTTCCTAATAAATTAGTACTAACATATGACCAATATATATTAATTAAAATAGCACTCAAGGATGCAAGTTTAAATTGAAAGGGTACAGTTTAGTTTAAGAATTAATACATTTTTATAGGAACTAAAAATGTAAAGACTAGTCTAGAGTCCAAATTAAAAGAAAAACATAACATGTTTAACTCAGATGCTCTTTTATTTTGGAATACATAGTGCACAAGATGCCCAAGAATCCACTGGACCCCAGGATTGATAGAAAGATGGGAAGAAAGTAACTACTGATTTTAAATTTACTTTTCAGATAAAAGAAAGAAAACCTTCCAGGAGACTAAGCATTAGTAAGAATTAGCTCAGAGTTACTGCAGAGGCTCTTTGAAAAACCATAGACAATGAGAGTATATTAAAAGCAATATAGAAAGGCAGATATTCAAATTTCCAAAACAAGGGAAAATGCAGGATCCTTGAAACTATGAGCAACTGTTATGAGAAACTTATGTTTCTGTGAAAAATCAATGTGATGCACAGTAGTTATTAATCAAATGGTTTCCATATACTAGGCATATAAAGAAGTCATTAATGAAAATCAAGGACATCCAGAGGAGTAAGGGAAACAGTTGCCTTTTTCGACAGGGTTGGTTACTAGTAGGGAGTCCAGTGAATACTAGAGAATAATTACTTGTCTTTCAACAAGAAATCTATCATTATTTCTTACATTATTCTTAGAGATAAGGTAGAAAAATCTGGGCTGCATGACAATTGTCATCATGGACTTTAACACCTAACTCCGCTTCCTTCCTTCCTTCATCTTAGACTTCAGATGCTGTTTACAGCCTCTGTGTCTCCTTCCAGCAATGGCTGTAATGATCAGCTCTGTGTGGGTTCACGCCATTTTCACTCACAGACGCCTCCCTTTGGGTCTACCACATGCATTCCCACCTCCTACCGTTGAATTTTTCTGTGGACTCTACCTTGTGAGATGTCTTAAAACTTCATTTGGCACCCTATAGGCACAACCCAGCATTTCAAGGAATTAACACTGTATGAGGCAAAACATTGACCACAGGGCTCTGGGAACCAATTGAGAAATACACACAGTTGGTCCTAAGATGCATTTCATCCAGCTTCTCACGCTCTTACACAGAATCAGGAATCGTTCACCCATCGCATAACCCACATGATAATAATCCTCATATTGGCTCCCCACCATCTTTGCTTTGTGATCTTTTTCTTCCCTCAGCAACTTTCTAGGCCTCCCAGTTTTTCCTTTTGTATCCTTGTTTGACCACCTGAGTTGTTCTAAACATCTGATCTTTCCTCTCAGCCTAAAAACATGTTTAAATTTCTCTCACCCATAGGAAAAAATGCAAAAAAAAAAAAGTCTTGAAGGCACGTTTCTATATAATTATTGTTTCCTTCCTTTCCCGTCAAGAATTGCAAAAGAAGGATCTACATTTGATATCTTAATCCTTCACCATCTACACACTCATCAACCAACAACAATCTTATTCTGACCTCAACATCTCTAAAACTATTCCTGCTAACTCCATCAGACATCTAATTGTTAAATAAAATTGACACTTGTCAGTTATCTTACTTGACATTTTTTTTTGTATCTTTAATAGTGTTGAGCAAACTTCTTAAGGCTTTTTTTCCCCCCCATTTGGCTGACACCATACTGTAATTGTTGTTTTTGTTAACTTCACGTCCCCAACAGTTCCTTTGCAGGCCCAGGATGTATTCCTTCTCCATCTGCCTTTGCGATGTTACTGCCCTTAAACTTATAGGGCTTTTCTTTTTCTCCAGTGGTAATATCATTCATATTCCTAGTTTGAGCAAAATTCTATCTGATCTGTTCAGGCACCCTAATCTCTCTCTCTAGGGCTGACCTTGTGGTGGGGGAATTTTAACTTCAACTACCTGGATGACCAGCGGGCAACAAAAGTTTAATATGTTCAAAATTATATCCATGATTTTTCTCTATGTTCACATTATAAACTTTGTTTCCCTCCATCCTTTCCAATCTCAATTGTTTGCCTACCATCAAATAAGTCAAGCCATTTGGAATCAGTGGAATCTTCGTCGATTCCTATTTTTCAAATCAACAAACTAAATAAATATAAACACTTAGAGGTTTATTTTCTAAATAGTTCTGGACATCTCCATTGCCACTTCCCTGATAGTCTTTACTCTGTTACCTACATTATCACAATACATTCCAAAGAGGATTAACTATGTTTATCATATCATCACTTTTTCTCAAGGAAGTTGTCCTTATCAAGTGGCAGCTCTTTGTAGTAATGTATATAACCCTATTTCCTCTGGCTATAATTGATTGGAATTTGTAGGAGTGTACAACCTGAGGACAAAAACATATGAGGCATCTAATGTGAAAAGCTATGTCCAAATTGGGTCATCCAGATTACCGATGTAAAGAAATTGTAGAACATGAGAAAAATCACCCAGTAAGCTAGAGAAGCAAGAACTAAAAGATTGCCAGTGTAGAAACAACCTAAAAGGGCATGATGGACTGCTGTTAAACTAAAGTCAGGAGTAGTCCAATGTTATAAGTGTAGGGAGAGCATGAGGCAGAGGATAAAGGAAGTAGAAGGTGACAAAATCTCTGGATGCAAGATTAGACACAGAGGGGTGCATATTGAATAAGACACTGCCAAAAAGTCAAGTTACATTATAAGGGAAACATTTCTGTGAACTCTTAACGCTAAAATCTACCACAGTATCTATGACAATTCCCATTCTTACATGTGTAACCCTGTAAAAGTCCCTATTAACTAAATCGGACTTTGTTTCTTATAAGCAAATAAGCCTCACAAGAGAACATTTACTAGCATGGCATTCTCTACTCTCTCACTCCCAATATCCAGTACTAACACTGTGGTATTAATTAATGTCTATAATGGTACAAGTTGATCCCTTGCTTTATTCTTCCCTGCCCACAGCAACCATGGGGCAAAATCTAAGTTCCTAAGCACAGCACTTAAAGTCTTCTGAGATCTGTCCTCTGCTTGGCTTTTCAGATTCTTGCCACTCCTTTGTATATGTCCCTTCAAAATTCATACCCAAACAATACTAAAATACAGCATACTCTTTCACACAGTGTGCTTTCCTCCATTGTTTACTATTGTTATCTTCTTCATCCTGACTACTGTATTCATGTTGAAAATGCTGTTTACATGTAACTGAATTTAGCCTTTTTCTAGCACCTGTACATAAATATTTTGTAATGGATACTACATTGTACTTAAAGCAGGAAGCTTCCCCCACCACTGTTGCTCTTTACTAGAATGTGATCTTCTGATACGTCTTTTTTTTAACCCCAGAAAAAAAATCACAGAACATGGCATGCAAAAGAAACTCAGTAAATCTTTCTTCCCACAAACTATGTCAAGTAAATACAGCTAGTTGATAAAGTAGCTTCTTTGGTGCCTACTTTAAGGAGGTCTCTAGTGGACTGCCACCAGACTAGTTACCCATTCGCGAGCCTGTCAAAACATATTAGTCATTTAATACCAGTAATTTCTAACATAGTTCATTGGGACTTCAATTTACAGGAAATCGTTCAGAAGTTCTCCTATGGGTAGGCCGCTGATCTTTATTCTAGATGAAAACAAGCTCTCTAATGTTATCACCTACTGCTTCCCCTTATATGCAAACACTTCACTGCTGCTAAACTGTACACTTTGTTTCTTTTTGTTTTACCATGTTCTTGGTCTTGACCACCTTCTTCCTCATCAAAAACTCATACTGATTTGTATGACACTCATTCATAAATCCTTGGTGAAATAGATTATGTGTGAGCGTTGGACAATACTGCTTTAAGTGCATATTCACCACTTAAAAACTAAGCAATTACTGGCAAGTGGTTTAACTCTCTGGGCCTTTAAAAAATTTTTTTTTGCTCTGCAAAATTGGAATAATAACCCCTTCTTTCACAAGTTTTTGTGTATTAAATAAGATTAAATATTTCAAAAACATTAGAAAATATACCCCCTTCCTTTCTTTTTGTGAACTTTGAATTTTGACCATGCCTATAATTCTTATATACTGCATTTTTATCTTTGTTTTATAATAATTCTTATGTCAATGAAAAGTCCTGTGTTAGTGAGTAATCTAGAGGATGAAAGAAGGAGAAGAGATATAGTTTATTAGTCTTTATTTCCTTAGAGTATTTCACAGAACCCATTTATTCATAGCAACTATATATGTACATATATATATGCACATACACGATGTGTGGTTAAGGATAAAAGAAATTTTTATAAAATTTATAAATAACAAAGTTGAAATAAAAGCCTATAACTTGTATGGCAAGATCAAGATACGAAATTTCTCAATGTGTTGAAATTAGAGTTTGAAATTTCCATGAACAAATTAGTCCTGAATTTTTAACAGTACTGTCAGCAAAGTAGAGGAGAAATATCTTGAAGTATATTTCTATTTTTACCTTAGGATCGACCAATTGTGAATTGTTTCTCAACCAAATAATATGAAGTAGCTCAAATTAAATGACCTGTCATAGGCATACAATAAAATTACAGACTTGGTTACCTTAGGTTATTCATGCCACACTTTGAGCAGGTTGTTCTATCTTGGAACCTCTAAACAGAACTGGAACATTTCCAAGGAAGAGCAGCCAGCATTCTGAGGGCTCAATCAATGTATATCTTCTATAAATCAGATTGTCTAGGTTGAAAAACCAAAAGTAGCTGAGATTGTCTAGGCTGAAGAACCAAAGGTAGAACATGACATCTCAGTGCATGTATTTAAATGGTTGTCAGTAGAGAAATATTAGATTCAGTGTCTGACATTCTCAATGACAGAATTACACCAATCGAGAGAAGTTGCAGAGAGGCAGATACTGACTTAGTATGAAGAACTACAAAACTTTGAGAGAGGACAATAAATATAACAGACTGCTCAGGAAGAGAGTGAGTTCCTATAAACTGGGAGGTTGAGATTAGGTAACTATCTAATAAGAATGCTGTCAGGGAGATTCTTCTGAGTGAGACGTTCAGTTAGATAATGTCCTTAGATAATATCCAATTCCATGAAAACTAATTGTCAATTAATCTATTACGACAAGGTTTAAAAACTTAAAATGTATTAAATAATACTCCTCTTAGTTAAAAATTTCAAAGATAAGTATATTAGCAAAGTATTAATGTTCCTTAGTGCACATAAGGTTAAGAAATTAAAGACAAGAAGAAGTAGCGGCATATTTCTATAGGCAAACATTATATATATATATATATATATATATATATATATATATATATATATATATTTGTGACTTTGGAAAACAAGCACATTTATAAAGCATTAAAATAACTGGTGCCATATCTGTTATAATGATTATATGTCCATTAAGTTAATTGACTCTGAAATCTAGTAATTAACTGACCAATGAAGTCACAAAGCAATGAATACATGAACTTCTCGATCAATGAAAAAAAATTATCGATTTATATTCAGTGATCCCATCCTCAGGAAGTGCATTCATACCTTCAGTTATGAATGAAGGCATATGAATTATACAATTAGGCAATATGCATTTAGCCAGAGTCAACAGAGTTCTGATTTGCCTGCCAATTAGTGTTGCATGTTGACTATCACTTAAGTGAAAAACGATGTGGAGGGTAAAAGACTACCTCATCAAGTCTACATCCATCTTTTTTCTAACAGATTCAAGCCTACATTCAGCAGGCAATTAAATCACAAAATACTAGACACAATGTGACCCCCATGGCAAGTATCAGAGTATATATTCACTTCCTAGTTGACAAGTGCTGCAGTTATTTTATGGAACTTCAAATGGCAGGCAGTTCCAAGTCTCCTACAGAATTATGCAGGATACAAACTCCAAATAGCTCTGGAATTGATTAACAAGAAGGAAAGAAAGAAAAGGTGGGGCTTGAAATGGTTGATTGAGGAACAGGTGAGGTTAAAAATGACTGAAGAGTTACTGAACTCGTTTTGACATGTTTTAAAATAATGGCCGGAAAATACAAGGGCACGTGCAGTGCAGTTAAATCTTTCCCACTCGTTAATAGAGGGGACGCAAAGGTCACTGCTGTGCAAAGAGAGTTGACTAATCCCTCTGATGCATGGTGTATCCAGTACCTCTTTTATTTAATTTTGTGCAGGAAAGCTGGTCCGAATTAGGCCTTCAGTAATTATTGCAGGGACCTGACACAAACCTTAACAAGTCCCATAATGCCCTATCTATATATTCAGGCTAATGATTACGTACTAACTCATGCAGTTGGGCTAAAGATTCTGCTGTTCACTCAGAACCTTTTTTGAATTATTTTACTGGTCACACAATGGGAAAGAAAATAGCTGTGTAAATTAGAGAAATAAGGAGAATACCACCCATGGTGGAGGGAGAAGAAGGGAAACTAATTCTTAATGCTATGTTTAACTGAAATGTGATTTCGTCTTTAAAGCCTGAAATTGTACTTGAAGTTACAATTATACTCTTCCTGGCATTCTAAGATATTAAAGAAAGAGATGCAATAGGTTTCTTTAAAAAGAGAACAGGACTGGAGACGGCCTTATAGGGAAGACCCGGGCCAGCAGTCTATCCTAATAATGACAGCAAAGGTATAAAGGAGTAGATGTCATCACTCTGGGAAAGTATGAAAAGAAAGAAGAAACGGGTAGTTATCAGTACAACTTCAATTCCTGCCAAGGACAAGGCAACCTGACATTTAACTCTTTCTCTCCAATTATACTGAATGTTCCTAAATAAAATTCACACATTGGTATTTAATTTACTATCATTGGTGTAATACTGAGCCCAGGGCATGTTGTTAACAAGATCACCACGATCAAATGTATCTTTACATCAGTAGCCAATTTCTGCCTTTTAATTTAGAGAAGACATCCTTGTTTTCCTTCTGTTTGCTTATTCATTACTAGAAGGTTAAAAGTGACACTAGTTTTGTTCCTTTAGATCAAATTCTTTCCACAGTCATTACTAAAGTTTTCTATTTTATTAAAATATATGAACATAGAATCTTTGTTAAACATGACCTGTAGATGATCTTAAGCATAATGAAATCAAAACCATTTTCCTTCCTTTTCGTTACAAGATTTTTATCCCCTACTTAACTAGTTACTGCAAAATATGCTTTTCCCTCCCTCAAAATACATCTTTGTGTCAAAAATGATGAAAATAGTGTAATACTAACAGAATACAGAAGCTCACTGGCAGTATTTATTTATTGCTCAACACATGTTTCTCTTACTTTTGTTTTGTAAATCTTATAGATTTAAAATAAACTACTAGACGGGGATGAGAGGTTGCAGTTCTACCTCTATAAATAATGCAGCTTACTAAATGCAAATGTTTCTTGCAGTCCAATGTTTCAAGGAGTAATTTTTTGCACCTCTTTTGGAAGAAAGCAGTTTTATACATTTCCTTTTCATTTTTTTTAATCTCCATGATTTAAATTATAAAGAAAAATATTTATAAATTGAGCCCTATATTTCTGATTTGCAAAAGAAATACACTAGATACTATGTTTTCAGAGAAGAGCACTGGAATCAGGGTAGGGATGTGCTTGCAATTTACTTTCGGCTTGTAAATATTTTTTAAAAAATAGTCTCTGGGGGTAATGCAATTGCTTTCATGATATTTCTACCCTAAAAATATTTTATAGATTTAATCTGTGCAATCCAATCAAAACCATACATCCACATTAAGCCTTTAAAATTATGTTCTTTGAATACTCATTATAGAAAAAATTACCAAAAAAAGCTTTACAACATTAAAAAATGTTAAATCAGAGTAGAAAGCAATCCCGAATAATTTACCCTAAACTCCAAAACATCAATGCAGCATAGAAAAAGATTCGGTCTCCAAAATCTGCCTGTTAATATCTTTATACATAGTTTTTCTTTTGTTTATTTTGAGCCCCCACCCCCCAAAAAAATCACTGCTACTATTGAAAGGAACCTTGAAAGAAATTCCCTTACTAGAAGCCCCCAGGTCACGTGAAGCAGAACCATGACACACTTTAACAGTAAATGTATAAAAGTGAAACACAAATACAATTTTACTCAGATTCATCATAACTTAGGAACCAAAATGAGGCATTCAGATATTTGTTCTTTTGAGAAAATAAAAATATTTGTATAAATTGGAAAGTAATCACAATAGGAAGAATAAGAGAGAAGGAAAGAAGGAAGAAATGAAGGAAGGAAAGAAGGAGGGAAATAAAAGTGCAGGGAAATAAAAGTGAAGGAAAGAAAAATAATGGAAAGAAAACTAAAAAAAGAGCAAAATTAGTGAAACAAAATGCTAATTGTCATTTCGGCTTTTGTTCACTGAAAATGCCTCATATGGCATCACAGGTAGTATCAGACATGGAAACACATTCTTGTTTGGATTCTTATTAGTGATTATTTTTGTAAAGGAAGAGGAAGAAAAAACATTTTATAGTGGCATAAACCTGTAGATCAGACAAACAGTATCAGAACAAAAAAGAAAAAGAAAAATGAATAAAGGATTGAAATTTGATGTCAATAAATTGAAAGAATTCTGAAATTCATTGTTTAAATGTAATGGGTCTTTCATTCACGGCATAGCACATATGGTTGCATGGTAAATACAGAGACCTTACTACTGTTAGCTTCTCAGATCCTTTTTCATTGGGCTGAAGAGAATGAGGGTGACAGATAGCCTCAAGAGGTCAGCAAGTTCCGGGTCTGTTACAGAAAGACACCTGGCCCAAAGTCCTGCCCTCCTTCCAGGGAAAGTTGTGTCTGGTGCTGAGTGAGGCAGGCTCTAAGGTCGTATCAGTTCTGCTTAATGCAGACAACTGCCTCACAATATTCACTTCGAAGCTCCCCTCCAAGAGTGGTAGAGACTTTCTCTGCCTGTACTTGTAGTTTAATGTATCTGTCCCAAATTGCTCCTTCCTCTCTCTCTCTACAGGTGAGAACCCCCAAACTCTAGCTTCTAACCCATAAAAGTCATTATACTAAGCTTTAGAAATACTAAACTATGAAATGGGGGAAATCACAATTTTTCATGCACATTGAGTGTTTTTAACACTCATTGAACTCTATTTAAATGACTATGCAAAGTACTTTCATTTATTACCTCCCTACAATTTAACCTTTACCATCCTATTAAATAGAAATTTTATATCCACTTTACAGATGAAGAAACAATGGCAGAGAGAGGTTCCCACTATGAAGTCTTTAAGGGATAAAGCTGACGATCAGACTCTGGCAGTCAAAGTTAAGAACGCATATTATTAATTTTTCAATTTTCAATATGCTATCACTCCTCAAAATTACATGAAAAAGAAACATGTGTACATGGTCCCAAATAGCCAGATAAAAATATGAAAAATTTAATAACTCTAATGTAGTCATGTTTGAGTCTATGTAGTTGAGATATTTGTATAAGCAATATCAAACTTCAACATTTATAAGGATGTTGTACATTGAAAAACTTAGCAAAAATTTAATATACGAATCACTGTAATGTAGCACTGTGCTAGGTATTGAAAGAAAAAATAGAAAAAGAAAATGGCTTCTACCTTTAAGAAGCAAAATTCTTATGACAAAAGGAATATAAACCAACAGTTCCATCTCAGTGTATTAGGAGCTAAAATGAAGGTACAAAATGCAAAAGGTTCATAAAAGAAAGAAGCAATAGTTCTTTCTAGAGAAGTCAGAGAAGACTGATTCCTCACAGGACACAGGCTTCACTTAACACATGAAAATTGAGGTCATCCCTGACAGAGGTAATAGGCCAGCAAGGATACAAAGGCATGAGTAGGTAAGGTATGAGGAAAGGCAGGTAAAGTTATCTTGAGTGTAGGACATACTCTTGTCAACTGGGTCCCATCTTTTCATCAGTAGTTTCCTTGATGCCCTGACCACCTAAAATATAACTATTTCTACAACCACCTACTTTTCATTCTGGTTCTAAATGACATTGGGTGATACTGGTTTCACTTTCAGTGAATGTTATATATTCTGCCTCTCCATTTAGAAATAGCAGCAGGACAGTGCTGCTCTAACCCATACCACCTCCCAGCCTTAAATGCCAAGTGTAAGAATGAAACAATGCTGACCTCATCCCATCGTCCCCATTAGCCAGCACCCAGACCATGCGAGAGACTCCTGCTCTGTGCTCCCACAGCATGTACTTCTCCACTGTGAGCATTTACCTTTTTCATTGTTTTTCCTAAACTCCAAACTCTAACCCACTAGCCTGCAAAATCTGTTTGGCAGGGGCCATCTCTGTAGCATGCTCCCCATTGAAAGAATCACTAGTGTTTAGAACTTAGCAGGTTCTTAATAAAATATGTGTTCAATAAATAAATGAGTGGATAAAAAGAGAAAAATTTGGAGGTTTTCTAAATTTAATTGCAGCAGGTTGGAGGGTAGGAGGAAGAGACAAGGGAAGTTTATCAGTTAATAGCCCTGGGCAGAAAGAAACACAAGACTGCTGGCATTCCTTAATGGGCACTGAAACTTTGAGTCAGCATCCAGACAGCTATTTCAGCTCTTATCTAGAAAGAGCAGCTGACCATCAGAGGCCACTTGGTCCTGTACAAACTTTCCAGACTGCGGCCCACAACCAATCCAGAAGCATCAAGTATTTCTTCCTTACTGACTATTCACCTATCCCAGAACCATCTGTTTTACCTCTCCTGGCCCTCTTATCAATAGCCAACTTAAATTCTTTCAAAAACGACTTCCATCTTTCTTCCCCAAGCTCATTATATAAGAGATCACTGTCGACCCCAGGATGACAGACATGGGTACCCTCCACCCAGTCTTGGTGCTGCTGGCTTATACTGCAAGCCCCAGGACCTGACCCTTTCTCTGGGTAGCATAAAGCTCAATAAGCCCTTTCTTTCAGGGAAAAAATTCAATCTCAAAGCTTATTGTTCAACAGAAAGAAGAGATTGTTCACTATCATTTATTTATAAAATTAACAAATATTTATAGAGCACATACTAGTGTCTAGGCACTGTGTTAGGCCCTGGAACACAAAGTGAATGAGGCAGTTACTGCCTTAAAAAGTAAATAATCTAATAGGTTAGTCTAAACACAGAGAGAAACAAAACCTTCAGTTTAAATACCTTCTAGTAAGAATTAAGGGCCTCAGATCTCTAGAAGGGCTGAGACTAGATGCCAGAGGCCTGGATAAAAATGCCTTGAAACTGGTGCTTCGATTGGATGAAACAGGTGGTATGATGTAGAAATCTTTCCAACATACCCAGTTTGAACTTCTATATATATATTAAAAATATGTGGAAGTTTTCACAGGGTATAGTGAAAAGGGATTGGATTCAGAGTAGATTAAACTTCATTTAAAATTCTAGTTCTGCCACTCAGTAACTCTATGACCTTGGGAATGTTAACTTAAATATATTAGTGTTAATTTCCTCATTTGTTTTATTAATCAGGTTAATAATTCTCATTACCAGAGTTCCTTGTATTACCTGAAGTTTCATATGTAAAGCACTTAGCATACCTCGTGGGACATGGTAGTCATTTAACTGATGTTAGTTTCCTTTGCTAATTTTTAGGCTAACCTAACTTTAGAAACCATCAGAGGGGTGAGCACAAGTTCCTTACTCCAAACTATCTTCTGTCTTGCCATGCAAAATTAATATTATATCTCTAACGACACCTAAAGTTTTAGGAGACCTTGCAGATAAGCACCCAAATGAGTTTTATGAAATGTTCTCAAACATTCTAGCTGGACTATGTGTTTTTTTGTATGTTGACACAAATGCTAAATGACTGATTTTACTTATGTTTTTTTCAATAGAAAGTATTGTATTATTATTGTTGCTATTTCACTCTTTAGTAAAAGCTAAACAGTGACAGCATACTCTCAGAAGATGAATTAAAACTTATAAATGCGTACTCCCATATTCTCCTGTATCTATGTCTAGCAAAGCTGTCATGGATCTCCTCTAGCCTATTGGTTCCCCAGTTCACGAATGTTCAACTGTGAGAGCCGGCAGCAAATCTAAAAAATAAATAAAATAAATAACCAACCAAAGAGGGCATTGCAGCGAGTGTGAGCGTTCTGTTGCAATGCATAACTTGTGAAATGTATTAAGCCATTTTGTTTTCAATTCCTTAACCTTTTTAGATTTATTCTTTAGGCCTTGTTCTTTGCCTGCCTATGGTTAACTCCCATGGGTTTCTGCTTACTCTCAGTTAGAGAAAATAATCACTGTTCAATAATTAATTTTAATCTATAGCTATGATAATAAAAACTTCACATATTTTTCAAAGAGAGATTCTCCTCCCCTTACCAGTTTGGACCTGACTCATGCTAACTACCTGCACTGAGGGAGAAAAGTGTATTTGGTATTTTCTTTTCCCATCTTTAAATTTTTTGTCATCTTCTTCCATTTTGCTCACTGATATTTTTCTAACTCTTTGGGGGAAGAGGAGGAAAGAGAAAAGGAAAGTTCTTTTTCATTAAATCAGCCATGCTTTATGATTGGAGTCAGGCCATCTGTGTAAGTCAGATATTTAAATGGATCCTTTTACCTAATGAGGAATAGTCACAAATTAGCTGAAACATTCCCATCTTTAACAATTTTTTACCTGCAGTTCCCTAGGTGAGGTCAAAGGTATCACTTCCTGACACCTTTAGTTCTTTCGTCAGCCCGTTACCTCACTCCATGAGGTTGGATTCACAGGCAGCTCCCTGATCAGGACTTAAGAGGGTCCTGGGTTAGCTCTCCTTTCCATCTGTCCTGGAGTTATCTCATACAGCTTATATCTGGTCCGTGGGAAAGCCTCATACTTCATTTACTCCCTGGCAGATGCATGTTACCCAGATAAGGCATCTCTGCCATGCTCTGCTTTGCTTTTGATGTCTTAGGCATTCATAGTTGGCAGTCGATTATGTCTCTCAAGCTCTGGGTTACATATTTCTAAGTAGTTCAGCTGAATATTTTTTCCTAATGTTTGAAATAGGGGTCAGACACCCGATACTCCCATAAACTGGAGTGGGACTTAATAGCATAGCTTTTTCCAAAAATACCCTTCTTATCTCTACTTTTAATACTTTTATACTTGCAAAATAGCTGAGAATGTTTAGAGTCACAAAACTGGACTTCATAATTTCTTCGGCAAACCCTTCACGGCGGTCTCACAGCTCAGCTTGTAAAGCGGCACTGATTGTCTCGAGTCCTCAGCTGAGACTAATACTGAAATATTTCTATTTTATTACCCTGTCACATGAGTTTTTCATAAAGTTAAATTTATTTAATAAAAAGGATTTCCCTTTATGTTAAAAATGTGTTTCTTCTCTTTCTGTGGTGTGAAAAAGTTCTTTTTAATGGAATCCTAGTGATAGCATACTGTGGTTCTTTTTATAATGTGTTTCCTTGATAAAATAAAGACTTAATCACTGACTACATTGGTCCTTTATTTGATTTTTAATTTACAGGTTGATTTATAAATGCTTTGAAAGTATTAATTTAACACTACTTTTTTTAAAAAATAAGGAAATTAAAATCCCAAAGTGGCAAAGTGAAAATTCCAAGCAACTTGAACAAATAAGTGACACATTCAGAACGAGTACAAGGAACATAGTTTTCCTGCCCCCCGAGCTAGTGTTCATTCCGCTAATGGCATTCATTTAAAGAGTTAAGTATATTGTTTAAAAAATAAAAGTTTAAAATAAAGAGATCAAAGGGGCTAATTCCAAAAAGAGAAAGCCTGGAAAATGCCTATGATAATGCTACAAACAAAAGCTAACTCTAACGGTGTTTACAACGTGTCAAACACAGAGCACTTGCCTCAGATAAACCCATTTCATTTCCGCAGCACCTCTATGAGATACTGTCACTTTCTCCAAAGTACAAACAAGGAAACGGAGGTGCAGAGCGCTTTGGGGCTTCTGCATTCCTGTCCACAAAGCTAGTGACACTCTTAAGCACTATAATTTGTAACAAATTTCTGGTTAATAACCAGCTATACCTAATCCATAATTCATTTACATTTATTAAAATAAAACTATATAAAATTAACATAAAATCATTAGGTAATGGAAAGAGGGAATTAAAAAAGCAAAAATAAAGACTAATATCCAATTGTAACTTTTTAGGCACTTATGAAAAATAATTACAGGAAAAAAGTACAGAGGAATCAGAAAAATATCAAGAGACTATAAATGTCATAATTTGTATTTCCATGTTCTCTTCTTACATACTCTAGGTATTTTTCTGAAAGTGTATCATGTGTTAAGAACAAATACTTATGATGTAGGATTTAAGAATCAGATTGATACTTCCATTAAAGATTTAACATGCCAGGAGTTCATTACAATCTACTTACAATCTGTGTTGAGCGTCCAAGTTCTAAAATGACATTCTTTTAAAAAGATTTTAAATTAGTTGGTAAATAGAAGGCATTCACATAATAAGCATGATTTCTTCTCCAATTTTTTTTTTCAAATAGCATAATGACTTGATCTTAAATACTGACACTGTGCAGGCTTTACTGGACTGTTCTTTTCCAATTTAAACAAAACATAAAACAGAAAAGATATTTATCTTTGAAGAGTGGTTTTCACCACTGGGACAGCACCTTACTCTCTATTATTCTCCAGGACTTCTAAATGCAGGCAAAAATATATAGCAGGGCTTGAATAGCATATTTCAGTGAAAAAAAAATTAATTACCCAAGGAGTCAAAGATTTCTTGGAGCAGAATGAGAGATTTGGGGGAAGATTTCCTATAGAGTTACATGCTAAGAAACAGACTCCATGTTGGGAATCTTGTCCCTATTATATTTTACCTAACCTTTGGTTGAAGCCATATCTAACAATGTTGTCTTATTCTCTCTAAAATGTTCTGGAAACACGTTATTATTGTTATTGTTGTTTTTAATTTGTCCCCCAGCTAAACACCAAATTTTTGGTCCAAAATAAAACAAAAATATGCAAATGATATTCCTATCCTTGGCTTCTCCATTATAGATGAGAACTTAAATCTTTCATCAATTTATGTTAAATTTCACCAGATTAATATTTTTGAAACAGATAGTGAAATGCCTTTCAAAATACTGTTTTGTTTTAGAACTCTCATTCTTCAGGCTTAATGGTTACAGTCACAGGGTTGAAAAGTTACACTGGTCTTACAGCTGTTCAATATAATATTCAAATAATATTTGCTCTTGATTTAGAAGACGCAAGCAGCTTAGATTTTGTTCCCTTTCATTTATATTCTTAGTATCAAGGTTGTACAAATTTAGGGTACTATAGTAATGCATTTGGGGAAAACAGTTAATTCCATAGGCAGTCTAATCATGTATTGTTTTTCTTTTCTTTATTTTCTCATTTCTATGACAGCAAACTTCATGTGTGCACCATTCACCAGTAAATAGTGGAATGCCATTTGTAAACCTGAAAGAACACTGAATTATGAAATTACCCCGACAGTTCATTCATATGGAGAAGACCTCAGACAACAGAGATGCAATGCATCCCTGTTGAATCGGGGCCTCTTTTGTAAAGGGTTTAACCTTGTGTTACTTAATAAAATTCAACCCTGATGTGGGTCAGTATACTGTGCAGTGAAGCCTGAAGGGACCGTTTCTGAAGGCAGTGTAGTTTAAAGGAGAAAATAGAGGAGTTCAGGAAAAAAAAAAAAAAAGAAGATCTAAATCAGCAGTTGACATAGTGCATGACCTTGGGCAAGTTGCTTAACCTCCCCAGGCTAGAGTTGCTATATCTGAGAGTAGGAAGAATACTTTAATAAAGCATAAAAAGAGTCCATTACTTTTTATTTCACAAAACTGGAGTAGGGAGTAATGAGATAATGTATGGAAAGCAATTTGATCTCCTGAGAGAAAAACATTAAAATACATATTATGAAGCTTTATTAAGAATAATTATTCCTGGTGACCTATTTGTAAAGGGTAGAGAGCAGTTTGACTCTTTGGTTAGCATAAATACCTTGAGAACAGGTTTGTTTGTTTGTTTGTTTGTTTGTTTAATTTATCTGCATCCCCAGAAGGGCCAGAAGTTAATTGTGTTTTGAACTAAGAAGATAAGATTTTGACTTAAGCATAGTAAATGGATCACTTGAGCAGCTACTGAATAGATAATAATCTAATACATCCTATTCTTTGGGGTAAAATATTGGGAGTTTGAACACATACAGAGATTAAGAAATGTTTATTATTCCAGAAAAAGAGTGTTGAACAAGCACATTTTCACAATTCCTATCAAAATGCTATTTCATGGTCTTGGCGTTGGTATGAAACACAAGAGTTTTAAAATAAGAATTTATTAATATGCATACAGCTTTCATGGTCTGCCATCAATCTAGAGTTTCATACTCTATTGTTGAGAGATATAAGCAGGGACAAAACCAATAAGCTTCCTAACTGGTTCTTTCCAGCAGACATTAACTAGCATTCTGACTTTAGTCAAATGCATTCATTCATCCATGGACTGTTTACAGGTAAATCTATTTTTTTAGGCATTATGTAAGACTTTAGGACACAGGAGAAGATACAAATTTTCAGGGTCCTGGGAGAGAGAAGTTAGGAACAGCCCTCACAGGGTAGTAATACTTGAATCTTGATGACATAAGAGTGGCTGATGTTCACTTGAGCCATAAATTCAGGAAAGAGCAAATATTCAGGTGTGGCTAAAACATAAAGACCTTGAGGGGAAAGGCAGAACATGAAGCTTAAGTGATAGAATGGGCAGGGGGTATCAGTCAGAACAGCTCTGCTGAAGGGTTTGAATACTATATGGCAGGTCAGTGATTCCCCACTGCACATATCCTCACCATAGTTGGCCGCAACTATCGACTCAAAGACACTTAGTAAAATCTTTAAGTGTATTAGGGAAATCTAAAAGGGCAACAGGAGCCATCTAAAGATTTTAAGCAGAAATGCCACTTGTCTGATCTGTGTTTTCCCTTATATAATTCTATAATTAGATATACAAGAAGAATATTGTTTGCATACTTATACCTCTCTAACAGTAGAGAGTACCCCCTTCACAAATGTTATCTGGATCAGTCTCCAGTTCTTCTCAAGGTCTCTATGCATTGTCTTATATTTCCCTATATACTCAATCCAATAATAATGTGCTATACGTGTAACATTTGAAAAATATTTATAATAAGTATACATTAAATGATGAAAGTTTTATGTCCAGAAACTCTAAAATTTCAAAGTAATTTCCCATCCCACAATTTCTGGTTTGTGCATCACAGCTAAAGTCATTAATAGCTATTAATTCTTTAGCACATTTCTTTTCTTTATTTAGCTTTTGGATATAGAGGAAGAAGATAAGGAATAAAACACTGAAGATCGTATTTCTACTCCCAGCAAAGAAAGTTACTAGCCATGTTACCTTGGGCCTGTTAATCAAGATAATAGTACCTACCTGGCTTAACTTTCCATGTTTACCAATATCACAAAAGACAATAAATATGAAAGTCCCTTAACAAACTTTAGCATAGGGGGACAAAGGGATTTAGCAATTTATAAGACAATGACTTAGGCAAAACCCCATTTGATTGGAGAAGATCCATACAGAGCCAAATGTCCAGAAAACTGTGAGGGATGCCATGCCCTGGGAACAGTAACAAATTGGGTAATTTAAGTAACCTGTCTATTCTGTAATGTCCTTCAGAGTCTCAGCTGAAAAGCACTCTCTAGTAGAACAATGAAAGGGAGTTTCATGAAATTAGGAAATTAGGAAAAGTTTTTGTTCCACATATAAATTCATATAAAATGAAGAGTATACAACTGGACCTTTATAAGTATTGAATATTTTTAATAAATGGGACTATTGGAGGTAATAACCAATTACATCACAGAAATCAAATATTTTCCAGTGCCACTTACGGTGACTGTGAATTCTTTGTGAGACATCTTTATTTATCTTTGTATTCCTAAAACTGCACAGCTACTGGCTCACAGGATTTATATAATTGATTTTAAATAAGTTAACAGTTAAGAAAACTTCCTGATATATTCATAAAGTAATGCAAATGCTAGGTGAGCTAAATAGAGGAATCCATTTTTTCCAACATTATATCTAAGTACACTAACCTACTATGCAGTAAAAAGTGTGGTATAAAGCTTTTAATAGGAATTTTAAATAAACAAGAATGACATTAACCTCAATGTGTCTGTTTAACCTTAATGTGCCTGATAAAACGGAGGTAAGGGTAATTAAAATATCTAACCAATCATCAGTTTTAGATGTTGAATATCTTGGAAAACTTTCTGATGCCTGGCATCTTTCTGGAAGAAATGAGACCATTACATGTATATAATAGAAGATCAAAAAAACTTAAGTCTACAATTTCCCCCATTAACCCCTCTAAAGAGCATTATTAAAAAAATAAAGAAAAAAGAAAAGTTCAACAATTATCCACCATTTGGATGAGAAAATGCCCATAAGGGACAAAACAATGATTTTTTAAATAACGTTTTTTGCTAACAGACAAAAGAAAACTTGCATAAAAAAGCAATTGTATCAAAATTAGTTTGCTTCTAAATATATATATATATATATATTTTAAAAAACCTGAGGATGCATCAATTAATACTGTAAAATTGATTTCACATGAGAATTATACTGAATGCCTATTCATTGTCTAGTATTGCCTTGTCTAGTGGAGGAAACATGGTGAAGAAAACTACATAGCCATTTCTCTGAAGAAACTAAAATCAGGTAAATTGTGTTCATTATTTTATAGATATTTAAACAAATAGCTATAATGAGAAGCAGAATGTATTTAGTGTTATAGGCATGAAATGTTATGGGACCTCAGAAATATAAAAATATTAAGCTTTCTTCTCAACTCGTCTTCTATATGTTGAATTTGTTCCATTTTTAGTCCTAAGTCCCCACTTTATACTCTATTACTAAATAATCTTATCCATTCCTGTAGTTTTAAATAACATTTATAGTCCAACAATTCCCAAATTTCTCTTTCCAGCCAAGACTTCTCCTTTGAGCTTCAAACTTGTATAGCTAACTCTCTATTTAATGTCTTCAAGTGAATGTCCCACAGGCATATCAAATTAAATGTCTTTATCAGTTATGGTTCTTAGTTGTAAGCAACAGAAACTGACTCAGGTTGAAATACAAAAAAGAATTTTAAAAAGGATATTGATACGTTTACAGAACTGTTGAAAGGGCTAGAAAACCAGTTCCAAGGCTAAATTTCTATGGAAAACAATCAGAACCACAAAATAGGACTGCCCTGTTGAGAAAACCACAGAAGCTGCGGCTGTTTTCAAACTCTGCAAACCACTGTTTGCATGACTGCCACAAACTTAGGCTTTCCAAAGCTGGTCACCAGCTCTTACATCAAAATCCAGGAAGACAATCCTGAAACCACTGTCCCCACTCATGATAGCTGAAGCTAATAGAGTCCATTATCAGAAATTTCCTCAAGAGTCAATCAACCTCTTTCATGAGCTTACATGATTGATGGACATAATGTCAAGTTACAAAGAAAACCAAGAAGGCTATTTTTTGGCTTCTATCTTAGGAAGGCAGGCTTATAAAGCAGAAAACTTCTCCAAACATAGTGATGGTGGTATAAAGGTATGGTGCATACAGATAGAACACATTGTATACCATGATAACCAAAGAGAACTATTCATTTTCCCTCCCCACAAATCACCCCACTTTTAGTACTCTATGTTTTATATAAGATCATCTCCATCGACTCTGTTGTTCAACTCAGAACTTAAACATTTTCTTTAGGTCCTCTTCTTCATACCCACATCTAATCCACTACCAAGTTCTGGTCATCCATGTATAGCTCAACTTCATGTACCTCTTTATATAGCCATTATTACTATTTGCCTAGATGGGGGATCAGCAAGCTGTCCTGTGAAATTCCTTGTAAAATAAAATATTTTAGGTTTTTTGATCTCTATAGAGTCTGTCACACAGTCTTCTTTATTTTTTACAACTTTTAAAAATGTGAAAACCGTTTGCAGTTTATGGGTCACATGAAGCAGGTCACAGGTAGGTTGGAATCCACAGGCCATCAATTTCTGACTTTAGTTTAGATCATGCTCCCTTCCTTCAACTAATTTCTAGATAGGCACTAAAAGCTTTATGTGAATAGCCCTCTCTGCTTCGTTATACACATTCAATCCATTCACGAAGAACAACCCGAATGGTATTTTGAACCATAAATCTGATAATGTTGTGTTCCTTCTGAAAGTTCTTTGTTGCTTGCTCACTGCACTTAGCATAAATACAAAACTAATAAGTGGCCTTAGAGGCCTGGAACCATCTGGTCGTGTTTACATTTAATGCATGCATATTACATTTCAGCTACATCAGCCCTACTTCATTTCTCCGAATGCCAAACTCCGTCCCAATTCAGGGACTTTGGCTCTTCTCTGCCTAAAATCATCATCTTACTTTTCCTTCACCTTTGAGGGCTGAGTCACTTCTTCTGGGTCTTTTCTGGCCATCCCAAACAAAATTAGGCTCTTACCATTTTTCTAAGAGTACCCATTTGTTGGGTTTTTTTTCTTTGCATACTACATATCTATATCTGTAGTTATATAATTGTTTCTTGACATTTTTATGTCTGCCTCCTCTTTTAGAAGGTTAGTGCCAAGAGAACAACAGGACCAGAGCTGATTTCTTCATTGCTATAAATTCCATGCCTAACATCTTACTATATTCTCAAATAATTATTTGTTGAATAAATAGAGGAATATATAAATCCAGGTGGAGATGTTTAAGAAATGCTTGTGGAGCTAGTGAAATCTGAACTAAGCCTTGAAGAATGTGAAAAATGTAGAAAAAAATTAGTAAAGTTTCAGAAGGAAAATCTAGGACACATACAGAAAAGAGCGAACTATATGCAGTATATAGAGTTCCATGTTACATAAGGGATATATAATGACATCATCCTAGAAAAGTAAGTTGGAAGCAAATTTTTAAAAGTCTTGTGTGCTGAGATAAGGAATACATTTCATCCTAGTAGTCAAATAGGGTAGTCCCATATAGTGTTGCCAAAGTGGTTAATGTGTTTAAACCACGGTAACTCTCTAAGGGAGGATTGTGGTAGAAGGAATCTAAGGCATCCCCCATGACCCCTACTTCCTGATATTCAGATCTCTGTGCAGTCCCCTCCTCTTGAGTGCAGGCAGAACATGTGACTTGCTTCTAAATTATGGCAAACGTGATGAGATGTCACTTCTATACTTACTCTGTGTAAGCTTATACTCAGTCTTGCCAAGGGGCATTCGATCCTACTGGTTTTGGTAAAAAGCAAATTGAGCATGTTGGGGCAACTCATGAGGCAAGGTACAGAAAGTGGCCTCTGGAGACCACCAGCAAAAAAACCGAGGCCCCCATTCCAACCGGCTACAAGGAATTGAATCCTGACAACCACTAAGTGAGTTTGAAAGGAGAGCTTCCCAGTAGAGTCTTGAGATGAAACCACAGCCTTGAGTGATCCCTTCCATTGCGGTCTTGTAGGAGACCCAGCTGAACTATGCTCAGATTCCTGATCCACAGAAACTATTCGATAATAAATGTGTTGCTTTAAGCCATTAAGTTTGTTGCAGTATTGTTATGCGGCAATGTGTTATGAAATAAAATTGTGTCTCCTCAAAAATTTATATGATGAAGTGCTAACACCCAGTCCTTCAAAATGTGATCACATGTGCACACAGAGATGTGAAGATGTTGCAGTGAGGTCAGTAGGGTAGGCCCTGATCCAAAGAGCAGGAAATTTAGACACAGGGACATAAGGAGAAAAAAATGAGGTGAACACAAACATATATAAAGGCCATCTATCAGGCAAGGAGAGAGGCCACAGAAGGAGCCAACCTTTCCAACACTTTATCACAGATGATAGCCTCCTGAACTATAAGAACAACATTTCTGTTGTTTAAGCCACCTAGTTTGTAGTACTTTGTTACTTCAGCCCCAGCAAACTAACGCATTGTGTATTTTAGGTAGCATCTCCCTCTCTCTCTTTCTCTCTCTCTCTCTCTCTCTCTTTAAGGAATATATATTAGCATCTAAAAGGCTACTAAAAATTTGCAGAACCCAGTTTAAGAAACACTGCAATGCACAATGTAAGTGATGAAATGTTGAACCAGGGTATGGCACGATTAAAGCTAGTTAAGCAAACTTCTCTATATGCTCTTTTTTCCTCAATAAGAATAATTATATTCTCAATGCAGATATAATATTCCTTAGTAAGAATATGATATTTCTTTCATGCTACATTTCTCGACCTATTTCTCTTGAAAGAGTTGCTATTATGCGTTTCTCAGACCTGCGTTCAATATGCCAAGGCACTCCCTAAAAGTCATTTTCTTATCCATTATATTTCATAAAGGATAATTCTTAAAAAGCAACTCTAAAAATTAGTTTAAATATTCTAACATGTGAAGCATAGGGAAGTAAAGGCATTTTAAGCAGTTAGGAACATGAGTTTCTTCACAGTGAAACATGTACATATATATAAAATCAGGAAGCGAGACTTTTGAAAATGCAATGAACTCAAGAGATTACTTATTGGAGTTGGCAATTATCACTCAGCAGGCTGATGTTTGGAAAAACTTGACTGAAATTATTGCAAATGGCTTTTGTTGCCCCACCTTTTTGGTTCAGATGAGTGTTGAATATTCTCTTATGTACAATGAATGTCAAAGTACTCATGAATGGTTTTTAGACAATAAATATGCCTTTCAACTACCAATTGCCAAGTTTTTGGTTGTAAAATAAGTATTGAGACATGCTTCTCAGAAGCTTTGATTGTATTATTTCAGGATGTGTTTGGAATGGCTTGAGAAGTAGTCATTGCTTACTGGGGGTCCCTGTTCATCTCCCTGACAGCAGTCCCCTCCTCTTTCATGATTTAGTCCTTCCTGAGAGCTTCCTACATCAAGCTCATGGGGCCTGTTTGTTGACCTCTTACTGGTCCCTAATCTTGGCTACCTACATGCATCAATTTATAGGCTATTGGACTGATTCAAGACATTACTTAATCAAGGAAAAATATTTTCTGCTGTATTTGCTTTCTAATGAGCTTTGTCCTACAAAGTTTATGCCCCAAATAAGGTTTCCATGTTCATGAATTTCCTGAAAGAAATCTCACCAGATTCACCAATGGCCTCCTCATTGCCTGATCCAATAGACTCTTTTCAATACCCATTGTATTTGGTGTCCCCGAGCCCTCTGCATTTCTTGAGTTTTTGACATTACTAAGCTTCCCTTTCTTTGAATTACCTGATAATTCTTCCTCAGCTCTCCTATTACCTCTTTAATTAAACATTCTCAGTATCCATGATTAGATCTTCTTGCTCTATTCTTTAAAAGTATTAATATACCTTATTTTTTCCCCCTAAGAACCCATCCTATTCTCCATGTTCTCTTAGGGTGATCTCATTTAATCCCATTATTCCAAAGACACCTATTATACACAGACTAAATGATGACTGCACAATCTGCACCTCCAGTTCAGGCTATCTAACAGCTCTAGGCCTCACGTCTCCACATCACCAAAACAGAACTCATCAATTCAGCTTTCCCTTCCCACTTGCCATCACACTTACTACTTTTCTTGCAATCACTACCTTACCGTCTCAACTAATTGTGTCAATATTCTTCAAGACCAAGGTGACATTTTAAACCAAACTGTTTGCATCTAACCAATCCCCTTAACAGTTCTTCTATCCAGTTATACTCTCTCTGCACTGCTGCTCTACTACCCTAATTTGAGCCCTCATCATCAATCGCCTGCCTCACTGTGGTAATTTTCTACTATTTCTTCTATATCCGATCTTGGGTCTCGTTAATTCATCTTGCGTGACTGGACCACCTTGATCCATCTTGCATTCTACTGACAATTAATCTTTCTAAAAGGTAATCCTTACATTATGTCATTGCCTATGTTATCTAAAGAACTATTTAAACGTAGAACATCATTCCTGATCTGGTCCCTGCCTTCCACTCTGGCCTCATCTCTCCTTTTTCTTGCCACCATTATCCCTGTAGGTTCTATCCTTCAGCCATGCAAACTTCTTTCTATTTCTTTTCATACCCATGCTTATCCTGCCTAACCTACCGGAATGCCCTTCTCCCAAACACGTTCCCTTTTCCACATCACAGGCCTGAACAACACGTCATGATGGCTCGTGACTCAGCTTAAGCAGTGGCTCTACTTTGACTGTTTTCTAAAAGTATTAGCTAAAATTGATCACTTCTTTCCAGGCTCCTTTAAATATTTGTATGATAATATCTTAATCGCTCACCTTCAGTGCTTCTGAAGGTGTGGTCCACAGACGCTCATGACGTGGGCGGCTGTTGGCAATTCAGTTCAACCCCCTGCTCCCACGCTGATATTCTGAATCAGAGTCTCTAAGGTTAGACTCGGAGCTTGGTGTTTTAACAAGCTCTCCAGATGATTATCATGCTCACTGAAGTCTGGGATGTACTGTCCTGTAAATGTATTAACATTATTGCTAGAGATCTAAAAATTAGAGATTTACTATGGCAGAGGGAAGTTTGATAGTGAGAAAACCTGAAAGACACAAAAGGCCTTTTGGAGGCTCTAGTGGGAGAACTACTCTCCAGCCAAGAAACAACAGTTAGGTGGAGAAGGAAATAATAAGGCTGATGTACATGATGTGACTCAGTTCCTCTCTCCTTGACAAAATTAGAGTGGATCCCTGCTATGTGTGCACATTGAGTGGAGAGTATGCCAGGCAGGTTGCTGGGAGGCCTCTGCTCTTCTGCAAGAGAGAAAAGGAACAATTTCAGCCTGAGCTGCTGGAGGTAGAACCACTGCCAACAGAGACACAAGAGAGCGATTAGCTCAAGGTAGGGCTGAAAGTGCCTGCATGGCCTTTTCCAAGTTCTGCCCATGTACATCCAATGGAGTGTGGGAAAAATAAGATGTCAACGTTCAAATATCTCTTCATTTTAAAAAAGATTTTTTTTCTTAAAAGTTTACTATAACTTTGTAAAGACACAGTTGTCAAGATCTTTCCAGTAGTGTGAAAGAAAGTAGTGACAGGCAGGGAAACTCATGCTACAAAATATTTCCACAAGAACAATTACCTAGAGGAATTCATGAAAGATAATGGGAAATGTACATTTTAAAAATCTATTTCACTGTAGTAAATGTAAAGTCTTTAAGGACAGAATGATGTCTTACTTTTTTCACTGATAAGGAGCATAGTTCCTGGCACATAGTATATACTCAATAAAGCTCATTGAATAAACAGTGAGAAAGGTGTTTCTATGAGCATGAATCATAAAATTATCAAATTTTAGCTGCAACATTGTTTTATAGAAATGATAATCTGTTAGCCAACCTGAATATTGTTTTTTTAAAAATCTACACACTATGTCCAGCTTAATTGAATCATTCATTACTGCTTTAAAGACTCTCATTGGACATCACTCCTGGCAACACTGTGTATGTTTTTAAACACCAAATAGACAAACTGAAAACATAACTACCCTCAAATGCCTACACAGAGAGGCTGACCTACACTCTGAGTGGTTACTTAAACCAACAGCCTTCTGCATATATTCTATTTTGTTCAATTATCTAAAATGTGTCTATCTATGACTAAAACCACCTGTGTAAAATAATTTGATTACTGAGCACACAATAAATGCTGAAATTTATAATTTTAAATGTGTACAATTAAAAAATCAGCCAGTGTCAATATTGCATTTCTTCTAATTCAAAGCAATATAGCAACTTAAGCAAGTAACTTAGCAATTATAATTTCCATATAATCCCATAAGCCCCAGTCATGGCTATTTATGTTTTGATCTAATTACCAAAACCCCAGGTACAATACCCAGGCTCAGCACAGGGTGAGCCATGGAAAAAAAGTTCTCCCTAGAAATCATCTATTTACAAATTAAATGTTCGAGACACGAAAGACACAGAAGCTCACATTTTCTCTGCTCCATTACTGATGTCCCTTCTTTTTATCTTTCTGCCCATCCCTTAATTCCCTCATTCACAAGGTTCAGAAGAATTCTATGTTTTGTTTGTATGAACCATTCTAGCAAACATGTTCTGGAGTTTTCTTATTAGATGTCCATGCTAATGATGGTATAAATATTTTTTTATGACTTTTTGTTGAAAAGCCACGAAAGTTGCACACAAATGATAAAGTTTCAGAACTCTGAAACATATCTTAAGTCAGTGAGATATTAAAATGCCTTTATTTACCATAAAAATACTGAAAGTTAAAATAATTAGATGAACCTTCATTGATAACCATGTTCAAAGACACTGAGTTCCCCTCCAAAAAATATATATATAAATATAATATTTTAAATATAATATAACATAATATAATAACATAGTACAATATAATATATTCATATGTAATACATTAAATATATATTATATGTAATATTTATATACCTATATTTCGAATAATATATATATTTCATTCTGGTTGATATACTGTCTTTAAATTCTACTTTTGCCTGCATATTTTTCTTTGAAGTCTTCAGGTACAGGGAAAAATGGGAATGATTATCCATTGTATCATTTCAGGTTCCTTAAAATAGTGCCTGAACATAACAGTCAACCAATAAATATTTGAAGAATGTATTTATTAATTAGACAGGACAAAAACTTATTATAACTTAAGGGAAAATCTGTCTGTATATATTACAGGTAGTTTTAGGTCTAAGTTGTAATACAACTTACTATGGTTGAGTGTGTGCATATATGCATATGTTTACACACATGCATATATTATATTCTCTTGAATATTCAATGAGTACATATAAGGAAAGGTCCTCTTCCATAGAAAGTGGATTATTTGAAGGATAATTACCTTAACATAGTGGTTTATGAATTATGATATTTGCTTTTATGACATATTTTTATCCTAAGTTCTTAATCAATAACTTATCTCTCAATTTTAACACCATGTCCATAGATAAATACAACCAGATTTACAATGAGGCCCTGTGAGGCATAAACATTGTAAAAAAATGTGGAAAATGGATTACTGGATTAAGCCTGTGTAAAAGCTAAACATATTTAACTCATTGAAAGTAGTAATTCATTTTGTTGTGGTGAACACAGCTCTACGTGTATACCAAACGCCACGCTATTGTGTTGGGAGATAAAAAGAATTTACTGGAAAAAATGATTACTTTATTCCAAAACTCACTTTATAATTGTGTTGCTAATGTATGAAATAAGAGGAAACAGATGGTGCCTGAAAAAGAGAATGACAGCCTTAAGATGAGGGATGCCAATGACTATAACTCGAATCCACCTAGCCACCCAGGCTCACATCAGGAATCTGATGGAGAAGGAATGTGCATTCCTTTATAACACTGAGATTAATCGCACCGAAGGCTGGGAGTAGAAACTCATTATTTTGTCTGGCCAGAAACAGGACTGGCATCCCCATCATTATGGGGACTCTTCCCACATCCTAAGCTTGAAATTTGATTTAGAGATACTATTAATTTAAAGACCATACCACTGCCCAGGTGATTAACCTAGATGTAGGCATCTTATTCAAATTCAATCTATCATAATATCTCACATTCTTCACAGCAGTAAATTTGTTTCCTGCCCACTGAACAAATTTAAGGCTTTGCTAGGGTTATTATTTATTTTTTTTTAAATAAAGATTTGGGAGTAAGGACAAATCATATCCTAGGACAGCCCTATTGTATGCTGTATTTATTCCTCAATTAATAATGAGGTCACTGAAGAAGAGAGGAGCAAAGTGACTTGCTGATGAATCACACATCTAGCAGTAAGTCTAGAGTTGGAACTCAAACATAGTTTGGCTCCAGAGTCTGATACTTAACTAATAAATTCTGCTGGCCTTTAGTGTATTGTTCAGTAGCAGAGAATCTTTGATCCATCCTTTATCTCAGGTTCAAATCACAAAAGAATACATACCTAAACAGAATTCACAAGGTAGCAGAAATTTTCAAATGATTTTTCCAAAACCCGAGTGTCCTACATGCAAAGGTCTTCATACTACATTCAAGTTAATAGCATTTACAAGATGCTTTAGAACAAGACATTTACTCAACAACACATCTTATGCTTGAAGTATGATACTGTCGTAGCTTCTAGAAATTCTTTTGCTCAGCCTTTTTCATTTCAATTCCTCCTATTCCATTCTGTAGGTTCGGTCTCAGTTGTCATCTCTTTGCTTTTTCTTTATAGCTGCCCTGTACCCCCATTAAATCTTAAAGGGTCACCTAAGAGTGAATAGGACCTTTCTATTCCCCACTCAACTTGTCTGAGAAAGAATTACACCTTCACCATACCTACACAATGAAATTGCAGCAACAGGACGCAATTGATGTGTGTCTTACTAAGGACTTTTTCCTTGTAATGAATTTCACTGAAAAGCCTGTACATTTTTACCTCTCATAGCTTCTGACTAGCTTTTCTGAAGCTGCCATATGGCTACACAATGCTGGTACTGAGTTTCAGAATTTATTAGGTACCAATCCTGATCTCAGTTTCAGGCATTCAGGAAACACAGCAGTTATAGTTCAGCTATTATGAGGTAGGAAAGAAGCAATGGAAAGGTGGTCAGCAATTTTCAGGAATGAAACTGGGGATGTGAAAGAGATACATAACATGAACAGTGACCTAAATTTCAGAGGAGACTGGTTATAAAACGCCATCACTGACATCCCAGTGTGCACAATAGCACACCTGCCCGCATCCCACCCCCACCCCCTGCTTAAAAGAGCAAATTTATTCACTGTGTCTGTATCATCAACAATGATATATTTAGCCATTGCTTCTCTGGAGAAATAATGAGATAATAAGCAGTGGGTGGAAAATTTGGCAAGAACTGTAGTAATTGCAGTATTCATAACAGAAGATGGTACCCATTGCTTCCTATTTAAATACAACTATACTGGAAGTAGCTTTATTTCCATGCCTGATTCATCAAAAGAGTTCTTGTTCCTTGTGATAAATGTCTGGATTTATAGTACTGTGTGTGTGTGTGTGTGTGTGTATAATATTTCTAAAACATGTTTGTTACATCTTATGAAAATATTTTATAATTATTTTTAGATGTCTGCAACGATCATTAATTTATCATGAATACAAAGTGTATTATATTTTAAAGGCTTTTATTTCCACTATAACAATTTTTTAAAATATTTTAATTATTTTTAAAGAGATGGGAAGGGAAGGAGAGAGGGAAACATCAATGTGTATTTGTGTTTTGCATACCCCTACTGGGGACCTGGCCCACAATCCAGGCATGTGCCCTGACTGAGAATCAAACTGCTGAGCCTTTGGTTCTCAGGCCAGCACCCAATCCACTGAGCCACACCAGCCAAGGGCTCACTATAACTAATTTTATCAATTACTTCTGGCTGACTGAAAAAGAAATTGCATTATGGCACACATGTCTACATGCTGATTAATTTTTCTGACTGCAAGCTACCTTCAGTATATTCATGGAATCTCATTCATTTTTTCAATTTTTTTCATTTCTTTTCCAATTACTCATATGTGAACTGTCATTTTGTAATATCAGAAATCTATTTAGAATTTGATCACTATGAGAAATATATACTATACATGTTTAGTGTGTGTGTCTGTGTGTGTTTATCTCATAACTAAACCTGCCAGCATGTTTTTTGTGTAATGTTTTTTATCAGTATATTTATCTTTTACCTTCTCTCCTCATTGCCTAAATAGTAAATAAGCTACTATGATCTCTCCAGCCCTCATAAAATGTTCCAAGCGTTAGTTGTTGGTTCCATGACTCAATCTCAGAGGAAAGAGTGATTAACTGCAACATCATCTGGTGGCTCTCTTAGTTTCACCATGCATTTTTCTGCATAGAATAGCCTATGCAGTCAATCCTTAGAGAACTCCATGGCTAACATGAAATTAAAGCATTCTTCCCCCTAGTTTTATTATTGGAAAATACTCTGTGGGAACGAAGGAAGAGTTCCATTTTAAGTTGGATTGGGCTTCCTAGAAAATGTCCTCTTAGCACAGGAAGCTAACTTTTGCTAAACATTGTATGCTAGACACTTAGCAAAGATCTTTACAGGCACTTAAACTTACTACAACCCTTGAAGAAAGATTAATTATTACCCACATTTGACACATGGAAAAACTGAAGAACAGAGCAGTTATGTAAATCATGCAAGGCTAAAGCAATACTACATGATAAACCTAGTGTAAAAACCATATAATTTAGCCCTGACTGGTGTGATTCAGTGGGTTGGGCATCATTCCACAAAATGAAAAGTGACCAGTTCGATTACCATTCAGGGCACATTCCTGGATTGTGGGCCAGGTCCCTGGTTGTTGGCATACCGATGGAAACAACCGATAGATGTTTCTCTCATACATCAATGTTTCACTTCCTCTCTTTTTCCCTCCCCTCCTCTCTCTGAAAATAAATAAAATCTTTAAAAAAGCAACGTAGTTTAACATCATAGACTGTACACTTTGCAAAATAACTAGACTTTTTTTTCTTTAAGTCTTTGAACTTGAGTCCTAATGAAGCTAATGTGTAATTGCCTTTGGAATTCTGCTATAAAGTGTTAAAAAGACTACTTGTACTTCCTACTTAAGGTAGAAGTAGTTAGAGTGGTGTGACAGATATTATTGTCTATTTAACCCCAAACCCATTTCCAGATGTACATTTTCTCACTCATCAGCTTTCACTATAGGGTCTACCAAAGCTAAATACACCTCCCACTCCCTGCCAGTTTTCCCTTCTACTGAAAACGAACCATGTGACACAATTTCATTCATCAATGTATTTAATCAGAAGTTATAATGGGCTTCTGAGAAAACTTTTGCTTTTTCTGATAAAAACGATAGAGAGATAGAACTGAGCTCAGAAAATTCTCTCCCCTAAAAAGCATTGATAAAACTGCGCACAACTGTCAAAAACAATTTCTGTTCTCTGGAAGTCAACCAAAGATATACAACAATTCAAAAGCTTTCATTCAAGAAAAACTACTGAAAGTCACATTAAAACCGTGGGAATCTGTGGTGATGTAGCCTGAGATTACACCTATCCCGCCAGCACTTCCAGTTCCGTTAGCTCAGTAGTTCAACAAGGGAGGCAAGCTGTGAGAAACCTCTGCCGCCACAGGGAGCCAACTTGATTTGGAGCAAAACACACCCCCAGGGAGGCTATCAAAGCAATATTAATCTTGGTGGCAATGATTCAAAGGAGACCAACATCACACCTAGCCAGAAATTTTGATACTCATGTGTTAGGCCAAAGACCAGTACACTAGCCAGAAATTTAACACAGGTCTCCAAATAATAAAACAACTGCACTGGGTCTTGATATGTATTTATGTATCTTTGTGGGCTAGAAGCCAGACTTTAAATACATATATCCAAAGAATGAGACAACCATATTGGGTCTTGATATGCATTCACACATGTACAAGGATGTGTGTATGCTCAGGAGACACCAAAAAGTTTCCTCGGTGCCTATTTATCTGTGATTGAAATATGAAACCTGATGCAGAGAGGAGGCAGGAGATGGCCTCGCAGAAAAGTAAAAGCTAGGGTATACATGTAAACTACCTGAACTTAGAATGCATTCCTTAATCAGCACACAAATTCATTGGCAAAGCATGGAAGATTTATCTGGCTCAAGGTGTTTAAGTACAGTTTTGGCCAATCACTGTTTGACCACTGAGTTATGCTGATTCATCTTTAAGATGTCAGGCTTGAAATGAAAGAAAACTCTGAACAGATATCAGTGGCCACACATTGAGAAAGAGAGCGACTCTACAAAACTGGTCTTTGCAAGTCACTAAACAAACAGAGCAAAAAACAGAAATAACAACCACCCCTGGGAAGAGGGGGAATCAGAATCTAGATTTGCTACCAAACAGTTTCCAAGTTTGCAGCTAAAATTGCAAGGCATGCAAAGAAACAGGAAAGTATGATACATGCATAAGGAAAAAAATAAGTCAATAGAAATAGTCTCTAAGGGATACATGGATGTTGATCTTAGAAGACTCTAAAGCAGCTATAGTACATATTTTCAAAGAACTAAAGAAAACCATAAGGACAATAGCACATCAAATAATGAATATCGGTAGACATAGAAATTATAAGAACCAGTTGGAAAGTCTTCAGTTGAAAATACAATAACTAAATTTTTAAAAAATTACTAGGGAGGTTTAATAGCATAGGTGAGATAGCAGAAGAATCAATAAACTTGAAGACAGAACAATAGAAATTATCTAATTGAAAAAAAAAGATAATATGAGATAAAAGAAAGCCTCAAACACCTACTGTACAATACCATTAAACATTCCAGTATGTGCAAAATGGAGGCACATAAGAGCAAAGGGCCAGAAAGAATATTTGAAAAAACAATGTCAAAAAACTTTGTTGAAAATTATTAACTTACATATCCAAATACACCACTAAGTCCAGGTTGAATAAATTTAAAAAGATATATAACTATACACCTGAAATCTAACTGTTCAAAGTAAAAAACAAAGAGAAAATCTTGAAAGAAGTAAGGAAAACCACTGATTACATAGAAAGGAGCCACGATAAGATTAGCAGCAGCTGACATTTTATTTTAAAAAAAGACGAAAATAGGCCTCTGGTTGGTGTGGCTCAGTGGATTGAGTACCGGCCTGCAAACAGAGAGGTCACTGGTTTGATTCCCAGCCAGAACACATGCCTGGGTTGCGGGCCAGGTCCCCAGTTGCAGGTGTGTGAGACACAGCTGATCTATGTTTCTCTCGAACACTGGCGTTTCTCTCCCACCCTTCCCCACTTTCTAAAAATAAATAAATAAAATCTTAAAATGTTTTTTTAAATGGAGACCAGAGGTACTGTGATGACATATTCAAAGAACTAAAAGAAAAAAAACACACATCAACTAAGGATTCCATTTCTAGCAAGATTATCCTTTGGTAAATGAAAGTGAAGTAAAATCATTCAGAGAAATACAAAAACAGACAAATTCTTGTTAGCAGAACTGCCATATAAAAAGTACTAAAGGAATTTCTTCAGGCTAAAACAAATGGCATCAGATAGTAATATAAATTCACATAAAGAAATAAAATATACTGGGAAAAGTACTTATGTGGTTAATATAAAAAGCAGAACATATTTGTTACTTTTTATTCTTTTAAATGATTTTTAATTACCTAAAACAATATTTTACAAACAGTATTTGGAGCCTATGAATATTTAAAAAATACATATAACAATGTTCTCATAAAGAACAGGGGAGATTATGTAATTGTACTAAAGTTTCTATATTTTACTGGAATTAATATCAATCCAAAGTAGAATGTATAAGTTGGATTAATATTTTGACCCCAACAGAAACCGCTAATAGCTAACTATGTACAGTAAGATAACCAAAAAAGCAATTTATATATACATGTATATTATATATTACAGTGAACTCTATAGTATACTAGAAAATGTCTACTTAACATCTAGCATAACAGCAAAGGAAGAAGAGAAGAACAAAAACGATATGACATATATAGAAGAGAAATAGCAAAATGATAGACATAATCACATCAATAATTATAATAATGTGAATAGATTAAACATTTCCAAAAGAGCATAGACTGTCAGGCTGGAAAAATATAATAAGCAATCATCAGTCTACAAGAGACACTCTTCAGATTTACAATATAAATAGGCTGAAAAAAAGGAGCAAAAAAGATATACAATGTAAATAATAACCATAAGGGATTTGGAGTGGCTATACTAACATCAGACAAATAGATAGTAAAACAAAATTTTTTCTAGAGACAAAATGGGACATTTTATAATGATAAAACAATTAATTAAATAGGAATATAACAATTGTAAACATATACACATCTAACAATACAACCTCAAATAGATGTAGCAAAACCTGACTCAATTTAGGAGAGAAATAGACCTCAATACTCAGTCTAATTAACTGATAGAACAGCTATAGAGAAAATGGTCAAGGATAGAGAAGACTAGAACAACATTATCAACCACTGGACACAACTGATGTCTCCCAACAACAAATTCCACAGTTTTTCAAGCATACATAAGCCTCTCCCAAGATAAACAATATGTTAGACTATACTACATGTCAAAAAAAATGTAAAAGGTTTAAAATTATACATTATAGTAGAAGTATATAATTTTCTTTCTTTTTTTTTTTTTAAGTTTTTGACAAAGGGGAAGGGAGGGAGAAAGAAAGGGAGAGAAACATCAATGTGTGTTTACCTCTCGCGTGTCCCCCTACTGGGGATCTGGTCCGCAATCCAGCATGTGCCTTGACTAGGAATCGAACCAGCTACCCTTTGGTTTGCAGGACAGTGCTCTATCCACTGAGCCACACCAACCAGGGCTACTTTTCAAGCATATTAGATACTAACAGCAGAAAGAAATTGGGGAAGTCCAAAGATATTAAGAAATTAAACAAGACACAATTCATAGACCAATGGGAAAAAAAAATGAGAAGAGAAATTTGAAAGACTTTCAAACTGAGTGAAAATTAAACACAATATATCAATTATGATATGCAACTAAAGCAGAGCCTAGAAAAACTTGGTATCTTTAATTGCCAATAAAAAATAAGATTAAAATCAATAAACTGCCACTACAACAAAAGCTTCTGAGTGCCTCAAAAACATAAGCATAGAATTAGCATATGACCCAGCAATTCTACCTCTAGATACATAAGAGAACTGAAAATATATGTTCTCATAAAGAAAGGCTCAGGGAAAATGCCTTGACAAAGGAATTCTATCCAATATTTAAAGAAGAAATAATATTAATCCTAGGAGGAGGCTATACTTTCCAATATATTCTATTAATTCAGTATTATTCTGATATAAAACACCAGCCACAGAAGTCATAAGAAAACTAGGGATATTCTCACTAAGTTATAGCAACATACAAACTCAGCAACATATAAAAGATATATACACTACGACCAAATGGGATTCAGCTATGGAATGCAAAATTGTCTTAACATCTGAAAATCAATTAATTTAATGTACTATGTTAATAAAATAAAAATTAAAAATTAATCATCTCAATAGATGAAAAAAATAATGATTTAAATTCTGAAAGTAGGAATGAAAGAACACTCTCAACCTGGGGAATCTATGAAAAAAACCTACATCTAAAACCACATTTTGGTGAAAATAGAAAAGAGACACACATGTCTCTTACCAAAAGGAGTTTAAAAAAAAAGAAAAGATAAAAGTAAACAATACTGAAACCAGGCAAGAACACAGAGGGCAAGAAAGGCAAGGTTAAGTATTTCTGAGTAAAGGGTTTTTGTCTCCCACGTCTCTTAACCTGATAGGTCCTTTTTTGTGTGTGCGCCCCAATTTCTATCTTTACTATAATTTCCATTACTAATAATGTACTTTGTGTACACAAATATTTTATTATAATTTGCATTAAGCCATATGCTTTATGTTGGTTTTCCTTACTCATGATAATATTTTGTTTTACTGAATTTTCTGCAATCTATCATTAGTTCCTATTAAAACCAAAGCAAAGAATGGTAAAATACTGGTCATGATAACTGCAAAATATGGCTGTAAAAACAAAGCCCTCCAATTACATGTTGAAAATAGATCTATAATTTATTGCCAAAGAACTTGATTCAATCTATCATTCTAACTACAAGTAAATTTGGTTTTGAGTCAATTTGTTTTAATAGCTATATTATAGAGCTATCTATAGATGAATCTCACATATAATCATGAATGCTTAACATAATGACCAATGCAAATACTGATTTTATTCTCCTTACAGTTAAGTTTAGATAAACGAAAAAAAAATTGCTTAAGTACTCAATGATATATTAAATTTCAGAGACACATGAAATTACTGAGGTGATATTAAAATAAACAGATGATTTTTAAATAGGTTAAATGAAGTCATTAACATATAAAACACACTCTAAAAGTTCTCAAATAATCATTCAAATTTCAAATCAGGACTTCAAAAATACCAGATTTCAAAATGCAATGATGTTTACTATACAACATCTATGAATCAGCTTTTATATTCATTGTGCACAATGGTATATCATATTAATTTTATTGCTTTATTATTTGCACAAAGAGATTAGTTATAGTTACTAAGGGAAACATAACTTGGAAATTTTTGACTTACACATTTAGAAAGTTTGCCCTTAATGTTTTATTAATGTAAGATTTTGCAATTAATCCCCAAAGCAAAAAGTAAATAAATTAAAGAAAGCCCTGCAAAAAATTTCAAGCTCATAATTCACTTGTAATGGATTTTCTTTGAATGTGTGATTTGAAATTCAACAAACAAAATTTTAAATGCCTAATTATGTATCCTTTTATAAATTTGTTCTCATTATAATAAATGCAGCTATTATACTTTTTTCTTTTCCCAGAATTTTTCACCTGAAGTAAAAATATATGCCACAATTTAAAGGGCCAGACTATTTAGTGTAGAATTCCTAAAAGAAGCCTTATAAATCAACAGAAAATAATGATGTCATCATTCTATGCAAGACCTTGAATGCCCTTACAACCATTCTTTAATTTTACTCCAGAGACCCCCATCAAATCCTAGTTCCTCCATTATGCCATCTTTGATTCAATAGTAGGAAGCAGTATTTTCCTACTTATTCTTTTAAAACTGTATCTGTTGCTTCTTCAAGGCATTTATCATTTGGAGCTTCATATTAGATTTATTCTAGTTTAGAAGTCAACTCTGATACTTCCCACAATACGAGGTAAATTATTTTGAGTATATGATCAAAAATATTTTGGGACTCAAAGTAATAATTTGAGACATTCTGCAATCAAACCTTGTGCTCTTAAATAATCTGGCCAATTCTTACAACTTTTCTTTCATTCTCCCGATCTCAAAGGGAGATGGAATCCTATGGTCACTGTAAATCCCAGTTCTTAGGACACTGTCCTGTTTACTTACTACTACAGACCATACATGTTTTGAATGTGCTAACTTTATGTAGATATTTTATTTTTTGCCCAGACAGAAGAAACAAATGAATAGTTTCACTTCATAAGGTCATCGAGTCAATAAAATCCCAATCAAAATCTAAGCCATTTTTGTCATGTGAAACTTGTCGAATTAAATTTTTTTTTAAAAATACAAACGCAAAATGTCAGAAAGAGACAAGACATTTTTGAAGAACAAGGTGAGAAACTTATGTAGTTCTAGTAATTAAGACAGTGTGGTATTGGTACAAGAATTGAATGGAAAAGAACAGAAAGATGAAAAGCTGTAAGGGTCATAGATAGCCTTGTTACGTTGAAAAGGTATATGACAAAATGCATTAGTAGTCACTAAAATTTCCTAGCCCTCCCAGCAGGAAGATAATAAGTACACAAAATTGTTGAACTGTTGACCATGTACTAGCTTTGGCCAATGAAATATGAGAAATTAGTATTACTTCAGGGCAAAAGGTTTATACCTCTATGCATGCTTCCCTCTGCCTCTCCCCTGTTCCACAAAGACCGGCAATGTTCCAGACAGGGGTTGCAGAATAAAAAACCAGAGCCTAGCCATGATGGACAAGCTTTGTAAATGAGAAACAACCATTGTGGTGGAAAACCGCTAGGACTTGAGGATTATTTGTTGTTACAGCAAAACCTAGCCTTTCCAAATGATGAGTTTGCACTGGAGAGTAGTAAGGAAATTACCCATACTCTTTTCGGTTAATTGTACTGGGATAAAAATAGCTCCACATGGAAAAGGATTTTTAGAAACTCTTCCTGGCTCCCTGTCATACACAAAAATTAATTCTAGTGAGAATGTGAGTCTACAGCAAAATGAAATGCTATTAGCAGTTAATGCTGGAGTAGTTATTTATGATGCTAGGATAGCGGAAGTTTTTCTAAACAAAACATAACAGCATTATCAATAAGAGAAAAGACTAATATATTATACCCTGTAACAGTGGAACATCTATTCATTAAAATGTACCATTAAACATCTTAAAGTGGGGAAAAAAACATTTGCAACATATATAACTGACAAAGGGCTTACATATAGAATAAACATAATTTCTTTTATGAAAGACAAAAATCCATGAACAGATACTTAACCAAGAATTTATCCAAGTGGCTAGTAAACATATAAAGCTGCATAACTCCATTAGCAATTAATGAAATGAAAATTAATACCAAATTATAACATCAGTATAGACCCACCAAAGCAACAAAAATGAAAACGACAATATCAAGTGTGAACATAGAAGTGAAGCAACTAAAAACTCTCAGACACGTTAATAAGGGTGTAAATAGTACAATCAATTTGGAAAAGAGTTTGGTATTATGGGCAAAAGTTAAAGGTACATACATTCTATCACCCAGATAAACACTTGAAGAAAACGTACCTTTGCTGGTCTTGGAACCTGCTGACATTCAAGAAAAATGAGCTTCCTAGAAGCATTTCAGGAGGTCGACAATCACCCCCCAGTTATCAACTCCCTCATTATATGCTTCAGCAGAGAGCTCGTCACCTAAGGTCATGCCTTTTCCAAAGCAGCAGCCCCTACCCACACCTGTTGCTGAGTGAGGCAGGGCTTTGAACATTCACCCATTCTGGCCTTCTGACCTACGTTCCAGGTTTGCCAAGACATTGTCAGAACTGTATTTCAGTTTAGCTTTTGACTATGCCCAATCCTGCTACAACATGTTTTTTTTTTTTTTCTTTTATAGTTGTTAGTCCCTAAAGAGTACTGCATGCTTTAAGTTCTATCTCAGCATGTGCTTCTGGAAAAATCAACCTGTAACAGCTGGTGTTAGGAGTGGCCTGAGAATGTATCTGACAAATTAGGATTTGGGGCTATTTCATTCACGGCCCAGCTGGCGATGAGAATTCATCAGAGTAGTAGGTGGTACACAAGCAGCCCCTGGTGCACAGGTGTCGATCACACTGTAAAAATTTCATTGGCAGTGAATAGGGAGGGAGTGCTGGTGAAAGGGAATGTACCTGTATCAGGCTTTGAAGCTGTTTGGAGGAAACAGTAGCTATTAGGTATTGAATAACTATTGCTAAGCACCATTACTGTTCTACAAAAATAAAACAAATAGCTGTGGGCAAAGGACCGGCAATTCAAAGCCAGTTGTGAAACCCAGAGGGCCTTTTCGGTTGCACACTAAAAAGCTTTCATCAATTCTCTTGGTAGGGTTGGAGAAAGTTGAGTATCAAAACAAGAAATTAACAGGGTAGCTGAATTTTGAAGAGAGTTACACGACCAACTAAGGCAGTTATGGCCTAACCTCTCCCAGCTCACAGCCATGTGGAAGAAGATTCTGATGATCAGCTAAAGACAGAGGAAATCTATGAACTTGACACATGGATGGTGTTATGGGCTAAATTGTGCCTCTATCACTTCTCCAAGAAAAATTCATATGTTAAAGTCCTGACCCCCAGTAATTCATACAATGACTATATTTGAACATAGGGTCTTTAAAGAAGTAATTAAGTTAAAATGAGGTCACTAGGGTGGGCCTTAGTCCAATCTGACTCATAAAAAGAGATTAGGGTACTCAGATACAGAAGGAAATCCATGTAAAATAGAAGACAGCCATCTACAACTAGAGAAGGGAGGCCTCAGATAAAAGAAGCCCTGCTGACCCCTTGATCTCAGACTTCTAGCCTCCAGAATTGTGAGAAAATAAATGTCTGTTGTTTGAGTCACTCAGTTTGTGGCACCTTGTTATGACAGACCTAGTAAACTAACCCAAATTTTGGTATTAAGAAGTAGGATGCTGCTGTGAAAAAAATACCTAAGAGAGGGCAAGTGGCTTTGGAACCAGTTATTACATAGCGACTAAAAGAGTTTTGAGGTGGATGATTGAAAAAGTCTACATTGCCTTGAAGAGATTGTTGGTAGAAATATCGATGGTAAGGGCAATTGTGTAAATATCTAAGAGGAGAGTTAGAGAGAAAGCTTCTGTCATGTAAGGGAATACCAACACCATTATGAGAAGATTTTTGGTAGACACATGACCGTTAAAGGTGCTTCTGGCGAGATCTCAGATGGAAATGGAGAACATGTTATTGGAAACCAGGAAACTCTAGTACAGATTTGTTGGCTCAGATTGTGGGGACAAGCTGAACAAGGATAGCAGCTACAATACCGCCTTAGTCAGGGATGGTCCTGAACTACAGTGGGGAGCGAAAATCCTCCCCATGGGCAGATCACTGGACAGTCAATCTAGTTACTCACTTTGCATGGAAAACGAAGTGTGGCTCAAGGTTATAGTATATATAGACTTATGATCAGTGGAGAATAGTTTTCACTGGCTGTTTGGGGGCATGAAAAAAAATCCATCAATAACAAAATGGATGAATTTGATAAATAATTTTTGTACTATTTATACAATGAAATATCACTCTAAAAATAACCTACTACCGCATGCATAAAACAAAATTGAGTGCAAAAAGTCAGATGATAATGGAAACATATTGCATAAGTCTGTATTAGTTTGCTAGGGCTGCTAAAACAAAGGACCACAGACTGGATGGCTTAAATAACAAAAATATTTTGTCCTACAGTTCTGGAGGCTAGAAGTCTGAGAAAAGGTATCAGTAGAGTTTTCCTTCTAATAACTGTGAGGGGAGAATCTCTTCCAGGTCTCTCTTCTTGGTTCGTTGGTGACCATCTTTTCCCTGTATCTATGCCTCATCTTCCTTCTATGGGTGTCCAAGTTTCTCCTCCTGATGAGGAAGGGATAATTAGGGCACCTCACAACTACCTCTGTAAAGATACTATTTCCAAAATTCAGGTGAACACAACCATAGCAGTTTCAATTTCATAAAGTCTAGAAACAGGCAAAACCATAATGTTTAGTAAAACATACATGTACATTAAAACTATAAAGAAAAGCATGTATAAAATATGGACAATTGTATCTTTAGCTGTAATGATTGAGCTGAGATCCAGATAGGAAACAAAGAGGTACTGGCATGTTCTGCTTCTTGATCTGGTGACGGTTATGCAGACATTTACTTTATTATTCAATACAATCTTTATGTATTGTATACTTTTAAAAAACACATGATATTTTATATTGGGGATTGTGTCATATTGTTAGCAATTGGGCTTCTCAAAACTGAATTCCCAAGTATGACTGACTTACCTCCACAAGCACAGAGAGTGCTGAACTGCCACAGAGAATAGTGACAAGGACGTATGCATCCTTCAGGCAGCTTATTCACAAGAGAAAAGAGATAGCAAGGGAATGGTCTATGTGTGTCCTTTTCCTCCCCTATTCCTAGTCAAACAAATCACTCTTCCTCCACTGGGGTCAGCGGGAAAGAGGGAGGGGACCTCCCAGGAGCATTGTGTTTATAAAGCTTCATAAGCCTCAAAGGAAACATCAGGTGTGGTGGGTAAGCTTTATCAATATTCGCTACATTGTTCCTATAGCTTTAGTTACTTTAACAAATTGACCTTAAACATTAAACTTAAGGACTCCTCGGGCCTCTGACCATTCCACTTAGGAGAGGAGAACAGAAGAGTCCATCAGACAGTATTGCCCCCACTTTCACGAGGCCTTTCCTTCAACGCTATTCCCTTTGTGCGTCCCCTTGTAACCACTGGTGGGCAATGTGGACTTGAGTCCCAACTGATTTGGTGACTGAACTGACTTTGACCTAAAAATGATTACACAGTACATTAAGCACATCAAATCCAAAAGCCAATTTATAACCAAGGTTGGAAAGCTACTCTATTTCTCATGTCAAACCATGTTGTCAAAAATAAGCACCCCAGAGTTTCTGTAACAAGATCAAATAAAAATACTAGGATAATGAAATACTATGATGTCAACTTAGAGGTATTCCAATCATAAAATATAAATTTGAATATCAAGCCCTCTGGAATTATCAAATTTCCAGAGCAAAATTTCAGCCCAAAGGTTAAGTCTCCTTTACAAAACAGCTGCTAGGGCAATTGCCATTATCTCTGTGTTCCAAGCAGTAAGGGGAGAGAAATAGAGCCACTCCTTTCCAAACTTCTTGAAGAGTTCCAGAAGTCTCACGCATCACTTTCATTTGCATCTCCTTAGTCAGAACTTAGCCATGTAGCTTAACACAGCTGCAAAGGGGGCTGTACATATCTCTCTCTTGAGTGGCAATTTGCTAGAATAAAAATCAAGATTATTTTAATAAGGATAACAATGATATTGGGAAAAAACTAATAGTGTTTGTTTTGCTACAGTAGATCTTGTCTAAATTTCCTCCTTTATATGCAAAATTTTGAAACTGCTTTTGCCTCTAAGCCCTCTGTTTTTAGCAAATTAAGAAGAATGACACAATAACCATGTTTTCTGGTAATTAGGCATTTTCAGACTTGTACCACACTGGCTGTTTCCACTGCCTCTTACTATGGTATTTATTAGGACTAAAAAAACTGCTAATGTAACTTAAAAAAAAAAACTGCAGTGGATGGGAGAACATTTAAGCTATGGACAAGTGGTATGAAATTAAAATTAACTTCTCAGGACTCAGAAGCTCACCCCACTCAGGGTCTATCACCTCTTCCCTCTCCAGCCACCAGACCTATAATTATGGTAAAATACAAGTACAGTTTTGAATGGAGATTTGTGAGCTTGGTGTGGAGGAAGAGACTAAATGCCGAGAGAGCTGTGGAACTTAGCTGTCAGGTGTGAGCATGAGTCAGGAGAGTGCCTGGACTGGGTCCTCAAGATGCTAAATCAGTAAGTAGGGGTGGTGGGAGGTGCTACATCAAGTTTCCTAAGTTTTCTGACATGAGATCTCTCTCCCATTATAGAGAATCCCTGACAAGACACTAGGAGATGGTGCCAACATGTTGTTATGATGGGCCTTGGAAGCTTAGAAAAAGGGGTGACTTACTTTAAGGGAAGTAGACAGGTAGAAGTGTCTTAACAGACGGTGGAGGGCAGATAGAAAAAAAATTCCGTAAGAAGCATGCAGACCTGAAAGGTGCAAGGGGTAAACTGTAGTATGCTTAAGGTGGTCAAGCACCCATTCCCCACTTTCTGGGAATATCAACTGCAGATGCCTCAGAGCTGTGCTCCTCAACATTTACTTGAGGTCTGGGGTTAGCAAGCTATGGCACATGAGCTGGTAGCCTGTTTTAGTAGCTAAAGTTTTACTGGAAGACACCCATGCCAGTTGTTTTTATATTATCTATAGCTGTTTCACACTACATCAGCAGGATGAAGCAGTTGTGACAGAGACATGATGGTCTCCAAATACCTGCTCTAGGCCAAAGAAGATGCCTTGTCCAAGGTTACCCCTTCCAGAGACAGCCCCCAGCTTAGACTGCTGATGCAGGGGCATAACTATCTGGTCATCTTACCTCAATTAGGAACAATTTTAGAGGCTGTACTAGTTCCAGATGTGTTGAGGATTCAGTTGTAATTGCTTTGGGGATTAATTCTTTTTTTTTTTTTTCTGCCCAGTCCTGCATTCCTGACTTCCTTATAGGCATCTCTTCTGAAACTACTGTTGACCTTTAAACAATATGATCCTCTTATATGTGATCTTTTTCAATAAATACAGTAAGCCCATGACCCTTCTATCCATGGGTTTGCATCTGCAAATTCAACCAAATGCATATTGCAAGCAGTATTTTTGTATTCCCAGCTGAGGTTTCCCAACTGTGGATTCCCAAACACAGATGAAAAATACCATTTTTCATGTCTGGTTACTTGAATCTGAAGATGCAAACCCTCAACTGTACAGTCAAAAGTTATACACAGATTTTTCACCCTGGCTGGTATAGCTCAGTGGATTGAGCATCGGCCTGCAAACCAAAGTGTCATTGGTTCGATTCCCAGTCAGGGCACATGCCTGGGTTGCAGTCCAGGTCCCCAGTAGGGGGTGCATGAGAAGCAACCACACGTTGACGTTTCTCTCCCTCCCACCCCCTCTGTCTAAAAATCAAATCTATAAAATTTCTTTAAAAAATGAAAACAAAGTTATATGCAGATTTTTGACTGCACAGGTTGGATTGGGAGCCCCTAAACCCTGTGTTGATCAAGGTTAACAGTACTCTCTAATAAGCTTTTGCATAAAATTCTCAGTTTCCGAGTGTGTTTCCAGAGAACGTAAATTTAAAAATATATACACAATGATTTAGTGACCCCCAATATGTAATATAGGCACCTGATATTCCTGTGATTTTACTTATTCCATCTTCATTTCTCAGCTTGAAATTTCCTTTTCCAGACTAATGGACAAATTCCTACTTGCCCTATGATGATTGCCCTATGATATTGATATGATCAATATTCACATGCGTTTCATTACCCTTTAAAGTAAATGAATTTAGTTATTCTATCAGTTACAACCCTGCAGCATCATTGTGTGGATTTCTTATATTCTTCTCTCTATTTATATGTGATAAAATAATAAAAAGTAAAAAAAAATAAAGAAAATGCATACTCTCACTGACATCTGAGGGACTCTAGTTCATTGCATATATGCCAGTGTGAGATATATCAATCATGAAAAGGAATTCAAAACCTTGAATCTTCTCGAATAAACAGAGAAGTTCGTTCAATCATTGAATTAATTAATTAGTATATGTCTGCATATACGAATGTATATGCTAAGTTTCTTTTTTACTTCACTCATTTCTTTTTCAGCATGGTGATGAGTTTTCGGTGAAATACATAAATTTGAAAAACTTAATATTAATAATATAGGTATATCAAGCATTTCTTAAGCACTAGACAATATCTTATGAACCTTGCATGTATTAACTCATACAACCCCCCAGCAACAACAAGAGCAAGGCTCTATTATTATCTCCATTTTGTAGCTAAAGAACTGAGATTCAAACACATTAAGTAACTTGTCATGGTCACACAGCTCACAGTAACGAGAGCCATGATTCAAACATAATTTTTAAGCTCTCCTTAAATCTTAACAATTTATCAACTTATTTATAGCCCAAAAAAGACTAGATTTTCTTTCTTTAATACTATACTCATGGTTGAAGAAGTGCCCATTTCTCATAAGAAAATGGTTTGCTTGACTTTTTTTTTCAAAAAACCCTGAAAGTTCTCAGTCAATTATTGTCATCATTTTCATAAGATGACAAAGCTGTGCGCTCCCCGAATGGAGGGTGAGTCCTAAAGAGAACACAGAGTGAGAAAAAAGACCAAGCAGACATGGCACGAGGAGGGGAGAGGGAAGGAGGCCATCGTGTTCAGTCTTGTGTACACTCATCAAGCTCTGCTGTACTCTAGCCTGATTAGGAAAGAAATGTTTTTGCAACAACCTTTGGACTCCCTGTGTGTGTGTAATCAATTAATAGTGACACATTTCTTTCCAGTAATAGGTAAGAATCTCTTCCTTTCTCAGACATGATGGGTACAACCTAGGGCTTACACATGAATGCAAGTTTACCAACACTGCACCGCATAGTTTCTTTGCACAGAATAGGTATCTAATAAATGTCTGTCTCCTTTAATTAAATTATGCCTCACACACCTGGCTTTTCCCCTAGTGAAATTTAGCCATTAATTTGACAGAATAAATAGGAGGAGTCAAACTAGTAAGAGGTTATTAGAAACAGTTAATATGTTTATTGCAGTGGACTTAATGATAAAACGGATAAGATTAGAGAATATTTTACACTTTGGGGAAATTTTAGAAGAATATTTATTTTCAATTAGAGGCAGGGAATTTTCAATTTCTTTGGAAGGTAATGAAGTAACATGAAAAGATCCCTGGACCTCTAGTCAGAGACTACATTCTCATTCTTAATTGACCATGAAGAAATTGCACAATCTCAGGCAAGCTCTTTTGATTTTCCTTAGCTTTCTCATTTCAGGAATATTGTGAGGCTCCAGTAAAATAATCCATGTCACAGCCCTACGAAAATCCTGCCACATTGGAATAATGTTATTTTATTTTTGGTCTTTACATTTTAGGCATGTAAGGCCTTCCATGAGAATCTGCTGATCAAAATTAAATTCTTTCATCTTAACATCAATGACACACATATGAATGTTTCTATTGATACATAAAAGTATATTACTAAAAACAGAGGATATGTTTGAATCATGTTATATACAATATTTAAATAATCCTTGCAACAACACTGTGAGGTCTCCATTCTTATTATACCAATTTCACCCATGAAGATTACAGAGGTTACCTAATTGGCTATGAAGTTTCCAAACTGGTAAGTGCTAGAGACAGAATTCAGCATTGATCTACTAGATATCAATATCCATTTCATTCCCATCAAAAAATATTTATTTATTTTATATATTATTCTTTGAATCCCTACAAAAGACAGTCTCAGGGCAGAAAACATGCTCACTATGAGCTCACGATTGTAAAACCAGTCCCCAGATATTCAAGTGCTTTAAAACAAATGCACATGCATGCACATACACACATACAAGAGCAAGTATGTATGCACATGCTGTTAATGAGTGCCATGAGAATACCGCGTGCCTGTGCCAAAATCCCCATGTTTGCGGAGCTCTTTCTCATTTTATAATATCTTTGCTTTATATAATTATCCTCTCTTTCAAAATGAGTGTAATTTGGAAGGATTCTATTAATTTAAAGAATCTGCTCCTTGCAATACCATTAAGATAATCAGAAATGATAACCTGGAGGAATAATATTGTAACAAACCAACCTTCCCATATTAATACTACCATTTCCCAAACAGTTCCCACAAAAGTCGAAATTTTTATTCAAATGGCAATATTTATTTTAAATAGAAAGAGGAATATATGCTGAACTCTTCAGAAAATGTCTGATTGCCTGTGAACCTTAGAGGCAGCCATCTATACATTAGCATAGAGAATAATTGCCTGCTTTGATGATATGTACGAATTTGACATTCCTGCTACCTGTTTCCATGAGCAAGTATAAAATATTTACCACTCCTGGCATCTGACCAACTAATTACCTTCAGAAATTCAACCGGAGTCTGCATAAAACATAAAATTAAAACTTTTAAAGTAGTTTCCTTGCATTCTTTAACTTTATATACTCTTTTAATTCTAAGTAGTCCTTGGGGCGAAAAGTCTCAAAGTGCTGAAAAAGTCATTTGGAGATCCTAGAAAAATAACTAAGGTCATGCCAGCGGTATTTAAACACACTTTATGTGTTTAATTGAAAATCACATTTTCTTTGCCTTCTTTCAGCATATATTGTACTTAACACTCTGAACGTTAGCCCTCAGAATAAAGACATGAATAATATATAAGTTGCTCTTTATTATGATTTTGAATCCTGATTTAAAATTAATTTTCCAGACTATTATGGAATACCAAATGTCATGTTCACTAGTACCTGTATGCTGCTTCTTGACTGCAATGTGCCGCTTGCCACAGCCATCTGTTCTTATCCTCTCTCTTCCAACTTGAATGAGTGTTGACGGAACCTCTTTCTAAAGAAAAAGAATTAGGGATTTGAAGAGCTCCATGTTTTCCAGAGAGTTCATATAAAATTTACACTCTGTATATAGTAATTACAAAAATACAATTATAGGATCTCATATAAAGTCATTTGTACTATACTTGAGTATGCCAAAAAAGCCTGTTATTGCATTTAAGAAACAGGTCTTATTGCACAAATGCTCATAAAGTATATAATAGCAAGTCTGTAGGAACTATGGACACAAATACAATGAATAATCTATGGGATGTAACACATTCTTTAAAAAAGTAACACTGGAAAAGGGGACTTCCATATATATGATTGCTAAAGGCCCAAGCTAAACCCCTCCTCTCATCACATTTACACTCATCAAGCAAAAAGCACTTCTTAATGTTTAAAATAGCCATTTTTTTTTACTGCTGAATGCAACAGTGGTTGTGACACTGAAGGCCTTTATAAGTGGTGTTTGACAGTTTCCAACTTGTAAAGGTATGTCAGTCCAACAGAACAGATTTATACAGTGAACAACATTCTGTGCATCTGCTCTACATGGAGCATTATACAAAATGGGGAGCTGAAAAAGGAAAGAAAGAAAAACACCAAGGAAAGAACTGATAAAGTGCTTATCTTCAAACTTACTTTATATCCAGTAGGAAAGATACATAGGTTAACGCACTGTCAGGGGAAAGAGGAGAGAATATCTTAAAATCTAGTAACACATAAAATAAACAACACAAGGAGCCCTCATCTCCAGCAATGTCAAAAGCAATGTGCTTTATGTAGAAACTTTCCTTTTGAAAAGAATTAGGTAATCTAAAGAGAATAACCCATGAATATGTCATCACAGCGTTTCTATATTCCCTGAGAAGATTGAAAAGATGGCTTTGGCCAAGTTTGCTATGTGGAATAGCAGGCATGGGACATGTTCTCTCTCCTTGCTGATAAAGTGCAAATACTGCCTGGTTCCCTTCCCAGGTCTATTGCCCGATGCCTGGAATAAATTCCAGAAGTGAATACAATCCGCCTGTGACATCTTATCCCTACTGATCACCATGGCTGATATAGTTCATCAGACAGTCTCCATAGGCATCCTTTGTTCCTCACCATTTCTCGCATGTTATATTAAAGCTGTTATTCTCAATCAATTTCTAGATAAAGAAAACACATTCTTAAAAATAAGGCTACATGAGGACATGGGCTCTCTTGCTGTAGGTTCCAAAACACTAAACTTTATTTAGAGCCATTACTTAACTGCTTTAAGAATGTAGTTTTTATTATTTAATATACAGCATATTATTTTTGCCATGTCAGTAATATTACTAAGAGTGCGTCATATCTCTGACAGCCACGTCCGTAACATTTCCAATTGGTATGAGCTGCCAAAACTGAATCAATACTACCACGATCTTCAACAATCAATGACATGCTCAAACACATTCTGGCTGGCTGAGTGGCAACTGAATTGATTCTACTCTACATATTCTACCATGTTAAACCTTCATTTTAATACAAGTCAGGAAAATCTTTAATTACTAAATCCCTCCAAAGAAGTATTGTCAGGGCAATAGAATACTGGTGAAAGGCAGAGTCTCTGCTCAGGCAGATCTAGAAAGCATAAACAAGCAAAAAACGATGTCAGGATGATAATGATCAGATATTATAAGTAAGGGCAAACACATACCTCATTCCTTAAGAGAGAGTATACTATTTCATTAATTGGATATTCCCTCGGATGGATATCAAAGGAAAAAAGATGTGTCACATGTACGCACACGTATATATTTAAAGTTATTTGCCCATTACTGAAAAGAGATTACTCTAAAAGGTATCCAAGAGAGCAAAAAAGGAGACTCTAATGTCTTTTTTCCTTTCCCAGACCATCAAGTAAGCCAAAATAAAGAGCTTGATACAGCAGACAGGCTTTTAGCTGAATGTGTCAGCATGAAATACAAGCACTGTAGTAGCAAAGGAGAATAGATTATGTGTTTTCAAACCAGTGCACATTATATAACCTACCCTGTGGTGACCATGGGGTAAGACACATCAGGTGGGGATAATCAAGCGAGCTTTACCAGTAAACACTTCCGTGTAGATTTCTTTTTTTCAGTAGAAACCACATTTCCAAGGATAACTTTTATTCAACTCAACAATCTACTGTTTTTAATAGCTTATTTAAACCTATTTTAAACAATTCATTACAGACTGCAAAAGGCTCTGGGCAGCATTTTGAAGTGGGCTTGGCATTAATGTGATAAGAGATATCTTTTGAAAAAGAAAAGAAAAGTCAGCAGAGCATATGGTGCTTACCACTCAGGCTTTTCTTTCTTTTTATACTAAAACTCACCAGAGAACACTGGAGTTTTTAGAAAACAAACAAAAATACTTCCATACTTCCAGGGATGCTCCTGTTTATCCCAGGTTTTAATTAACTTTAAAAACTATATTAATACGTCTTTTAGAAGCAATCTTAAGAGTTGGATAGGAAGAAAACTAGTGATTATTGTGAACCTGCTCTTGTGTATTATGCCAGGCATTTTGCATGAGCTACCCATTCGAGTCTCACAATAACCTTTCAAGGTATGTCCTATTATCTCACTTTACAAATGAAGATGTTGGAAACATTTTCAATGTCTCACAGCTTTGACAAGTCACAGGATATTTATGCAGAACCCTAATTCATGAATTCAAAAACCACATGCTAAGCAAAATGTTCCAGAAAAACTATAGCCAACAAAACTAACATGCCCCTGCTTTCATGGAATTAATCCGCTGCCAGTACAACAAACAACGAGGTCCTTGGCGTCCTTCCTAATGATCCTACCTGCTGAGTACCTTAGGGTCTCCCACAAGGTCCCAGTGCTATGCTATGGCATAAACACTAGGGGACTTTGAAGAGGCTATTCCCAGAAAAAGGACTAGAAGAATTTTTAAACTCAGGGCCAAGATACTATTTTTTCCCCCAATCCCTTTACTCTCTGATCCCCCTTGAGGGGTGTTCAAATTCTGTAGGGTAGAAAAATTAAGAAAGGGTTAAAAAGAGTGACTCAAAAGACAAAAATGGTTATTCAATTACATCCTTAAGGTTAGATTCTCTTCTAAATGTTTTCATTTTATTGGAGAAAATACATAACCAATGAGTTTGGAGAGAGTGAAAGCAATGGGAGTATATGGAGAAAGAAAGACATGCAGAAAGAAAGAAAGACATGCGTTGTTTGAATAAGCTGGGGTACTTGTGTTCAGTGGAAGAGCATATGCATGACAATAAACTTCTGAGAAGACTGAAAAGCTATGGAAAATGCATAAAAAATAGATCAAAGGGGTGCTAGCGCCATTTATGGAATTTCTAATTTTACCAAGTATATTTTGCGTAATTTCATATATTTGTCAGAATGACCCTGAAAATAAAGTGTTATCATTCAAATTTCACAGAATAATCTAAGGCTGGATTGTTTAAAACAACAAACTCAAGGCAAAACAATCTATTGGGTACTTTTGAATCCAGGCAACTTGACCACAAAGCCATGGTCTAGGCATCTATTTACTATTCAGTCCTACCCTTACTAGCTGGGGAGATGAGAGGAGTGTTTGTGCCTACGGGTGCATGGCTTTTTCATAATCCAAGTCACTGAGATACTTGCAAATAACTGGACACGTGTGTTCATGTATCACATAGTCACAGTGTTGCCCATATCTCTCTTTCAGAGAGGAGAACCAGGCTTCTCCTCCACTCCTATACCCTCTCCCCTGTCGCTTCCTACTGTACACAATTGTGACTGCCACTCTGGCCCTTGGGACTGCTCAGGTGGGACTAGGGAGGCTATCTGCACTGGGGAATTAATAATCTCCTCCCTACCTTCCAGCAGCTCTCAGCTAATGGCATGTGTGAGTGAGTGAATAAATGGTTCAGCATCTTCATCTCCAGGTGAAATAGCTCTGAAGCATGTACTCTGCAATCACCCAGCAGTCCCAGAAGCATAGAGCCTTTGTTGCCTACAGAGGTACCTGCTCATTAGCATATCTATCCTGTCTTTTCCTTTCTCACTTGCCTACCAAGGCTTCCTGAAACCACTTCCCAAATATGCCTCATAGACTGTGTGCTTATCTCAGGTTCAGCTTCAGAGAAAACTGAACCTAAAATAGTTAAGAACACTTCAGAGAGGAGGCAAAACTTAAGTTGGGCCTTGAAAAAAAAAACACTGGAATTACAAAGGTAGGTCCATAAAAGAAATGAAAGCTAGATCAAAACATAGGTGTAGAAAAGCCTAAGGCAGTTTTGAAAATAAACCAGTAAAAGGAGCATGATACATCCTTATGCATACTATAACGTAACAAATATTAAGTTTCTCCTCTTTTCCTGGGAAGGGTCTTAAATAAGTTACCATTTGCTCTCACTGCCACTCTTCCTTATTGAGAGCATAGAAGTGATTTTTATTGTTAACCATTTAACATTCACATGCTGCCTTATTCCAGAAAGGACTAGAAAAGGCTGAAAGGTTGATACCAACTAATGACTTACAAAGTCTGAAGTTCTTATTTTCCTGTTCAATTCTTGTGTCAGGCCTATTGATAGACATCTTCATTATGATAAGGGGGAAAAGATAAGAGATAAGACAGTGTTAATGCACTAATTGATACAAAGAATGATTCAAAGTTTCCTGATCACTTTGCTATAAACACACTTTGTTAAATGAGGGTTTGATTCCTGCATTTATATTATTATATGGAAATACAAAATCTTTTTAAACTTAATGTACTTATAATGCCATCAAAAAAATATATATATATTTTTTTTAATTCTGGAGGAAGGAGGAAAAAAACATCTGTTCGGACTCCAAATACATGTTTTTGATGTCTTGGAAATTTAGAGATGAAATGCTAAGTCTTTGGCAGAAATGAGATATTATTCTTCATATTTATTGTGAAGAGATGATATTTTCTAGCTTGGACAAAAAATATTAGCACTATATTTTTAAAAGGTACATAAGACACAGAGCTGATGATATTTCTCTCATGGTTTTCCCTTCCCTTTCCTTTTCATTTTATTTTTTAAGTTCTACTTGCTTTTCACCTGCTTTGAAAACCTTGGAGAAACTTCCAGCTGCAGAGTTATGCACACATAAGTGTAGTCGAGAGCATGTAGACTAAAGTTTGCTTTAGGGACAGCAATTAAGACTTCACACAGTCAGACATTGCTGAAGGGTATCAAAAATCTCCAAAATGGACACCATTAGTTTTGAGGAACAAACAGCTTTGCCTGGCCCAAACTCTACCTAAAGGGTGGCATTTAGAATTGGGAGAAATTATTATGTTTTCTCTTTTCCTCTTTCATAAGACAGCGGAACATGAAACAGCATGTTTCAAGGGTTCACAGTCTTTATTCTACCCCTAGGCCTCAGTAACTGAACGGTGTTGGTGAATCCTTGAGCTTGTTTGAGAGCAAAAGTGCATCCAATTTACAAAGTCATTTCAGGTAACCTTGAGAACATTCCTAAAACTACCAAGGAGGGCTTGTGTGGACATATTGCTACCCCATTACGGAAGAGCAATGGGAGGTGTTTTGTGGAAATTTCATCTGGAGAAGTGGTTTATTTTGCATTATAATCTAAAGAGTTGGGCTAGGGATTTCAAGAAGGAAAGCATTTTTGTATTTAAGATGAAGAGGAAAAGATATCTTAAATTATTACTGTTTTGCAATGAGTTTTTATGTGTATGTCCCACGGATGCAAGTGAAGTCAGCTTTTCTCCTTAAAGTGGGAGAAACTAAATTGCAAACCTGCATTGTACAGAAATACATATGATGTCATGATAGATGACTTAAGATTTATTAAATAAACATCATTATTTGTGTATTCTTTTCTTATTTTAGAAATTGATTTCAGAGCATAAAATTGTGTTAATTATAGTGAACTGTAATACTTTCAACATTAACTAGATAAATTTTCTAAAGATTAAAGATTTTTACTCCAGTACTATAGTAGGCAGAGCAATGGTTCCCAAAGATGTTCACTTTATAATCCTCAGAATATGTGATATATTATGTTGCAGAGCAAGGGGGAATTAAGCTTGCACATGGAATTAATTTTGCACATGGAATTTATCCAAACTAAAATAAGAAGAAGGAGGAGGAGGAGAAACAGGATGAGGAGAGAAGAGGAAGAGGAGAAACGGAAGAGGGAAGAGGAAAAAGGAGAAAAGATAAAGAAAACAAGTTATTAAAGTATCACTTATCTCAATTTACTGTGGATTTTTGGGCAGCTGGTTGATTGTGCTCACAGAACTCCCTCAGAAGCATGCCCCCTACTTTAGCCCTCTCCCATGTGGGCATTCTTCTTAGGCAAGGTCATTCTTGAGAGTAGAAATGATGGGGGAAAGGATGCTTTTTGACTTTTTGGGGCTACCTGATTCTTACCACATATGATGCCATCTACAGTCACTATTCCAATGTCTTTATTGGTTTCATTATTCATACAAACAAGTATCTATTTGCTATCTGTGTGACTGATACTGTATCTGGAAATTATAAATGCATCAGTGAATATGATGAAGACTTTATCTTCATACAGCTTAAACATTCTCTTGGGGAAGACAGATCCATAATAAAAAAATTAAATGAGGCAATTACACAACCTATTAAAAGATGACAAGTTCTATGTTAAGATAAAAATTAAAGCAGGGAATCAAAAATGCTAGGGGTAGGGGCCAGGTTATAGTATTAATTAGGGGTCAGGCTCCATTGAAAGAGTGAGATAGAGCAAAGGTTAAAAGGAGATGACAGAGTGAACTCTGTAAATAACTGTTGGAAGAGCACCCACACAGAAGAAACAGTTGATGCAAAGACCCTATTACAGGGCAACTGTTAGTATTCTCCAGGAAATACAAGGAGCCTGATGTGGTTGGAGAAAAGTGAGAAGGAACGTGAGTAAAAGAAGGTGGTTGCAAGGGACAAAATTATGTAAGACCCCACTGGCCATTTTAAAAACGTTGACTTTGCTCTAGAGCAAATGAGAATTCATGCAGTGTTTCAAGCAGAGGAATGGTACCAATTGAATTACATTTTTAAAAAACCCACCAAGCTCTGTGTTATGAACTGATTTAAGTGGATAAACATGGAAGCTAGTTAGGAGGCTACTGCAGCAATTCAGGTAAGAAATAATGATGGCTTGACCCACAGTGATGAAAAAGGGTCATATTATGAATACACTTTGAAGAGAAAATGAAATGAATTTTTTTTGCTTGGTGAGTGAGTTACAAAGAAATCAGAGATGATTTCATAATTTTTGGCCTGAATAAATAGAAGGAAGAAGTTACCATGAACTGAAATGGAAAAGGCTGTGAAAGTTTTAAGTACTGGAGGGAGATAGGGAATTTCGTTCTGGACATGCTGAATTTCAGTTGTCTGTTAGACAACCAGATAGAGAAATCAAGGAAGCACTTGGGTATATGAGTCTGGGTTTAGGACAGAGTCCTGGGCTGGAGACATAAATTTGTCAATCATCGCCATATAGGTTATATTTGAAGACTGGACAAGATCAACAAGGTAGTAAGAATAGATAGAGAAGTGATCAAAAAGGGATCATTCCAACAGAGAGATCAGGAAAAGGAGGTAGAACCAGCAATGATCACAAAGGATTAAAGGAGAAGGAATGTGGTATAGCAAAAACCAAATGAAGAAAGTATTAAAAACAAGGAAATGATAAGTTGGATCAAATGCCCCCTGACAGTTGTAGTCAAGACTAAGCATTGGCTATTAGACTTGGCAGCAAGACGGCCACAGTGACAGTGATGAGAGCAATTTTGGTGGAGTGGCAGACTCTAAAGACCTAACCAACTACATTTAATAAGGAATGTAGAGACTAGGAATAGTGAACTACATGGCAGTAAGTAGAGCAATTCTTGAGTGCTACTGAAAAAAGTTGGTGGTGGTCCACAAGGGATCAAGAGAAAGTTTTGGGATTTCTTATGGCAGAAATAATTTCATGTGTATATTTTAATGACAATTTCCAGTAGAATATAAATATGATGACACAGGAACTAGAAGGGAGAGTTGTTTGAGCTATTTCTTTGAGAAGGTAAGAAGGGGCTGGATCTTATATACATATTCAAGGAGGAATTGGCTTAAAGTAGACACAATGTTATTCGTTTACAGAACCAAGTCAGAAAGCAAAATGTGTGAGTGCACGGGCAGCGTAAGAGGCTAGTTGCCAGGTGTGGTAATCGCTATCTGAAAGCTTTAATATTCTCAATGAAGAAGGAAGCAAGAGAGGAAGTGTTGAGGCTGGAACATAGAAGTGGGAAACAGTTACCAGAGTGGGAAAATGAAGAGGTTTGCAACATTGGGTAAAGACTAGCTGTATTAAGTACACTCTTGAAGTTCCTAGTCATAAATTTAAAATGAGACTAGTCATCGGGATGGCAAATTTTCCTTCAACTCTGTTTAGCTGCACAGGTACAGCTACAGAGCAGGTAAATACTTGAATCTAGCTAGGGTTTCACTGTTGCCAAATAAGTTTAAAATTCCCAGGATACATGGAGCATGTTTAAATTGTTAAAAACAAGTAAAGTTAAAGGAATTTTAAACCTCTTGAGTATCATATTAAGAAAGAAAAGTGTCTTATTCCTAAGTACTTATTTATCTAGGGATTTTTAAGGCTCCCACATATCTGGCAAGAATTCAGGAGCATATATAATTGTGCAGTAGAGCTTTAAAAGTTTGTGTAATGGCCAACTAATTAAAAGTTATTTACAAGGGATAAAAAAAAAAAATACTGAAAGAGTACCTTTTACTATGACACACAATTCAACATTCTATTGTTGTGTCAGTGTAAAATGTAGTTAAATATACAACTGTCATTTTCATTTATTGTTAGACGGGTCTATGTTTTATTTCCCAACTAGGGTGACTGTTTATTTTAGGCAGATACTGTGTTTTATTCTTTGTAGCCCCTTCTGAATTTAGCATGCAACAAAGAGAATAGGAAATTCTTTTAAAAATTTTGCATTGATTGAAATTATGTTTCAGTACATAAAAGTTTCTGGCTCGGTTTATATAATAATATCCAAAAATTCAAATTCACTCTTCTGATTTTAAATAAAAACACATTTTTCAATTGGAGTCACTTCTGACTATTAGCTAAATAAAAAAGTGTATATTTAAATTCTGTTACTATCTTATTTCAGTGACTAAAATATAATTCAAAAACTTTTCCACACACAAAAAATAATGTGTTTACAAATAAGATGCATTACCAGGCAATGGCCTTATCTACCCTGCTCCTAAAAACATATATAACACTAGGTAGGTTTTTTAAGATTGAAATATAACCCCCTGAAAAAAATAGCATTTATAATGGAGATGTTGACAGACGCATAAACATAGCAGTGCTAGCAGGCGCCGCTTTAACACTGAACACCACCAGCCAATTTACCTCTTCATTCATGTCTGTTGCTAAGTGTCTAGTTACTGTAAATGCTTTAGATTTTGCATAATTTATGTAAATTATTAAACACCTGTTCTCTTCCCAGAACAAAGATATGAAAGAGTCCTTAGTTTAATTGATTCTTGGCTTGAGTTGTCATTGTTTCCCCAGCAACTTCAAGGCAGTTGTAGCTCCCTGATGGTCAGATATTGTTGGAAAGACACAGATGTTAAGAACTGATCTTTCAGAGATGCGTATCTGTATAGTTTTATGTGCAGTTGGGTGAGCATATAAATGAAGAAATGAAAATATCATTGTTTCTCTGATATGTATTTAGAACAGAATGTGTGCACTATCACTACTTAAGTGCAGAGCACTTTTACTGTTTTTTTCTACATTAACTTTTTCTACTTTCAGTATCACCCTTAAATTTAAAAAAAAAAAGTCATAGTTTCCTTTAATGAAACAATCAATCCATACTAGCTTCAGAATACCCAATTCAAGTGACTTTTTTCAAAGATTTTCAAGAGAGCTGTGCTTAAGGTATAGAGAAAACTCAATGTAGTCACTGAAACTTATTAGAAAAATACATTTTTGTGATAAATCATTAATCATTATTATTATGCTCTTTATCTAATTGCCAAAAACTTTCTGGGTCAAAGATTTTTTCAGAATGTTAGGGTTTTTTTAAGTTTTTATTTATTTACTTTTAGAGAGGGAAAAGGAGGATGAAAGGGAGAGAAACATCAATGTGTGGTCACCTCTCGTGCGCTCCCTACTGGGGATATGGCTCACAATCCAGGCACGTACTTAGAGTGGGAATTGAACCTGTGATCCTTTGGTTCACAGGCCAGCACTCAATCCACTGAGCCACACCAGCCAGGGCTTCAGTTCATTTTAAAAACAACTAGCTTAAAGTAATCAATACTTGAAAAAAAAGGCATATTTTGGAGTGACACAGCTTTGCTTCCCCTCACCACTTTGCTTGGTTTTTGCTTGGTTTGCAGTTTTCCTAAATGCTGTTTCTTATAATTATTGATAAGATGTTTTGTCTTTATAAAATGAGTGCTTTAGTTTATTTTTTAGAAGACAGAAAAATGTTATATTTTATTTGTCTAATTGTGTAATATCAATTTTAATTTTCTGATTGCAATATGTTTATAAATTAGAACATGGAGAAATAGAAACTGAACGATTTTGCTTAAACATAGGCAATTTGAGGACTATATTATTTAATACACTATAGTCTCTTTTATAGCCTCTTCTGTAGAATCTCTCTATAAGTTGCCTACAGCTAACTAATATGTGTTTCTGAAGAAGAAAGTAAAAACATTTGCATAAGTAAATTTTAAAAATTAATTGCAATTCTTTCTTAAATCTCTTATTTTCACCTCCACCATTATTAATATTTTAAGATTTAATTTAATTTTACTTAAGTAAATTGCAGTAGAAATGATTCTGTCACCCAAAGACTACATTCTGGGGAATCGAAGCTCGCAATTATTTGTTTTGAGATGTAGGTATACCTTAGGGGGATCCTTCAGAAACTACTCCGGTTCGCCAGGTGCTCTAGCACAGAGAGACTCTTAACTAGCATGACATCTAAACACATTGCCGAATGAGGACCATTCTATTAGTTCCCCTCCACGGTGCACTGCAACATTATATGAATGGTTGATTATGAGAAGAAAACAAACTATATTTGCATGATTTTCAGCTACATTAATAGAAGTATATTTTGTCAGGGCTGTATTCTCAATAATACCAGCAGACTACATGCAAAGATTGTGTTAAGTTTAGGAAATATTTCTTCCCATAATTGTCAAGGGGTTACATAATTTAAAAAAAAATCTTGGTTGTTAAAACTATCCAGTTTCATTACCATATTTATTTTCAGTTTTAAGAACCGACTCTTTTGTCCTTAGTATTGTGAGAAATTTGACTTCCAGTTGTAATTCACCTGCAGACTATATGGGGAACTTGTGTAAGCCACTTAACATTTCCTTTTTCTCAATTCCATCATCCCTCAAATGTGAATTATACAACCTATTATTTGTACTGTGCTCCACAGAAAATGTGGACAAACTTAAGTGTATAAAAAACTAACAATTATAAGTCATTCTTTGTGTGTGATATGGTTTGCTCTTGTGAGTTACATGAGTTAGGTTTTTCATTTATCCATAACTTTTAACACGAAAGCATTGTTAAATGTTATTAAATATGTTTCACCTGATAACCACTGATGATATTTTCTAAACATTCTGAAAACTGGTTCAGATCAAAGAGTATAAAATGATAGCTCAAATCAAAGTGTATAAACTGATGGGGCAAATTTTCTATATTTAGCCTGCTTTAGGGATAAAACTTTGCTGTGCAAAGCTTTGCAGAGTAGTTTTCTCAAGTCCTTTTCTTTAACTCTTGCTTCTCTTTGCTTCTCTAAGCAATAAAGGTAACATTAAAATGTTATTGCTCCCTAAAATTAATTATAAATATTCCCACATGCCCCTTAGGCAGATTTGTTTATTAATGAGCTGGGTTACTTTTTTTTGTTTGTATTACCGGTGACGTAAAAAGATGCATGAGTCATTTTATGTTTTCTTTAATCTAGATTTTTCTTTCTGATAGTATATTTACAGTTTTGAAATTTCATTAACTAATTAAATTTCAAGCAGCATTAGAGAAATAATAAGCTAATCTTTTCTACCTCATTGATACCCTGTCATTCTCATACAGGTAAATTATACTTCAATATTTTCAATGTCCATGGTTTTATAGTTACAAGCACACATAAACTTACAACTGGCTTATAAGTTTATACTAACCATACAAATTTACAGGGCTCCAAGGCTTAAAAAAAGTAAGACAAAGGTCAAAAGAAAGGGAAAACATGCAAAACAAAATGTCCTTAGACTTCTTGTTTCCAAATCATCTGACTAAAGAAAATAATTCAGGACAACAAATAGGACAAAGGCTTTATTCAGCTAATATGCATGAGGCTACACCTGAAGACCAAGTAACTCTCCAAGCTAAACCAAAGTTAGAATTTTATAAAGTCAGAGGAAGAGAACTGTACATGTTCTTATAACTTAGCTCTGAAAGGGTTCAGAACAGTCCTCCCCAAAATGTGCTACTTTGACATGTGGATTATTTTGAGCTGAAGGCAACTGAGATTGTATGGGGATCAAGAGAAAATTTTACTTCCCCCTTAAAGAATTTAAATTGCCCATACTAAGAGTTATTACCAGAAATAACATTTTGTGACCTATCTATAGGGCAGAGCAAACTTCCACTTACTAAGTGTCTGCTCTTCTTGTCGTGTGAATGACCTTCCAGTCCTCTGAAACCTCAACTCAGCTCACATCATCCCTTAGCTCAAGATGTCATATATACCTCACTTTACCTTCTGTCTCTGAACCTCTCGTGAATGTGGAGTCTCTGACTCTCTCATGTGTGTGGGGCTCTCGCACATATGTATAGCACTAAATCTGGTTATTTTCCTTGGTAATCTGTCTCCTGTAGATTTAATTATTAAAGCAGCCAAAAGAACAAAGAAGGATAGAGGAAAATTTCTTCTTTCCCCATAACTCAGATTGCACGTTTTGTCTCTAATTGCTCTGAAAAATTGTGGTTACAGCAGCTGGAGATTATTCCTGCCTCTTTCTTCCTATTATTGGTACAATTCTGTCCTGATAACTGCCAGCATAGTTCTTTCTATGCCTGTTATTTGCAAACCTTTTGGATTGGTTAAGGTTGAGGAAGCAGATAGTAGCAAAAAAAAAAAAAAAAAAAAAAAAAAAAAGTTGAGGGAGGGAGGGAAAGGAAGGCAAAAATGGACGAAGTTAAGGGTTGAAGGTTAGGGAAATTGTGGACTCTTGTCATGTCTAATTTAATTCTTTTATAGGTCTTTTGTCAAAATTATGAATATCTTTGTCATCAAATAAATGATCACTTGGGGGTCTAAGAAAACACATTAGGAGTCAGAGAAAGGCTATGGAGTTTATAAACTCTTTGAATCTTTCTCCAAGACTGTATTTTACAGCCCTTTTAAATTAAACTCCATAACCCAGATATCAGTAATGCCATTTATTCATAATAGTTATTTGCATAACTAAAGTCTTAATGCTCAGACACTTATATGATACAGAAAAGGCCCAGTTCTAGGCATCCATTGGAGGTAAGTTACTATATGGTAAAACAAGCAATTCAATTACTAAAAAAATCCCCTCCCCAAAGATATCAGAGAAACAATTCTTGCTCTTTCACTTATGGTAAATTTTGGTAGTTTGACTAGATTAGAATTCACATATGGTTTCAATAAATCTGAATGATAGAACAAAATGGAATGGAGCCCTCAATAACATTGGAATGAACCCCTTATAGTCTGAAATTTAACAAGGGTCTTATTGGCCTTTAGTCTTATTCTCCAAAGCTCAAAGGATGGTTTTATCTACATTTTCTTAAATAACAAAAATTTAACTGAGTAAATTTAAAAATCAGATTGACTTTATTCAGTGATTCATGAATTGGGCAGCACCCACTTAGCCAATAGTAAGGAGCTGCAGAGAGCAGTGCAAAATGGAAGATTCTAATGACAGAAAGAGGGCAGAAAAAGGAAATTATTAGCAAAGGATGCATTGTTTTAGGAAACATTATCCTCTTAAGAGGAACAGTAAGTGTCTATCAGGGGGATTATCTCTTTAATGCTGACCAGGTAATTCCACATTGACTGGTTAAATGTTACATATCTAGGAAGTTCAAACTGCAATTGTGTTAAGAATTCAACGTTGGTTGGCTCACATGGTCTTGGCACAACTGAATCTATTTTGGGTCTGTTGCTTCTTTTTAGCAATTGTAACACAATGTTTTATTTACAAACAATCTTCTTCGACAACTATCTCTTTTTAGCCCAGCTCTCTTTGGAAGAATGAAAAATCCTTGGTATGAATTCCTATTTTTCTCCTATGTTGTTAGTACTCACCCTATTGCTTCCAGAACAAACTTTTCGACTTCTCTCAAAATGTTGCTTTAGAACCCATTGTTAACACTTCAAATTTTCAGGACCAAAACATGACCAAAATATTTGGAAACTTTATTAGTGTTTACCCAACTAAATTGTCTTTGCTTGATTTCCTCATTTTAAAATATGCTTTTCTAGATATTACATTAATTGTATTGGAGTGTGTTAACTGGTTAACTATAAAAACCACCTCAACTCTATTCTTATTTAGAATAACTAGACTTTGAACCAGAACCTCTCTGGGATTCTTACTGTTTCAGAAAATGTATGAAAAAGATAGTAATTTAGCAACATGTGCCTTATAATTAGCTTAATCATTGACAGCATGTAGCTATAAACCAAATACCAATTAGTCCTATTTATATATCCATGGGCTTTTCTGGTTCTCTTTGAGTTAAAGGTTCTTATTTGTGCAACTTAGAGCCCTCCTATTGTGCAAGGGAAAATTTTTTTTAATACATTTTAAGTGTGCAAATTAACTGCATGTTTAGTTTCACTGTGCAAATGAGCTGAGCTGATAAGTTCTTATTAGCAAAAGACAGGTTTTGAAATAATTAAAATTCAACAAATGAAAAAAAGCAATCTGTGATATGCTTCAACAATCCATGAATGGTGGTTAGATATTATTAGAGATTCAGTTACTGTTTAACAATCATTTAATACCCATAGCTTCTTGTATTTAAAAAAAAATGTCTGTTTTCCAAATTGAAGAAAGTATAATATATCAAAATAAACCATGTTCCCAAATTAAGATAGGAACAGAGAAAGAGCACACATGCTCAGAGAAGTAGGGAATTCTGAAAGAGATTAAACATATGTGGAGAAAGGCACCCATAAGCAAAGTCAAATACAAACAAAAAGATCTATGAACCTTCAGATAAATATATTCAAGAAAAAAATATATTTAAGTTCAATAGTGGATTCTAAAGTCGTAAAGAAGTGTAATTAATGTTCACTAAAATCGTCTTCCTCATCTCTGGGAACAAAGATCATATTTTCCAGCCTTGATTGCAATGTTGTCACGTGACTGAGTTTTTATACAAAGGAGTGAGAGAGGTAATGAGTCCCACTTCCATGGTTTGCCCATAATGGCATCCAATGTACTTTTCTCCTGTGGCTGAGTGGGATAGTGATAAGCTCTATGGTGATTCTGGTAGTTCTTAAAGATGCTAACAATTTTGCTAATCTATGTAGAGGAAGAAGCATAATAATTCCTCTACCCTCTGTAATAAAAAGACAGATTAACAAGAGGAAAATCAAACAGAAGTTTAATAACATGGGGTATATATCTCCTATATGCATGGGATGTACCCAAGAAAACTGAGTAAGTCCCCCAAATGGCCCAAAACACCTTAAATAGCATTTCCAGTTAAAGGCAAAGGAAGATATTGGGAGGGAGAAAGCTTGTTATGGTTGTCAAGCAAAGGACAGTGTCACGCAAAGCACAGCGTACAAGAGCATGTTATGCAGATTAAGTAGACAGCCATTACAGTTGATAAGCATTTCTAGGGATTTCCTCATCATCCTTTTCCTGGCACGAAGAGATTTTCTTTACACATTGAAATTTTCTTTACACATTGAGATTTTCTTTATAAATATAGATGTCTCTTTCAGAAGGGTAATGTCTTCTTGGTTTTCAGAGATGCTTTAATGTCTGCTGTTTCTTAAAAATAATCAGTTCAAGATAATCCTCATGCAAAGAGGCATATTTTGGGCTAATGTATTCTGCTGCCCTTCATCTGCATCGATGACTGGAAACTGAGTCCCTCCTTCACTCCCTCTACCACATTGCCATCCACCTTGAACTGTTAAAAGGAAATAAATGTATTTCTATGATGTTTGAGCCAAAACAATATATCTTGATCTGCTACTTTGGCCTGGCATGTTTGGGCTAACATAGTGAAAGAGATACAAACATAAAGAGCATTTTCCAACTTCTAGCCAACTTTCTATTTTTCATTTTTTAAGTATATTTTATTGATTATGCTATTACAGTTGTCCCATTTTTTTCCTCCCCTTTATACCCTCTGCCCTGCACCCCCCCTCCCAACAGCATTACCTCCTTTAGTTCATGTCCATGGTTTTTACCTATAAGTTCTTCGGCTTCACCATTTCCTATACTATTCTTAACCTCCCCCTGTCTATTTTGTACTTACCAATTATACTTCTTAATCCCTGTACCTTTTCCCTCATTCTCCCCCTCCCTACTGATAACCATCCATGTGATCTCACGTCTGTGATTCTGTTCCTATTCTAGATATTTGCTTAGTTTATTTTTCTTTTTGGGTACAGTTGTCAATAGTTGTGAGTTTGTTGTCATTTTACTGTTAATAGTTTTGATCTTCCTTTTCTTGGATAAGTCCCTTAAACATTTCATATAATAAGGGCTTGGTGATGATGAACTCCTTTAGCTTGACCTTATCTGGGAAGTACTTTGTCTGCCCTTCCATTCTAAATGATAGCTTTTCTGGATAGAGTAATCTTGGATGTAGGTCTTTGGCTTTCATGACTTTGAATACTTCTTTCCAGCCTCTTCTTGCCCGTAAGGTTTCTTTAGAGAAATCAGCTGATAGTCTGATGGGAACTCCTTTGCAGGTAACTGTCTCCTTTTCTTTTACTGCTTTTAAGATTCCCTCCTTATTGTTAATCTTGACTAATGTAATTATGATGTGGCTTGGTGTGTGCTTCCATGGGTCCAACTTCTTTGGGACTCTCTGAGCTTCCTAGACTTCCTAGAAGTCTATTTCCTTTGCCAGATTGGGGAAGTTCTGCTTCATTATTTTTTCAAGTAAGCTTTCAATTTCTTGGTCTTCCTCCTCTCCTTCTGACATCCCTATGATTCAGATGTTGGAATGTTTAAAGTTGTCCCAGAGGTACCTAAGCCTCTCCTCATTTTTTTGAATTATTTTTTCTTCATTTTGTTCTGGTTGAATGTTTATTCCTTCCTTCTGCTCCAAATCGTTGATTTGAGTCCTGGTTTCCTTCCCTTCACTGTTGGTTCCCCACGTATTATTCTTTATTTCACTTTGCATAGCCTTCACTTTTTCCTCTATTTTGTGACCATATTCAAGCATTTCTGTGAGCATCCTGATTACTGTCTTTTGAACTCTGCATCTGATAGGTTAGCTATCTGCTCATCACTTAGTTGTATTTTTTCTGGAATTTTGATCTGTTCTTTCATTTGGGCCATATTTCTTTGTCCCAGCACCCCTGTTATGTTGTAATGGACAGAGCCTCAGGTATTCACCAGGGTGAGGCAATCCATATCACTGTGTTGTGGTGCTGTATGTGGGGGAGTGGTCAGAGAGGGAAGAGTGCCACTTGCTTGGCTCTCAACAGGATTTCAGTCACTTCTCCCACTATCCACAAGCAAACTGGGCCTTTCTGGTGCTGATTCCTGGGTGGGTACATTCTAGGACCCTATGGGTCTCTCCAACAAACTCTCCTGTGATGCTGGGAGTTTCTCTAGTAGCTGCAACCCCCACAGGTTTTTACAACCTGGAGTTTTGAGGCTTTCTTTTCCCACGCTTCAACCCTGAGTTGCACAGCCTGTCTCACTCCCCAGTTGTTCCTCCCAGTTTATCTGTAAGCAAATGTGGGGCCTCCAGCTACTGTCTTGCTGTGAGTCCTCTCCATCCTGGCTGCCCATCTCTGCCCCTCCTACCAGTCTGGATGAATGTTTCTTTCTTTAACTCCTTGGTTGTCAGACTTCCATGCAGTTTGATTTTCTGGCTGTTCTGGCTGTTTTTTGTTTTAAATTTGTTGTTGTCCTTCTTTTGTTTGTGTGATGAGGTAAAGTGTATCTCCATCTTAGCTGAAAGTCTCCATTTTTCATTAAGGATTGTCAAAACTTATTGAGTTCAAGAAAATGCTTGCTTCAGTGGATCTCACTTCAGTTACTGTTAGCACATGTAGCTAGCTTTTTAACAGAGGAAGGATGCCAATAGAATAAGGCTTAAGTCTGGGAGTCACAGCCTCGGGCTCCCCTGAGGTACCTCCGCATCCTCTGCTGAAGGGACTTACTCCTTCAGCAGTCCCCAACTGGACAGGAAGAATCTCCTCAGGGAACAACCCCGCCATTCCCTGCAGATTAGTAAGGGGAGGAAGAAAAAATAAAGGGAAAATTCTTCGGCTGGTCACATGCACAGCAGAAGCCAAGATGATTCAGAGGGAAGTAAGCACCTGCGTGGTAGAAAACTGGTGATGCACTAGAACTTTGGGACATGCACAGTAGAAGCCTAGGTGGCACAGGAGGAGGTCCTTCTACTATGAGGCATGTGCAGGAATTATAATGGTGACATAAATGGAAGGTATATAGCCTAGGAAAAAGATCAGATTGGAAGAGGGCATAAAACCATGGGAAATCTAGGAAAGGAACTGGATAGCAGGAGGGCCCAGCACAAGCTGCAAAGATCCAGGATAGAAATTGGTTAGTTTGAAAGAAAACCTGCTCCTTCCCAGGCCTGAGCTAATATAATCAAAGTTTAACAAAGTCCTCCTTCGCAGCACGTGTTTGTTTGTTCACTCACCCATTTGTTCACGTGTTCCCTCCCCATTACATCCATGTCAGCTAGTAGCTTTGTGGACCCAAGCTCGGCCTGGCTTCAGGCATGGGCTTGCCTGTGGCAGCACAGAGCCAGCCAGAGCACAGCTGGGAATAGAGACTGAGCTAGCCAGATGGGATCAGAGACTGAACTGGGCTAAGTTTGGCATGAACTAAACTGAATTATGGCAGCTTCGGATGCCCTGCCGATGCCAGGTAATGGCACATCTCTGGACTCTGTTCCTTCTGGGCTTAGTGAAGGCAAGGCTATACTTCTTCCACAGCAGGAAGAAACCGAGCCACTTGGTTGTGGATGAGAGCTGGGCCACCTGGGTTTAGTCCTTTGTTTCTATTCCAATAAATAAATCTTACCACTACACTTCATCTCCCTACATGTTGGTCCCAGAAATGCTTTTCTCATGAATCTGTGGAAGAACCCTATTTCCACTGGCAACACTATCATGAAGTCATTGTATTATAGGCCAGATGCTGAATTTAATGAAAGAGATAGGATAGCATTGTATAAATAGCACTGGACTAGAAATTAAAACTTATTATTTGTTTTCATGATACTGTTACCTCCTAGCTAATGACAAAAACAAGTTACTTTTCCTAACTAGAGCGCCTTCTGTTTCCACTTTTGTATGGTGTGAACACTTTGATTAAAGTTCTATCATACCATAGTTATCATTCTGTGGTTTTATCATTCAAAAGGGCTCAAAATACTACAGAGATTCATCTCTGTAAGTCAGAATAAAATTAAGGAAGTTGAAAAATTATACCATATGCTTTGTTTTTCTTGTATTTTCTCTGGGACTTTTGAAACTTGAGCTCTATAGCTGATGTAATCCTGAGTGAGTACCTATTTACTGTCTCATTTATTACAATTCAAAAGTGATAGGGTAATATGGACATTTTAAAAATTATTTCGAAATCAAATGCACCACAGTACTAGTGATAGAGAGTGTTAATCTCCAGGAATAATTAGTATGTTGGAAGCTTTGTTAAATGTACCCTTCTTCTGTGAACAAAAGAATAATATAGAAAACTGTCTGGGTTTAGTAACAAGGTCTGTGTGATAATGAGCAAGTTGCTTCACCGCTCGGCATCTTGTCTGCAACTAGAAGTGGAAATTCTCATTGGGCCCCTGCTGTTGTTACCAGGAGTAAAGGAGATTGGAAATGTGGAAGCTTCTAGTTTAGTCCTTGCCATGCAGTAGCCTATTTGTGTATGCGTTGGCTTATCCTCTTCTTTACTGTACAGTGTAGAAAAAGTATGTTGCACAGAAGGCCCAGCTGGGGCCCAAAACATGTAGGTTGTGGCAGAAAACAAAGTAGCAGTAAGTCACTGTAAAATTATTGCTAGTCATGATGAATATTTTCTTGGAATTACATTATTTATGTTTATGGAGAGAACAAAAATAACTACTTCTGTTATTTTTTTTTAATATTAAGCAACTGTTTGTTTTCAAAGTCGTAAAGGTATTTGACCTTATAATTGTTATAGAATTTAATCCTCAATATCAAATTTTGAGGTAGTTTCCACCTCCCTCTGTTATTTAGATTTTTTTTTTAAAGTCAACCTTAAACAGTGTGGCTCAGTTGGTCCAACATCATCCTGCAAAGCAAAAGGTTGCTGGTTTGATTTATGGTCAAGTCACATGCCTGGGTTGCAGCCCAGTCCCCAGTTGGGATGCGTGCAAGAGGCAACCGATCGATGTTTTTCTCACACATCAATGTTTCTCTCCCTCTCTTTCTTCTTCCGTTCCCTTCTCTCTAAAAATAAATAAAATAATTTCTTTTTAAACGTCAGCCTCAATCATGTGCTCGAGCCACCTATTGAACTAAATGTAGGAAAAAGAAATCCACATATAGAGCCAAACCCAAGTTTGCCTGGCTCAAAAGGCCAATTTCTTTTTATTACATTACATTAACCTTTAGTAATAAAGTCTACAACACCTCCAAATCATTATGCTTTAATTCACCAGCTCTTATTGTACTTGTAGGTCCTGTCAAGTGAGTTCATATATTAAAACTCAGAAAAACAAATCCCAGAGAGGGGATATGGAGGTAATATAGCAACTCATAGGTTTACTAATCCTCTCTAAGTGGTACTTTGCATTGAAAAGGACACAATTGCCCTCAAATATTTAAATGTACATATTTATTGGCAGAAAGTATAGAGAAAATGGGAGTACTCTGATATGTGGTTAATCAAATAGATCATGTTTAGCACAGAGAACAAACAAGAGAAACTTTGTTGTGACAGTTCCTCTGCATGATGTCATTTGGTTCTTGTTAGTAAAAATCTGTAAATGACATCTGTTTATCCATTTGTGAACAATACAGTCAAAATTTGTACCAAGTTTCTCTGCAAAGTCCCCTGAAGGAAAACACCTTGTAAGTGATGATGTGTCAAAAGTCACAAAAATCTGTTAAAATTCTACTTCTGCTGAGAAAATAGTGTACTTGATGGATATGTGTGTGAAATGTATTAAATCCAGATGAGAGTGGTATTTTTGTCTCCATTAGCAACAAACACCCAAGAGAATGAAATGTTTAACTTAAAGAAAAGATTGTTTGTGATCAGAATGGCAATTTCTTTGAGAGAAGCCAAAATGCAGACAACTCTACTACCTGAATATGCTTCAGAATTTTAGTTCCCACCATCCTCCTGAAGCATTATATGTGCAAGAGTAGATGACTGTGGAAAAAGTTTTACTGTTATGTTTGAAATGAAGAATTTCTTCATTTTTTAACAATGTTCTTTCAAAAATTGTTACTCCTAAAACTTGCAAAAATTGTCATCAAACTACAAATTAACCTTGTTTTTTATCATAGGTATTTTTTGAAATACTCTTGCATCTTTGACTAACTTCAGCAGGGTTCCTACTTATGCACCATTTGTGTAACAAAGGGCTCCATACGCAAATCAGGAAAAGCTCCCATATGTTTGTTCATTGTATGCTTCTCCTGAGAGGTTCCAAGGACCCAGCCAGGTGAAATTTGTGGGTATGCATCGTGACTGCAATGGGAGTTTGCATGTATTGTACATTAACATCAAATCATTGCGATAGTTTGATTTACAACTTCTGGAAAAAAAGAAACTTAAAAGGAACAATAATATTATGAGACAAATATGTATAAGTTCTTTCAGTTATTTGCTGTTGGAGGAAAAAAAAAACTTAATAGAGTAAAGCTATTAACAATTTTATTTGCTCACAATTCCACAAATCAGCCATTTGGGCTTGGCCCAGCTGAAAATTTTTCTGTTGGTCTCACCTGAGATCATGCATGAGGCTGCCAATGTTAGACAGGTGAACTGGAATTGAATGATCCATCTAAGATTAGCTCACATGTATAGTGGTTGGAGCTAGCTATCGGCTGAGACTGTGGAGGGATTAGGGCCATTTTCCCCTCACATTCAGTAAACCTGCCTAAGTTTCTTCATGCAGCAGTCTCAAGGGAACTAAAACAGAACAAATCCCAAAGTGCATGTGTTTTCCAAACCTCTGTTTCCCTCAATTTTGCTAATTGGTAAAGCTTGTCTAGTGGCTAAGGCTTGGTCACAGTGCAAAGAGACATTCACACAGTGACAACTTGTCCTCTAGTCACAAAGTATTCACATTCCCCCTGTATACCAAATATCCTAAATGCAATCCAAAGAGCGATTCTTCTTTTTACTTTGCTGTACTTTGTGATTGGTGCTGCCAACATTAATGTCTTCAGGAGTCACTTTTCCTTTATTGCAGTAACAGAGGTTCTGTGCCTCCCAATGCTTTCCTGTTACAACCCTCTTAGCTCACATCTCGCTGCATCACTCTTACCTTCAGCATGATTTTTCACACCTCTCCTGACTCTTGTGAGCTGTCATCTGAAATTCTCTAGGAACTCTTATGTATCCTGCTCTCAGGTAGTAATGGAAAGAAGTTAGGCTGCAATTGTTATCATAGAAAAAAAAGCAGATTAATGTAGCTATTTCGTTCTGGGATTTTTTACACACTTTTCTCAAAATAATGATAGGTAAGGAAAGGAAAATTCATATTTAATATGTAAAATATCTTCCTCACATTTAGACAGTCACTAAAAACAAAACAAGACCAATTTGCAAATTTAACTTAACATCAAATATGTCTGGATTACACTAGTATTCAGGACCATACCCACGGATGTGGATAACCCTTTAGTATTAAAAATAAATACTTGTTGATTTTAGAGGAAGGGAGAGAAAGAGAGAAAAAAATTAATTTGTTGTCCCACTGATTTTTGCATTCATCGGTTGCTTCTTGTGTGTGCCCTGATCAGAGCACATTGTATGTGCAATCTTGGCCTATAGGGATGATGCTCTAACCAAATGAGCTACCCAGCTAGTGCTGATGAGCCCTTAGTTTTTACTTTATATGTCTGGTAGCAGAGAGTATTGGCCAGTGCATGATAAACTCTGTCACTAAATTCTTCTAAATTCTTCTGGTCTGGGCTCTTGAAATTATTCAAATGTGTTTATGCAAGTGCTCAGACAAAACCAAACATCTAGAAAATATCATCCCAAAGGACATCCAGTTGAAATCACCACAGGCTCAACTGTTTCAGGTTGTGTCCTTTCTCTTCGATAGAATGTACTGAAAAAAAATTAATGTAAACAGAGCAGTTTTACTAAAAATTCAAGTCTTGAGATTCATCTAAGTTTGTGTCATCTGAACCTGTGTTTGAATACAAGATTGATAGCATCCACAGGGGAGTATTTGGAAGTGGTTTTCTGGACACGCACTCCCTAGGTAGAGGTGGATCCTCATTTGTGTCATATACTTCCAATGCCATGACATGGGCTGTAAAAATGTGTTCTCATGCTTATATTTTTTTATAAATTTTTCAAAAGTGCTGTCTAACCACAATTTTATGTCTTAGCTATCACCTTATACCCCAATATGCCCTTAGTCTTATTTTACCTCTTGTCTGGTGGCTTTAGTGTGGTACAAGCCTAGATAGTAAAGACACGGAAAAGTATGATTTTTTTTTAGTTGGATTTGATGCTTTGCAGTCACTTCTGCTTATAGTTCAAGGACTGCTTGCTGCCAACACAGACACAGGATGGCTTCTGACCCACCACTACTGACACATGGGACTGTGACTGATACTGTAGTTCAGAGGTCAGATAGCAGTGTGAAAGTGTCCTATGACACCTAGCATTACTAGTCAGTGGCTAACAGTTAATGAGTTTGCTTTTAAAAAATTAATATTAGTTATTGAACAAATATTCTTGAAAGGCTATGATATCTTAAAGTTCATATATAAAAGAATCTTGAAAGATATTTTTTCCAAATTTGAAAATAATCCTAAAAATATATTTGGTATCACCAGTAATAAGATATAAAGCTGAAATTTTTTCTAAAATTAACAATAATAAAACATTTCAATCAACAAGGACTGAATTATTTGAGAAAAGATTGAATTATTAGTACTTCTAAGTAAAATAACAGTATGTTTTCATGTGAACAGGTAATCAAAGAATGTACGGTCAAATATAGGAAAAAATATAGGTAAAATGTATAACAAATGTCTCAGGCAACTTATAAATTTAAAAATATTGCTAGTGACCAGAAGGGGTGGGGGAGGGGCATAACAGCAGAAAGAAGGGGAAGGGTCAAGTCAAGGAACATGTATAAAAGACCCATGGACAAGGACGGCAGAGGGAAAGACTGAATGTGGGAGAGGAGGGGTGGGCAGGTCAGGGGACAGTAATGGGGGAAAACGGGGACAACTATAATTGACCATCAATGACAAAAATGAAAATTGTATTGCTATTTCCCTGGATTTTGTGATATTTGTGATGAGCCTTTTTAAAAATTTGGGTTTTTTATGATTTCTTGTCCAATTTCATATATAATTTTTATTGTGATTGTCTTTCTTTTAAAGAGAGTGCCACAAGTGACCTATGCTTCAGGCCCTACAAAACATGGATCTGCCTCTGCCCCAGGGCATAAGGACTGGATTAGATAGATGGACCGACACCTAGAAAAAGGGAAGAGCTCTCTCTAGTTCACTGCAGCTTTTAGGAAATATAATTAATGAAGGCAGACAACACCCAAACCATACAGGACTTTATGGATTAAAATCAATATTTCAGTGCACCAGCTTGCACTTAGGAGCTAACTAAGAGCCATGGAAAAACACATAGTTGACTCACATAAATAAAGCAAACATCCTAATGGAGTGTACATGTCAAAAATTAAGACAACAGCAACAAAATCTCATTTAAGAAAATGAGCTGAAGAAGCCAATCCCTTTTGCAGACATGGCATAGTCTCAGAAAAACCTAGAAACACATTAATAGGACAGCTGCTCCACCCTTTCCCATAATTAGCTCTCTGTGCTCTCAGTGAAGAGGAGAAATTTAGGAGCCATTTGAATTTGGAGGGTATTTTGTCTGAAGATAGATTTATGATTAGGTAAAAAAAAATCTCAGTCCGAATATGTTTACTATTTTGACTCTCAATAAAATTTCTCTTCATTAAAATAGAAACTCTGGTTCTGTTTTTTGCTATTTTTAATAAGGCCCTTTATGATTTGTGTTATCACTGACTATGGTGTTTAAGTTGTCCTCATTGTCTCTCAAATTTTCAGAAGTTTACGATGTGTTCTGTAGCACCATGCTTTTGGATGAAGCCCAATTTACAAAGATGTGCCTGAGAAGATTTTTAATCTCCTTGAAAAAGAAAATTTCAGTTGCTAATACATTTTTTATTTTAAAACACAGAGTTTTCTTCTTTTTAAATAAATAAATCTCTGAAATGGAATTTCCTAAAATTATAACCACACAGTGTAAGATTTCAAAAGCTCTGTAGATAACAAACCTGTATTTGTATGCCAGCGTTGCCCCTTCCCGGTGAGAGACCACCGTGCAGGTGGTCACGGCACCCCGAGCCACCTTGTACTCATTCATAAAATGGATCTTGTCGTGGAGCTTAAATCGGAGTCCTGTGGTGAGGGTTAAATGTGATCCCAGGTGAGGATGTTTTATCACAGGGCCTTTATGAAATAATTAAAGGCATTGTGAAATTTCTTTTCAACTTTATATTGTTAAAGTTAAAATTACCTTGCTGCTAAAATGCTGGTCCCAAAATTTTGGGAAAAAGTTGCTAAGGATTTAGAATGAGTGACTAACACAATACTGAAAACACAACAAACAGAAGCAAAGTATAATACCTGCTAACTCAACTGAGTTAATTTTATATATATATAACATTATATATATATTATAATATATATTATATATTATAATATATTATATATAATATAACATTATATTATATATACTGTTATATATATAATGAAATATGTATTATATTTTACATATAATACATATTACATTATATATTATATATAATTCATAGAATGTGTGTGTGTGTATATATATATATATATATATATAAAATTTCAATTTTATGTTCCCAAGTTGAGTAAATGTGTCTCTGAGTTAGTAGCGGTTAGCGTAATTCAGAGTAATCAGCATCACCTCTGTTTTATGCTTTTAATACATTATGCAAGAAAATGCACAATTCATTCTATTTCATTATATTACATTGTTTTTGGGGAACAGGGGTTGCAATTCAGATTATCTCAATAAAGATACAAATACTATATCCTATTATCAAGGATTTGAAAACAAGTTCTGTGACTTAGAATATATCATACACACACACACACATACACACATTATATTTCTTTTTTTCCTAAGATTTTATTTTCTTATTTTATATATTTTTTAACCAGATAAAACAGACTATTTTTTCTTTCTTCAAGTTTAATATGCCTTCATCTGAAGGATGATTCAAAAAAGAGAGGGAATAGGGGAGAGTTCGATTCCACCTTTTCTTTTCCAGAATTTTTTTTTGTATATTTTATTGATTATGCTATTATAGTTGTCTCTTTTTTTCTCCCTTTTATCCCCTCTGTCCTGCACCCATCCCATCATCCCCGTACTTCTTAGTTCATGTTTATGGGTTGTATATAACACTTCTTTGACTTTTCAGTTTCCTGTACTATTCTTAGCCTCTCCCTGTCTATTTTTTCTCATATTTATTTAGTTTTAGAGAGAGGAAGGGAGGGAGAAAGAGAGGAAGAAAAACATCAGTGTGTGCTTGCCTTTCATGTGCCCCCCAGTGGGGACCTGGCGTGCAACCCAGGCATGTGCCCTGACTGGGAATTGAATGGGTGACCCTTTGGTTCACAGGCTGCCACTCAATCCACTGAGCCACACACCAGCCAGGGCCACACGTTATATTTCTATTCTTTTTCTTAGATGGACAAAAAAGAAGCTTACAACTGTGTATGTGGTAGAAGAAATGACAGTGTACTAGTATTTGCTTTAATTGTTGTTTTTGATTATATTTAATAATTGTGAGTTTATATTTTTTTCATTAAAGAAAGTAACATAAAGGAGTTGTTACTATTCAATTATAATTTGTATTTTTAATATAACTTACTGATATCACATCTGGACCTTTTAAAGATAATACAAGAAATGTTAAATAGTAATATTCTAAAAATCCTAAATTTGGCCAAGTTCTATATCACTGACTGACAGTGTCAGCAGTTACATAACAAGAATCGTTGGTGTGCTGAAGCTCTGGACTAAATATTATATTTTATTATCTTTATTTCTTTAACAAGTCTTATGATATGTCATTTTTAACACTTTAAAAATGAAAAAACTGAAACTAAGAGGAGATAAATCCCTTGCCATGGGAAATTTCTGGGAATCAATCAACCTACAACTTACATTTGAACTCAAGAACCTACTTATTATATTTTATTCTCTATAAGATTATCCAGAAAGAACTACTCTCTGGGTTATTATTTGGCATACTAACAATAATATTAATAATTCATATTTTGAACTTCCACTATGCCTACACCTCTATCAAAAGCTTTACATATATGATTTTTAAAAATCAGTACAAAACCCTATGATTTTAATACCTTTATTATATCCGAACCCCCATGAAAAGTGAATCTCAGTGAAGCTGAAATACACTGAAAAGTCACAGAAGTTTGTCTATCAAAACCTACGTTATGTATTAGTATGCTATCTATAAGATACCTTCTTCACATGAATTAGAGAGGAATTAATATGGCATAAATTGAAAGATGCTATAGTTTTCCCATAGATGTCTCACACTTGGGGCCTTTGGGCTAAGTTATTGGTTAATGGCAAGTGATAGGTAGTTTATCCATTATGTTATTTTCTCCTAATCCATGACACAGCCAAGGCCACCCTAGATCGTCCAGGGAAGGGACTTAGGAAGAAACACAGCAGACTATTGGTAAGCGAAAATCTTCCCCTAAAAGGACAAATTAACTGGAGCAAAACAGACAAGCTGTGATATCCACTTTATGACAAAATAGAAAAAGAATAAGCTTAATGTACTTAAAAAAAAAACCTAAAAATGACTAGTATGCACAGAGCAGGATCTTAGCTTTAAGTGCATTACCAAATACATAGATTGGCAAAAGTAGGTTCACAGTCATTTCTATGGAAAAATAATTAATAAATAATAATGCAAGAATAAACTCTGGTTTCACACACTCACTGCTGTAAACCCACTTTTGCCCATCCCTGTTTATTCACTTTAGAAGAGATCAATGAACTTAATAAAGCAAAACACCTCTAGACTTCCTGTTGCATACAATTTTCCAAATGGTAACACTTCCATTATCACTTTGGCACTGTTATTTCCTTCAATTTGATTAAAATGTTTGGAGATAAAGCAGATTTTCCAAAAATTGCATATATTTTGCTTAAAGTCACCTCTATGCTTGATGTGAGATATGTAAACTAGCAGAGTTAATACTCTTTCTTTTAAGTAAAATAGATATTTTTCATATGCAAAATAGATGAGCTCTAGAAAAGTAGTCTTTACAGTAATATTCATGCATTAAACAAATCTATATTAAGACACAAAATATCTGCATTCCCCAGAAATGTTCAAGGAAACAAAGGAGTGGGTAGTTAACGATTACATTAATAAGCATTGTGTCTTATTAATAAGCAATAAGATAGTTCACCTGGAGTATATTTTGTTGACACTTTTGAAGAGTCATAACAATTTTTTCCATGAGAACTCAAAACATCTTACACCAATGAGAAACAGATATATTTGTTGAGCTCCTGTATTCATTTTATTGATTCTGAGAATCTCAAGATTTTGTTTCTACTCACACTCAGGCTTTGGCCCTTTCTCAGGATCCCCAAATGGGGAACTTACGAAGACTTTTGGAATCCTATGGTCCAGGGAAACACTATTAAACACACACAGACACTCAGTAGAGGCTTTAAGTTAGCAAACTAAATACATCAGCTTTTCTCGTTTCCTGGCTCCTGACCTCTCTACCTGGTACCTCTCCACAGTCTCCTCCACCCTCCAACCCCAAATTAACCAAAGAAAATCTGAGGAAAATTTTTTAAATGTCCCACTTTTCTCATCGCCAACTCACATTCCTGGTTTAAGTTTTCTTTTTTAAACTCTTTTCTGACAAGGCGCTCTCCTTTCCTCTCTAGTGTATTGCCTCAGGGGGCAAGACATTAGGTCAGGCAGTGAATAATGGAAGCTATGGACAATTCTGAGAAACACCTTGCATACTGTTCAGGGTTTCCAAGGGAATTAAACTTCCTGTGGCACCCTCAGTAATGCATACTTATGTAGGCTTTCTTTCTTCTGTATCTCACTCTACTCTTTCCTTCTCTCCTCACAAATAAACTACCTATATCAAGTCTTGTCTTGGCCTCAATTTTTGGGTGAACTGAAAACAAAACAATGAACAGAGCTCCAGAAGCATAGAGGAGGGCCACTGGAGACTGGAATAAGATAAGCAAGTTGTCCTGGGTCTAAAAGTGTGGTCAGCAGAACACATGTTGATTGAATGATGGATTGACCAAGTGATTAAAGGAAGGAGCTATCATCATTCTAATCTGAACAATAGGCATGTGTTGACTTTAAATCTGCAGTACCCTAATTCAGATTCCCTTTGGCTATTTAGAAAGGCAGGAGAAGAAAATCAGAGAGAGTAGGATGGCTGAGAATCAGATGAATAAATGCAGTTACCAGATGTTCATTTTAAATTTAAAATTAATGTGGTGAAAAAGTATATAGTTTGTCAAGAGAGTCTATGGAATGGAAAATATTAATAACAAGAATGTCTTATAAATGATGTACTCCCCAAACAGCTGAGTATACAAGATAAATTCAATTTCAAAGCCCGTGTGTCATTAACAAACTGCTCATGCTTCTCTCACTAGGCTTATGGGTTCTCCAGGACCTTCTGTGCATTGCCTCACATGGTAAAAATTCATTAACTTCTCTTTCCTATTTTGTTATTGTTTGACCTCTGAATTAATCTGCCTCTGTAGAATTTCCATCACCATTGTTTTTTCAGACGAAATTAAAGAGTAAATTCAATTTGAGTGAAAAATGTTGTATAACTTCTCACTACTTCCAGTCATGTTTGGAGTTGCTTGTAGGCCAGCAAAAGTAGCAAGGAATAAAGTGTTCCACTACGTAAGTAGTTTTCATGTTTTAACAAGATATTTTGTGGAGAATTATTTTATTGGTGCAGAAGGAATGATCCAGGGGCTAATTTTTTTAATCATAATTTACCCTCACGTGAGAACATTTTTTATTGATTTTAGAGAGAGAGGAAGGGAGAGAGAGAAAGAAGAATCAATTGGTTGCCTCCCATATTGGACCCCAGACCAGGGATCAAACTCACAATCTAGGTATGTGCACTGACTGGGAATTGAACCTGTAACTCTTTGGTTATGGGACAATGCTTCAACCAACTTGGCCACACTGATTAAGGCAGGGTAGAGGGCTAGTTATTACTCTTAAACTTAGATAAAGCTAAATAAGATAAGTGTGTTCATTAGTTAGAGTACAGTGGCTCAGAGTGGAAATGAACCCTTCTGAAAATAACCATTTGTTTTCCCTTGTGTCACTTATAGCATATGTAAGAAGACGTAACAATTTATTTTCTCATTTCCTTTAGGATTAGCTTTATTTGTATGGCACAGTGTGAAGAAACTGTTTGGGAATGTGTGAACTGAATCAGAAACATACCTGGACCATGTATTTAAATTAGGTTGGCAGGACTTCCATTTGTGAGGAATTTGATCTGAGCATCCTCCTGCAAAGCGAAAGGTGGCCGGTTCAATTCCCAGTCAGGGCACATGCCTGGGTTGTGGGGGCACAGGGGGTGCCAGGTTCCTGGGTGGGGCACATGCAAGAAGCAACCATTAGATATTTCTCTCACACATCAATGTTTCTGTCCCTCTCTCCCTCCCTACCCTTCTAAATAAATAAATGAATAAATAAATAAAATATTTTATTAAAAAAGAGTCATGTTAATTGTTATATAACATAAAAACCAGATTTGTGAATTGGGCTACATGTTTTAAGTTTAACCTGTGCAAATGTGTATACTCAAAAATATGTATATTATAAATTATATAGCAATCTCTTTCATGATGTTTAACTTAAAATTTCTACAAGTTATTTGTAACACACTTAATCTGTTTGTTAAATGCTGTTTTTTCCCTCAACATGTTTTTTTCCTATTTTCCATTTCAAGCCAAATAGTAAAGGCATTATTTTTTAAATACCTGTATGTATTTTTCCCTTCATATGTCTCAGCTGTTTCTTAAACACAATTTGTCAGACTATTTTTTTAATCTGCCTTTTGAGGCATAGTAAAACCTTGATTCTGTAACTCTACTTTTCAATGGTTCCAGATAGACACTCAGCTCCAGGGTGAATAACTAAAGCTGCTGTCAGTGCAGAACATTCCTAGAAAGATGTCTTTAATGGTTGCTTCATTCCTGTTTCTGCCCATTTTGAACTCCTAAATCTTAGATCAGAGAGAGTTCACCTTATTTAGGTCAAAAAATAACAATCATCACTATTATTGCAATCCACTCATATTTCAGTTCTGCATAGAACAGAACAGTCAGGGATTCTGTACTTCTTTGTTCACTGCGGAATCTCCAGTGCCCAGAACAGTGCCTGGCACATAGTAGGAGCTCAATAAATATTTTGGTCAAATACATTATCATTAATTATAGCCTAATATTAATAATAATTATCATTTTATTAATTTATGACAAGTACACTGTGAAAAATCAGGTTTTTTCATTTAATTTTGAAATGTTTAGTTGGACCTATAGCCAATGGAGAGACCCTGTCTTCTATAAAACAGTTTGAAACTTCACAAATCCCAAAGCCGGCTGGGCAAAGCAGAGCTCATCAGTTTATCACCTACCCCAATGCCTTCCTCCCCTACAGCCTTCAGAATAACCATCGTGAACCTGGGGGCCCGCCGTCTGCTACATTTTTGAAGCATTGCCAACACTGCTGGGCATATTTTCCTTTTTCCCTGCACCCTCCCGTACCTTATATCCCCTCAAGCCCCTCCTACCACATCCATGTCAGATTCAAGTCTGATCCTCTTTACAGACCTACTTAAACTACAGTAGTACGAATATAAGGTGGGAGCAAATGTAGGTTTATAGCTTTGAATATGTGAAACACAAAGTTTATTCTTGTATTACTATTTATTAATTATTGTATTGTTTTCCATACAAACAACTGTAAACCTGCGTCTGCCCACCCTGTATATGCACTGATACTAATTTGGAATCTCTCTTAACCAAAGAACAATTGTTAACAATAAGTAAGCATGGAAAAAGGATAGTTTCTGTCCTGGTCTGTATGTGAGCAACATCCTCTGCATGTAATAATGATATTAAAGATGTTTTAAAACTCTCTAAGTGGAAGAATATTTAAATTAGGGTAGGCTAGATTACATATCATGTAGATCAAACATGAATAATGATCTAAAGATAAGAGAAATGTTTTTCTCACTCCAAATTAATTCTGTTGGCCAGGCTGTTCCACTTCAGGCAGTCATTCTGATGTCAATGATAACAAAGGTGGCATCATTGTTGTTTTATACATGGCTTTCAAAGTTACTCTGGAAGAATTCTCCATTCCAATTATATGAAAGGAGAAATGAATGACTTTGCGAAATAAGTTCTTATTGGCCACACCTGGAAGTTGCACCTCAATTCTGCTCACCATCGATAGGAACTCAGTTGTCCTGCCCTACAACAAAGAAGGCAGAGATCCAGCTGAAAGGTCATTCGGGAGAAACTGACCGTGGCAACCATGAACGCTCAGAGCTCATTTTATCTGTAGCAGAGCGCATACAGGTCTTCAAAGCACACCCTTTACCATGTCTTCTTCAACTCTACCTGAATCCTTGTCCATGAAAATTCATGTGAAGACTTACATGTGCCAAACAGAATGTAGTAGTTCAGACTATAGACTCTAGAGCCAAAAAGTCTGAGTGACTTTGGGCAGATCTCTTAACCTCTCTGAGACTGTTTTTTATCTTTAAAGAGATTAAAAGAGTTATGCATACCAAATACTTAGAAGAGCATGTGGTACTTATTAACTGCTATAAATTATTAGTTATTATTATTCTGCCACTATGCTCTCTGAGATTCTAGGGTTTGGTTTTTTTGTTTGTTTGTTTGTTTTTTTAAATTTTTGAATGATCTTGAAAACTGTCAGGTAAAGTTCTTAGACCACTTATTCCAGCTTCAACCAAAGAAGCTCCAGTTTTATCAGTTTATTTGTGAATTTGTTGGCGGAGACTGGTTTAGATTTCAAGGTTTCATGCTTTGCCTCAGTTACAAAGAGCTACCTTGGCAAAAGGCACATCCATCCCACGAGTATATCTGATGGTTACTCAAAGGAGGGGCATAAAAGACCTAGCCATGGCAGCCACTGCCAGACAACTGTGATAGACCACACATGCTTCAGAGCTCCTTGTGGGTCTGGGTAAGGTTTTATCTGACCTACTTTGCAATTGAGCTGCTTCTTCTGTCAAGTCTTGCGTCCTGTCTCTTTCACAGGTGTTGTTAAACCCTCATAAACACACTGCAAGCCACACTTCCTGTCAGTGCTCAGTGTCTGCTTCTAAAAAACCCAACTGCAAGACCTTCTATGTAAGATCCTTAAATACAAACAAGAATACAAACAAGAGAAATCACTGGTCTTGTCTATACAGTTTAATCTCTTATAATGACCTCTAATTGCTTAATTACTGTAGGATTTTCATGCAGTTAGATTATAAGCTTCTCAAAGGTAAGAACTTGAATATATAGATGAAAAACCCAAATGCGTACTTACTTGACTCACTGACTCTTTTTTAAAATATATTTTATTGGCTCTGCTATTACAGTTGTCCCAAATTTTACCCCTTGTCTCCCCTCCACTTGATACCCCCCATTTCTTCCAGTAATCCTCCCTCTTAGTTCATGTCCATGGGTCATGCATGTAAGTTCTTTGACTACTCCATTTTCTATATACTTTTAATATCCATCCCCCTGTTTATTCTGTACTTATCAATTTGTACTTCTTAATCCCTGTGTCTTTTCCCACTTCTCCCTCCCAAATAATAGCCCTCCAAATTATCTCCATATTTATGATTCTGTTTCTGTTCTGTTTGTTTGCTTAGTTTGTTTTTTAGATTCAATTATTGATAGTTGTGAATTTTGTGCCATTTTAATGTTCATTGTTTTGATCTTCTTTTTCTTAAGTAAGTTCCTTTAACATATCATAGAATAATGGTTTGGCAGTGATGAACTCCTTTAGCTTTACATTGTCTGGGAGGCACTTTATCTGCCCTTCAATTCTAAACAGTATCTTTGCTGGATAGAGTAATCTAGGTTGTAGGTCCTTGCTTTTCATTACTTTGTATGCTTTTTGCCAGTTCCTTCTAGCCTGCAAATTTCTTTTGAGAAATCAGGTGACAGTCTCAGTGGAACTCCTTTGTAGGTAACTGCTTTTCTCTTACTGCTTTTAAGATTCACTCCCCAGCTTTAAACTTTGGCTTTTTAATTATGATGTGCATTGGTGTGGTCCTCTTTGTGTCCACCTTGATGGAGCTTTCTGTGCTTCCAGAACTTATATGTCTATTTCCTTCACCAAATTAGGAAAGTTTTCTTTCACTATCTCTTTTCAAATACGTTTTTAATTCTTTCCCCTTTCTCTTCTCCTTTTGGCACCCCAATGTTTCAAATGTTGATATGTTGACGTTGTCACCGAGGTTTCTTAGCCTAATCTCATTTTTTTGGATTCTTTTTTCGTGTTGTGGTTGTGATTGAATGTGTTTTTTTCTTCCTTATATCCCAAATCATTGCTTTGATTCTCAGTTTCATCTACTCTACCATTGATTCCCTTTAAATTTTTCTTTATTTCACTTAGTGCAACATTCATTTCTGCCTGGGTCTTCTTTTATGATATTGAAGTACCCGATCTGTTCCTTGAGCATCCTAATAACCAGTGTTTTAAACTGCATCTGATAGATTGCTTATCTCAATTTCATTTAGTTATTTTTCTGGAGTTTTTTTCCATTCTTCCATTTGGACCATATTTCTTTGTTTCCTCATTTTGGAAACCTCCCTGTGTTTGTTTCTATGTATTAAATAAAGCTGCTTTGACTCCCTGTCTTAGTAGCATGACCTATTGCAGAAAAATGCATAAGTTGGATGGGGAGGAGCTTTTGGTAATCACAAGAGTGAGGCAATCCATGTGATTCAGGTTGATGGAGTCTCCCCTCTGTGGCTCTGTGAGGGCTCAGAAAAGGGGCAATGGTCACTGTCTGGCCTCTGGAGTTTTTTCCTGGAGAAAGCTGTCTCCCGGCACTCAACCTGATGCCAGACACTTAAGTTTCTCCCCATATGCCACTGATGTCATTCCAGCTTCTGCCCCAGTTGTGGAGCCCAGAGGGAATGAGTCTGCATAGGTTCTAAGACCATTGCAGGCCCTTCAATAAGAGACTCCTGAGAATCCTGCAGTTTCTTCCTCTACCTCAACCCTCATTAGTTTTTATAGCCAGAGGTTATGGGTAATTATCTTTCTGCCACTGGAACCCTAAAATTGGTGGTCTGGTGTGGGACTGAGACCATTCACTCCTGAGGTATCCCTCTCAATTTTTATCCATTACACCTGGGTATGGGACCACCCATTTTACCTCTCCGCATCTCTGAATCTGACCCTTCCACCCATCTGGGTGACTTTAATTCCTCGGTTGTTGGACTTCCATACAGCTCGATTTTCTGATAATTCTGGGTGATAACTATTTTGTAATTTTGTTGTAAGAGTTGCTGTGGTTGTGTGAGGAGGCTATCCGTGTTTACCCATGTCTCTATCTTGACCGGAAGTCCTCACCAACTTTTTTGTTGGTTAACTGATGGAAATTTATGTTAAATACATTAGTGATACACAATAAAATTAGCACATGAGCTTATTCCTGACTCCCTAATATAGGTGCCCCACATATGATACTTCAAATAATTTATCCTAATTTCAAGAAGGAAAGACACAGGAGAAACGTTGTTAAGTTTAAAAAATGAACTCTCATATATCTGTTAACCGAAGCTTTTAGTAATTATTTACTACCTTGCTCACATTCTTTGACATTCTCTATTTTAGTCAGACAGATAATAATCTACTTAACATAGCCTTGTATGTCAATGTTTGCCTCTGAACATTCAGGCCCAACCTGGTGATACCCCCAGGGACCAGAGGAGCTGGTTCCAACAGGATCTGCTGTCCAGGGACTGTCACTGATGACTCTAACAGTTGAGTCTTCTCAATGGAGAACTGAAATCTGCCTCAGTAAAAATGTCACCATTTTTTTTCTTTTGCGCCATTTGAAAAAAATAAATCTACACTTTTAAAGATTATAATCCTTTAAATATTTTAGGGCAGCTCTTGAAATTCCCTTATGATGCTTTCTTTTCCAACCTAATAATTCTTTGTTCATTTAAGAAATGAGATTTTCAGACTTTTTGCCTTTCTGGCCATCCTCTCCTGGATGCATTCAAGTTTCTCAGAGTCTATGAGAAATTGTGGCAGCCAAAAGTTAATATTGCACAACATAGTTCATTGGGACTATTAGTTTCCATGTTTTGAGCACTGTTTCTATTACCACTGCCTACAGTTGCAGTCATTTTGTAGCTCCTAGTTATATTATGAGGTCTACCATAGTGGCAGTTCTGTCAGATCTTTATGATTTTACTTTTCTCCAGTTTAATTAGACATTTACAACATTAAAAATTCCCTCACCTCTTCCCTTCCCCTCTCCCTCCCTCCCACTCCATCAAGGATAGAATTTCCTCATTAATATCCTGGAAAATGTTTCCCATCTGGCCTTTTTAAAAAAATCATTATAAGTAAGAATCTCACTCAGATGTTGAGTGACATGGTTCCACTTACTGAATACTGGCTCTATGTGTATACTTTATAGGATCTCTGGGATCACTACATATAAAATATAATATATGAAACAGAATTTATTTTCATAAAGATAAACTGATTCAGAAGGAAAAATTCTCCCCAAACCTTCTGAAAATTTGAAGCAATGCTATTGTCTTTGTAAATTTTGCTGTTTAGCCTAGATTTTACACTTCCTTTATATTGGGCTTAGTCTACACACCTTTATAGTTCCTGGGGTCCAGTTTCCTCTATAATTGCTTCAGAAATGCTATCCTGTGGGGCAACTAGCACAAGAAATTGTGTAAGCATTTTTTTTTATTTTAAATCTGAATCTTATATATAGCCTAGTGTCAGGTAAAGCCAAGAACAAATTATGCAAATTACTGACACAAATATAACACAATCTATAGTGGTTTATTTCCTGCAAAACTGTAATTATCATTTTTATTATTTACAAAGCACTGATTTTTCCATCATTTCAAAATACAATATAAAAGTAATAGCTAGTGTTTACTCACAGGTTGTTATATATCAGTTGTTAGTAAACCTTGAACTGAAGTTTCATGAAGTTTTACCTCTCACCAAAGCAACCTTTACCTTACTTAGGAATTTATGAAAGGAAAATTAACCTCATAATAGATATTTGCCAGAGCAAATATTGCTTTCAGTTAAGAAATGTAAAAAGTGGAGACCATTGTTTTGGGTCTTCAAGTTCTGAGATCTCCTCTCCAGAGCAATACTCTGAATTCCCTAAAGGAAATTACTGTGTTGGGTTCATGTTTGGAACCTCAGCTCCTAGCACCAAGTCAGTAATAAATGAGCCCTAAAGAAATGTGTTGTGCTGGAGAGCATTATGCTAAGTGAAATAAGCCAGGCAGTGAAAGGCAGATACCACATGATCTCACCTATAAGTGGAACCTAATCAACAAAATAAACAAGCAAGCAAAATATAACCCTTAACATTGAAATAAAAAACAAACTGACAGTAATCAGAGGGGAGGAAAGGGAGGATAACAGGTGAAAAGGAGGGAAAGGGTCATCAAGGAACATGCATAAAGGACCTATAGACAAAGCCAAATGAGGGAAGGATTCAGGGTAGGAGGTGGGGAGGGGGAGGCTGGGGAAAGTGGTGGTGGGAAAATGTTGATGTGGGGATGATGGGGAGAAAAAAATGAGACAACTGTAATAGCAAAATCAATAAAATATACAAAAAGAAAAAAGAAATGTGTTGTAGATTGAGTGAATAGTAAATGAATAAATAATAAGTGCCAACTTTGAGAGAGAGCATTCTGTGACAGTCACAGGTATTCTACTGAAAAGACGGTGGGAGCAAAGGATGATCAGGGGATCTACAGAGGAGGACATGTGATTACATTATTGGGACACTGGGAGAGGACAAGATGTAGCAGCAGGATGGGAAATCATCATGAACTACAGATATGGCAGGGACTGGAGGCAACAGCAACATGAACAGAAAGAGAGCCCATGTGCTTCTGGAAAGTCTGTTTAAGGAAGGAGATGCACAGTGATCATGGAGACGAAGTGGGAAGACAGCTCTCAGTGCACAGGCAGAGCATATGTTGCTTGTTAATTGAGGGATTTAAAATTATATTTGATATATGAAATTAATAAAGATAAAAATTTAAAACTAAGAACAAGGAAGTGGATGCAAAATCCTTAACTGCATGTGTTTAATGATCATAAGCATTTATTATAAAATGCTTATAGCTATAGTCGTGCTCATGGGATGAATGATTTTCATGAAATAAACACAGCTGTGGGGAAATCACAAACTGTAACAATATCAATAAAAGCAGTAAAATTAAAAGATGTACCCTGAAATATTATTTAAGCAAACAATACATATGCAGTTATCTTTTATGCTATATATGACTCAATTAAAATGCAATTATAAAAAATGTCCTTGTGTGCAAACTTCTGTGTCAGCTAACATAACCTACCACAGGAAGATTTTATGCATTGGTATGTCTTGATAAATGCACACTTAAGAAAGATTGTGTTGCACCTTCTGCATTACAACTTGCTATAGAATAAGAATACAAACTACTGGGTAGATGGGGTGGAGGACTTCCAGTTTCATATGAGAACATCTGTACCATGACTAACAGATTGGATCATTGTTCACTAGAAGTAAAAGCGAATAATAATACAGGGCCGTAGGCAAGAGAGAATCTCCTATTAGAGTTTTAACTGAATAATATCTTATTACATACCATCGGCAATATTGTTAGAGGTTTCTTTTCCTTTTTAAAAAAAAGAATTAACATGGATATGCAAGTGGATACATTTAGCTTTTCATTGAGAGTATGTGAACAAAATAACTTTTTAAGCTCTATATGTTTCATTTTATTTGAATATATTTTTGATTTTCATTTTTATCTAATTTATGATTTAACAAATTCATGATCCTGATTATTTGTGGAGAAACACACTCTCCTAGATTATTATGTAATATGATATGTGACTCAATTAATAATGTATTTTGAATTTACATAGAATTTTTTAGTAAAGATTTTTGTCTGCTTTCTTTTTTATCACAGTAATTCCACAAAATAAGCAGATTAGGTACAATAATCTCCATTTCAGAGATAAAGAATGAGAAATAACAAAGTTAAGTATTTTGATTAAGGTCATATAATTACTTGATTTCCTAGGGCTATAAGTCAGTTTCTCCAAATTGCCTTTCTTTGAAATCCCTCTCAGACATTTCTGCCTTCTGTGTCTCGATGTCCCTGTCACAAAGGGCTGAATAGAGTCTCTAGTCAGAATGCTAAAGTACTGAGCTGAAGGCAATCAGAGTGTTTATTACGGGTGAATAATAGCTGCCGCTTGTTCGGTTCACATCTTTAAGGCCCATGCAGGGTACTTCTTTCATTTCCAAAAAATAATAAAGTATTAACACTTTTCGTCATAATGATCACATTGACTTCCTCAAAAAATAATTACTTTATAACAGAAATCAAGCAATCATCATTTTAGGAAGAAATAGCATTATAGAAGGATTGTAATGAAAAAAACTTTTTAAAGATCTTGACTGTAGTCTTTATGATGAGAACGTTTCTAATGCCTGATATAAATTTTAGAACTATAAGAGGTGGCATATCTTTCTGGACAGAAAACCACATACCTTTTCAGGAACCTTGATCATCTATCACCATAAACACTCCTCTCCTTTTCTGAAGATCCCAGCTCATGTATATTTTAATATCATTCTTTTTTGTATTAGTTTTGATTTTTCCTTTGACTCTCCATTAAGTCATTAATATGATTCCATAAAGACCTCTTTCAAGTAGAATGAGAGCAGCACTTAATTACCAGAATTAGAAATGACAAACATCACAGTTTTTATCTAGTCGATCTCCTCTAAGTAGTTCTTGTATAAATTTGAATAACTTTAAATATGTGACCTTAACTTCTTACATAGACTTCTAAAAATAATTTTTAAACATTTTTATTGTTTTTCTATTACAGCTGTCCCAATTTCCCCCCCTTCGCCCTCCTCTGCCCCTCCCCACCCATCCCCTTCCCGTTCCCACAGTTAATTCCCACAGCATTGTCCATGTCTGTGGGTCATTCATACACGTTCTTTGTTTAGCCCCTTCCTCTTCTTTCCACCATTATCTCTCTATCCCCTCCCTTCTGGTCACTTTCAGTCTGTTCCATGTTTCCGTGCCAATAGTGCTATTTTTTTCATTAGTTTATTTTGTTCATTGGATTCCCCTTATAGATGAGATCATATGGTATTTTTCTTTCATTGACTGGTTTATCTCACTTAGCCATTATTTTTAAACTTACTTTTCAATTTCTCCCAGAAAATGCCAGCTTTTTTCTTTCTTTTCTTTCTTAGTATGAGCCATAATAAGAATAGTAGCCATGATGCAAATATTAGCTTTTGTTTCCACTAAAGAATTTTTTCTTCTTTGAAGTTGTTTCCATACATTAATGTTAATAAAATCTCTAGATAAACAAGTATATCCACGAGAACAGTTGAGCTTCTTTGTTTGTAAGTTGTAGAAATTGACATGACTGATATAAGCAGGAACACTTGTTGGGAGAATGACAGGTAGTTCCAAGAATCAATGGAAAGATAAAACAGGTTGTGAAAAAAAAAAAAGACAGGAATGAGAACTGTGAGAGTTCAAGTGTCAAGAACTCCTGAGCTCTCTAATCAGGCTTTCTACTGGGATAAAGGGTCTTAGGCCGTTTTGTCTATCGATTCTTTCAAGAGGCAGAAGACCAGCCACGAGAATCTACTGGTCAAGTTTGGGTCATATACCATACTTCAGTGAGTATAAGTCAAAACAGATTGATTTTGAGATTCATTAAGAATATAAAATGAGGGGAAGGCAATTCTTCTAAATAAAACCTGAATACTCTTAGCAAAGGCACAAGGAATAGATACCAGGCAAAAAATAAAGCAGCAGTAACAAAACATGTCCAATAACATAAATCATAATTCAAACTATTTTTAAAAAGAATATAATACCTGAAGCTAAATAGCATGCTAGATATACATAATTGTTCTTTTTTCCACATCCAGATATCCAGAACTCAAATTTCTATAGTCACTTAACTTCCTAAGCACCTGCTACCTTTTAATTCCCATCAATCAACCACCAGCACCCAAATCTTTATTAAAATTGGTATCCTTAAAGTATCTAATCATTTACTTTTGACTGAAGCCAGTGAACTTTCCTCTCTGTTCAATGGACTCACAATCTTTGTGGTATCCAATTCTGATGACTACAATCTATGCCACTTCTTTATTATTTGACCAAAAAAATAAAAGTTTAAGTACTGGTGCAACTGCTACTCCCTAGAGTAGTACCTGGAGAAGGACTAAGACTGCTGGATACTTGAAAGTTTCACATTTAAAGAGGGCAAACTGAATTTTAAAAATTATGATATTGTATACCGAGGCATGCGGAATAAGCACTTATATGCTCACAAAGAAAGGAAAAGGATACATACAAAAAATTCGGTCATGGTATAACAGGGAATTCACAGTACTACAATAAGCTATATATGATTCAAGTTAAGAATGTCAGGAGCTGAATTTGTATAGATAGACAGAGGTTTCATTGTAAAGGCATATGTGTGACCTATGAAGGAATTTAAATGTTAGCCTATAGTCAGTGGGGTGCCACTGAAAAGCTTTCAGAGTAATAATCAGTTATATGAAGACTAGTGACTGTGTAAATAGGACTAGTGTAGGAAAGGAAAGAGGAAGAAAATTTAGCACTGTTGCAACAATCTAAGCGTGCCCCCCACCCCGCAAAAAAAATCATGCAGGCTAAGACAGTTGTCTTAATTTCCCAGAGCTGCGGTAATAAATTAGCACACATCTAGTAACTTAAAACAGTAGAAATTTATTCTCTCAGAGTTTTGGAAGCCAGAAATTGTACTTGAGGTATTGACAGGGCTGCACTCCCTCCAAAGACCCAGTGAGGGGGAGGGAGTCTGTTCTTGCCTCGTCCAACTCCTGGTGGCTGTTAACATCCCTTGGCTGTGGCCCTACTGCTCCCATCTCTGCCTTCACCTTCACATGTCTTTGATTCTTCTGGCCTTCAAACTTCCCCTGTGTCTCTTACCAGGACCCTTGAATTTAGGGCTTACCGGAATAATTCAGGATGATCTCTTTTTTCAAAATATTTAACTTAATTACATCTGCAAAGATTCTTTTTGCAAACAAGGTAAGGATGACAGGTTTTGGGAATTAGGATGTGGACACATCATTTGGGAGGACACCATTCAATCTACCACAGGAGTAAAATGGAAAGAGAAAAGAGAGAATGACAGATTTCAATAGGGATTAATAAAATTTGTTGAGTAATTGATGCACTGAAGAACAACCCCAAAGAGCAGTTTAAAGGAGATTGAAACTTTGAGGATGAACTCTTAAATATCTATGTTAGAGGAAAAAGGACGAACTACTTTTTGCCTGGATCTCTCTCTTTTTTTTTAATCTTCTTCATCTTTAGAAAGTTCTAATTTGAAAAGAATGATTTTGTTCGTGTGTGTGTGTGTGTGTTACTTCCTAAGTTAATTGTAGCTATGATAATTCTTATGGTCAAATTCTTTAAAGAAGAATCTTCTATATGGAATTTAAGAATGATTCTTAAAGAGATTTCACTTAGTAGGCTTACTTTATTTGCCCATTTACCCTTTTCATTTCACCTTCCATCTTCCTCCTAAAATGAACAGTGATACAATCAAGTCTCTAAATGCAGTGCCACCTTATGATCATGAGGTCGAAAACCAAGTGCTAAGAATGGTAGATAGAGCAGAAGTCAAAAGGATTCCGAGTCCTTTCTGGGGACATAACAGAAATGCTACTCCAGCCTTAATACTCAGATTTGTTACCTGAGAGAAAAAGAAATTAAACAAAAAACTTAAGGACGGATAGAAGAAAAAACAGGAAGGAACAGATAGAGAAAAAAAAAGGAATTCACAAAGAATAACAAGGAGGTAGGCTACGACAACAGGAAAACAATGAAAGAGTGATATTTAGAAGGATATATATATAGATCAAAATCAACTTACTTCCTTAGATATTTAATTCACTTTTATGGTTTTAATTGTACTTTTTTTCTGATAATTCACATCATTTACTAGCTAAAATTATGTCATCAACCCTGAACTCGCCATTTGTATCTGTTACTGAACCAAAGTAGGATTCACCTGCCTGCCACTACCAAAAGGCAACTCTAGAGGTAGAGGCTGGTTAAAAAGGAAAAGCATTTTTATTTTAATGCAGAATGATCTGGAAAAATGGGGGACTCCCCATCTCATACCTCATCTTCTCTGCAAAACCCAGACAAAACCCAGCTGCCCTTAGCAAGGCCAAAACAAAGGCAGTGCTCAGAACTGCTGCACCCTTTTAAAGATCTTCCTTTGGAGAACAAGGCAGCTTCTAAGTGGTCATCCTGGTAACTTAGCCTGTCCCCAGCTGCTGTCTAGCTTCAGGCTCCCTCCTGGAGGCTGCGTGTGGAGCTGGTGCTGTCATTGGCCATGTGGCCTCTAGGGTCACACAGTCCCATGCTCCTGGGCCAGAGAGCACAGGAAGGCACTGGTGAATGCTCCATCAGGTCAGCAGGAGGGAGAGGGGCCCACCTGGAGGCCATGGGCCATGTGACCGCAGTCACGTGCGCCATGGAGAGGACAGGCCAGGACACTGCCTGAGTACAAGTCCCAAGCAGTGGCCAAGAGCAAGAGAGTGACCTCTTGGTTCCCTTGGATTTAGTTTTATATTAGTTCTCTATGTTAGAAGGACCAATTACCTTCCTAAACTTGCATGTGCTTTGCATGGGTCCAACCTCCAAGCAATCCCTTCTTTCCCCGGGCTAGACTGACCAGCCTCTTAGGTCCAGCACCTCCCTCTGCCACCATTTTAATTTCTACTGGGCATGTGCCTGCCTTCTCCTGGCCCCACCCCAATCTGTCACTGGAACTGGGTAGGATGGCTCTTTCCTCTTGTCCAGTTACCTTTCTAGGCTTGCAAATGCTCAGCATAAGGAACTCCTCCTGCCACCATCCTGCCTGGGGGAAGTGGGAGCGCATGCTTGGTCACCTGGGCAATACAGCCCTGGCAGTGGGAGTACTGCACAACTCAGTGCCCTGGCCATGGCCTCGGGTGGCTCCCGAAGACATTGTCTGGCCATTCACTACACCTTCAGTCTGCGCCCAGCGATCCAGACACCCTGCTTATCAGTATCACAGCTACCTACAAATCTTTTCTTTCCTTTCTTCCTATGACCAATGACGCTAAAAGTTTTCATAGCCTTCTAGGTTTTAAGAAGATGTTTTATCACCTTGTATTCCATTTTGTGTTTTGTGTAACAGTATCTGAAGTTAGACAAATTATTAGAAAGTTCAAAAAACAAATTATATAAATTTATTTCAAAATAATAAAAATAACCTCTCTTAATGGGGGTTTATGTTTAGGTTTGACACGGCCATATCCCTTATAGATATCTTATATATCTCATACTCAGAAAAGCAGAAAATGTTCTTTTTTATGATGAGCTTGCAATGACTTCAAAGATTACAAAATTAAAATGTACATCCAAAAAAAAGAAAAAGTAGCTGCAGATTCTCTTTCCCCCAAAAAACATAAACTAAAGCGAAAGTAAAGAATTAGAGCCCCTGTGAACTGTATTTTTTTTTACTGAAAGATATGTATATAGAAAAAAATTTGTTCTACAGCTTCTCCTTATAAAACTGATTTTCGATCATTTTAACTAAAATTTCTAGTGGTCTCATTGCTGAATTACTCTAAAAATAGGAGCTCGAGGTAGGCATTTGGATAGGCTCATGAGATATGAGTCAGGAACTTGGGAAAGAATTGACCTGACAGTTCCTGCCTCGAGTCCCTCCTGTGGTGACAAGTCAGCTGTAGGCTGGGGTTACAGTAATCTGAAGGCTCTACTGTGCCGAATGTCCAGATGGTCACTCACAAGGCTGCAGCTGATGGTGGCCAGAGTGCCCACATGAGATGACTTTAGCATGGCAGTTTCTAGATAGTTGATCTTCTTGTATAGCAGCTGGCTTTCCCCAGAGTGAGCATCTCCAGAGAACAGGCAAAGAGGCTGCATGACCTTTTCTGATCTTGCCTTGAAAGCCATCCAGCATGACCTCTGTAGCATTCTTTGAGTTACAAATAAATTGCTAAAACCAGTCTACATGCAAGTAAAGGGTCATAGGCTTCCTGTATTAATTTTAAAATGTCTGAGAGACAGTCATAGTAAAAGTATATTGTTTAGCTTCATTAATGAAATATGTTAACAATTTTCATAACCAATATGTTCTATATTTCATATAATTGTCTTTTCATGATGCTTGTTATGGGCAAGGAAATAGCTTATTAGTACAGTATATGTTTATAATGCTCAATTTCTTACATAACGAAGAAATAATATAGCCTGTTGGGTTTTGCCTTTCTGCCATTTACCCTTGAACTAAACTTAAAAAAAATCATTATGGTTAAACCTTAATTTTTTAAAGCAAGAGACTACCTCTGGAGAGGAAAGACTTAGAAAGGCAAGGCCTTGTTCTTTCAAGCTGTGAACAGCAGTGACTTTAAGTCTTGTCTCTGTAGGAAGAAAGAAACAAACATGACTCCTTAGAGTAAAGGTGAAGGAGAAAAGTAAGCCCTCATACTGACATTGGGGGAAATTAAAAGAACTAGTCCCCGGTCTGGGTTAGTCTTCCCAGAAACTTCCCTTAAAAACAGGCAAAGTAAAGTTTAAACATTTAACAGCTAACTAATTGAATATCTTTTACTGATTTATTTTAATCCATCATAAGTAGTGGCTTTAAATTTTTAATTTGAAAATATTTTGGAAATGTTTAAATAAAAAAAGAGATTAACCAATTTTTAGAAAATTTTATTAAATAAAAATTCTAGTACTTTTATTACAATATCACAAGCAGTTCACATCTATCCTTTGTTTTACAAATGTCCCTTCTGATAATAATTTTAGGATTTTAAAACAATTTAAATCATCCCTTATCCATATAATTGTTATCTTTCATGTTTACTCTTTTTAGGGCCCCATGCTATTTAGTGTCTGAAAAGTTATGATTTCTGTGTATCACTGTGCTACCATAGCCATAATGGAAATAAATTCAATTTGTAAAGGACTCCATATGTCTGTCAAGGGTTATTTCTATGATTCTGAACCTGTCAGTAGATGATGACACTGTTTTTTGTAAATGCAGCTAGGAACAACAAGAAGATCTTATTTCCAGCATAGACAAATGATGGTTCCAATTTTCTGTTTTCAAAGTTATGATACCTGAAGAAGCTGCTTGAGACAATGAAGGAACTAGGACAAGATGAAAAGCCAACACCCAGAAAAGGGAAAAGAGAAAGCAGGGGACAGCCTTGGTATTTGATACATTTGAATAGTTAAACCATTATTTTACCTTTGAACTCTTTCATATATGCCATAAATAAGCCTATTTATCAGAGACTTTTAGATGGATTTTCTGTTATTTGAAGAAATATATCCAAATACCAGTATTTAATTACAGTGTTGTAAGTGTTCTAAAGAGCCAAATAATTCTATTGGCTTGTGGTAAGAAAGGCTTTCGGATTTTGAGTCTAATCGTTTTATCTATTACTGGGCCTCACTCTACTAGGGTCACCTACCTTTTTCTATAGCTAGAGCATATTTAGAAATGCATGATTGGGACCAACTAATCAAGGTAGAGTCACAGCCATATTGGGGTGAAAACAGCTTAAGGGCCAACAGAAGGTAGCTATAACGATCGCCTTAGAAAACATCCTTGTTTTTAAAAGGCCTGAGGTTCGAATGCATACTCAGTCCATAATCCTAACCTCTACATGGAATAACTCTTAAGGCAAAGAAGTGAGAAAGCTGTTTCTACTTTTTTTCATACCCCCTTCAGATGTGACTTCTTTCTGCTTTTAAAGCTTCCTTTGATGTTGCTTTTAGCTTAATAGCCCTCATTGATCTACAAATGTCTGTGGGACAAACCACAGCATTCCCTTACTCCCACATATTGTTCTGTGTTTGGGTTGGGCTTCAAGCGCATGTATTCTTTCACCTGTTTGTTCTTTAAGCATCCACTGACCACAGATTATATGTCAAGCATTAAAGCAGTATTGGGAATAGGAAGGCGACTAAGGCATAAATTCTACACTCACATTCGCATAACCTTAGTCCTTATAGAATGTATACATCAAGTCATAAATAAATGCTATAAATGCACAGAGGAAGAAAGTCATCTCAGAGTGGGCTGAGGAATTTTCCAGAGTAGGTAATTAAACTGGATTTTGAAATAGGGTCACTAGACAAAAACAGGCAGTTGGAAATGTCTGGCAAGGGAGTATATGAGCAGAGACACTGAAGAATGAGCGCACATAAGGGGACAGGAGCCTAATGTGTATAAAACCTAAATGTTACATAGACACCCCTGGATGGTAGGGAGGATCTGGAAAGCACACTGACAATTTTAAACTTTTAAGTGTTTTTCAATAAAAATTTTATTTTAAGCCCCAGTCAATAGCTCAGTTGGTTAGAGCATTGATCTGATATGCCAAGGTTGCAGGTTCAATCCCCAGTCAGAACACATACAAGAATCAACCAATGAATATACAAATAAGTGGAAAAACAAATCAATGTCTCTCTCTCTCTCCCTCTCCGCCTCAAATCAAGAAATTTCTTAAAATTTTATTTTGAATTTGAATGAAGAGTCACAGAAAAATTTTGAATGGTGACATGGGATAATAAAATTTATATATTAAGGAAAAATATAAGTCTGGCAGAAATTTAGAGGAAGGTTTAGAAGGAAATGCTCCAACATCCTGTTTAGTCTCCCAACCAAGAAAACAATACTCAAGAGCATTTTTTTTTTTGCAAGGGATTACTCAAATTGCTTTTCTTTTTTCAGTTCTAAATTTGGTTTTCTGATTACTACACAAAAGTCCTCACTGAGCCAGACATTCCAGCCAGCAATTTGATAGCTGCTTCTTCTCCCTAGAATTTCTCTCACGTCATTGGTAGGGGGGCAGACACAAAATAAAACAGTATTTCTAAAGGAACCTAAGACTCTTCTCTTCTTTGAGTACTTTTAAACATTCTAACAAATTGAAACTGAAAATAATAGTAAAAACAGTTATTGGATATTCAAAACAGTGGGTTTTTTTTCACATTTTGATTACATGTAAAGCCCCATTGAGTCCATGATAATACCGCACTTGCTAAATTATTTTAGGGTTACTAAAATCCCTTGTTACCGGCATTGTATGACTACATGCAAATTTCCTTTTCCTATGACCAGTTTAAGAACAGACCCTTTCTCCAGTTAGTACCTGACAGTGATGAAACACTGGATGTCAGGGCCTGTCTTCTCTTGTGTTCCCTCTTTCATTTACTGCAGGTACTCATCACAGATATATTAACTTATGTGGAATAGAGCACCATTTTCATTTGTGTTTCATTTTTCCTCATTTTGCCTTCCTTTAATCCTAAAGATTTCTGAGTTTATGACACTAGGGATAGCAAAAAGAGAACAAAAAGATTCCAAAGAGCAGGATGAGTTTACCATAAATGGGCAAATTTATATGAACAAAATCCTAGTGGGGATTCCTTCAGCTGTGTGTCACCTTAGTTTTTATGGGAATTAGCATAACTTAGTGGATTATATTCAGGCTGACTGACAGTCATTGTGCCTGTGTTTGACTATCTCTGACAGATCATCACAGCCGAGCATGATATAATGGAAAGAGCCCATCATCTGGGAGTCAGAAGGCCTTTGTTCCACCCTGGATCTGAAACAAACTTTCTAAGGAAATGGAAGGCGTTACTTTACCTTCCAGTATATCGTATATGATATAAAGTCCACAAGAAAGCCAGGAAGCTCAGTCCCTTCATACTTTAAAACCCAAAAATTCTTTGAGTGTACTTTAAAATGTAGAGCTATAAAGACAAAACTCTGGTTTATCTTTCAAGTCACAGTTCTTATTCTTACTCTTAAACCCAAACCAGTTACTAGCAGCTAGGTGTAGGAAGGCCTCATCTGAAATGTGAGGTAAATATATCTGACTCTCCAACTAAATGTTTAATGTCTTGTCTTGCTGTATTTAGAGTGTTACTCCACATTTCAGTACAATGTTATTCTCAGAAACTTCACAAGTAGAGCAAGAGATAACAAAAAAGAGGGAAGAATAATATAGAAAAGTACTGCATGTAGGGTTAGCAAGATCCTTTTATATTCACCTCAGATGTGAGTTGGGTCTTGTTCCCTACACCCTTCTTAACTTGCACTCAGAAATAGCTAGAGACACCTGCTTAGGGACAAGGTGGCCATTGCTGTCTCACGGGTATTGCAGCGCCACACGGCTTTGCATCGCATCCCTGCCTGGTTGGGGGACCCAGCACCACCTCTGAGGACACCAAGAACCTCAAAGAACTCTCCGCACTCCTGAGCTCCGACTGAGTAGGTAAAAAGGAGCTGTTTTTCTTTTTCCTCAGAGAACCAGTGCTACTTGAAGTATTACTAAATGTAACACACATGAGGTTAAAAGCAAAAAGCACATTGCAACGACCTTCACTGAGTCAGCCCAGTTTTAGCATACAAACAGTAATTGTGGTAGTAAACAAATAGGATTTAAGTTTTTGTTTTTAAATGGATGAGATTTTTATTCCCCAAAATGTGTATATCATTCTATAATTATTTTTAAGAATCAAAGAAACACCTGTTGATAACCACTATTGTTATTTTGCTTTAATTTCTTCTAATCTTTCCCCCTCTTCATTCATTTCTATTCTTCACGTATATATGTGTATGGATGTATACATTAAATACAACTAATATGTACATTTTTATATATATCCCTGTCATCTAATATTATGCTATTTACTATAAGCATAGCTTGTAAAGTATGCCATATAACCTATCATAATAATAATATTGAATGTAAGGATTTTTTTTTGTTACTAGCATAAAATATAATAGCATTAACAGTGTTAAAAAGCTTCTTTTATAATCAGGTAGGCTATATTTTGATGAGGAATATAAAATGCAAAGAAATATTAACAGACAAAATTATCTTACATTAAATGCAATTAAAGACATACCTACATTATAGTATATATCATATGCATTACTTTCCTGAGGCTGCCATACCAAAGTATCACAAACTGAGTAGCTTAAGCAACAAAAATTTATTATATCCCAGCTCTGGAGGCTAGAAGTCTGAAATCAAAGTGATGACAGGGCCACGCTCCTCTGAAATCTGTAGAGAAGAAATTTTCCTTTCCCCTTCTAATAGCTTCTGATGTTTCCTGGCAATCCTCGGCGTTGCTTGTTTTGTAGAGATGCGTCACCCTGATCTCTGCTTGTCACGTGGCAGCCTTCCCTCTGTGTATCTTTCCTTTCACTATAAGGACACCAGTCATCTTGGGTTAAGATCTCATTCTAGTATGACCTAATATAACTAATTACATTTGCAATGATTCTGTTTCCAATTAGATCACATTCTGATGTTCAAGGGTTAGGACTTCAACATATCTTTTTCTGAGGACACAATGTAACACATACATGTAAAAGGAAAAAAAATACCATTCTTGTTTTGCCTGTGCTCATGTTATCTCCCCTATCTTGGAAACTCTTTGCCCTTTCCTCATATTCCACACCTACTGCTTCTTCAAGGACTACATTAATTACAGCTTTCTCCATGAATAATAACTATGGGCCCCACTCATCAAGTGTCCATGAAAAGCCAGGAACTTTAAGTTTGGAGCACTTTATGTGGATTAAAATTCCAGAGTTGTGGTGATCTTTTCTTCAACATTCCTATAGCAATAGTTGTTATTACAATTCATATTTTCATGTGTTGTTAGTTATTTTCCAGTGGTACCTCTTAATATATATTATTCATTGGAAGACATAGTGTTTATTTTTTTCATGTCTTTCAACACATATTTGAGTAAAATATGTGATGGTTAAGTAAATGGATAAATGAATGAATAGTAAATGGATGAAGGAAATTTCCTATGTGGAAGTGCTTTGTAAGATTCTGTGAGTCCTTGCCTTTTCAAGGACTGGCTCCTCTAGGAATCCCCTCTGTCTGCTTTTATTTTCAGCTTCCCACTCCTGTCTCATTCTCATTTTTATTCAAACATTTCTGAGGATCTTCCATATTTAAAATGTTTTATTCTACCCTGTATATCTATCTCTTCTATTTTTCTATCATTTCAATCTCTTCACAGTCAAGCAGTTCAAAATATTAGAGACAAATTATTTCAACTCCCATACCTGCCATTTATTCTTAAGGATAAAGGTTATAATATATAAGCTTACAAAAAAGTAGCAGCTACAGAAGTTAAGACCCCAAGGTGTATGCCATAATCTGCTTAGTTTGATTTATTTTTCTTCATTATATTTATTTGTTTACATTTAGTGTTTCTCAAATAAAGACATACTTCTTGAATTTGGGACTTATCCTGTCTTCTTAATCATTGTAAACAAAAAAAGCAAGGCTGATACAACAAATTGTATTGCATGCATGTGTGCATAAATAAACATATAAATAAATATTTCCCTTCTAGACTATACACTGAATAAAAAGAGGGACAATATTTTTTTCAGCAATACATATCCAGTACCAAACACAGAGTAAAACAATATATTTTTTTAACAAATGAAGACATCGATGAGGACATTTAGTATGTATCATATTATAACCCATTATTGAATATTGATATAATTTACAGATATTATAAAAGATGAATTGAGTTATTTTTCCCTTCCAGTAGGGGAAAGCACACAAACTTCTTGAGGAATATAAAAGTTCCACCTGAATTAAAATATAAAACTATTAAAAGGGTCTTCGTAGAGTTAGTCAAAGAAATAATTTGTTTTGGTTTGTTTGTTTTTAAGATGTCTAAAAATTCTGTTCTATAGACCATGAAAAACAATTTTGTCACATAAAGGGCTTATAAACTGTTGAACATTTTACTTTCTCTGGATAAATAAAAACCTCAAGCATTAACAGAGTTAAAATTTGTAGTGCTTTAAAAAAAAAGAAGACTTCTACTTTTAGAGACAACATATAGACAAGCTCATATTGTAAGTTGTTAAACACTACCACTGATACAGTGAAATCTCATGTGTAATAAACTTACCTGAATGTTCTCTGGGCTCCTATCTTCATCTGTGCCCTGAGGTATTGGTCACGGTGAGGATACTCTCCTCAAGGGATCCAATCTGGAATGATAAATGAGAGGAAATAGGACATGATAAACACCCTAGAAAAACCAACTCCACTAGCACTGCTGTTGTAAGTAAATAACTACAGGCTTCCTAATTGCTTTACAACTTCAGGGACACCTGCCAATTATAATTAAAGAATCAAAGACTAAATATTCCATAAAACTTAATAAGGGACTATGGAAAGAAGAAGTTAGCAGGAAATGCAAATTACTGTCTTTCCCAAGAGTTCAATGAAATCTCTCTGCCTGGGTCACTTAATATTATGTACAAATCACAAATCCATAACAAGTATATCACCTAGTATAAAAAGCAATATCTCTTTGTGAACATATAGTTTAATTTATAATGTCAAAGATGTACTATACTTTGGGATAAATTATTAACAGGCAAAAAGACTTTCTAATTTTTCATTACTATGCCACCCATTGTGATTTCTTGTAAAACTTAAGCTCTGGGGAAAAATGTGTCTCTCATAGACTATATTATGAAGGGGCATGAATTATCATATCAATATTTTGCATATTAATTTTTGTTATTGTAAGGAATTTGTTTCCTGAATATATTCCTGTGTTAATATCAACTTTTTTTAGCCCCAGACTAACCAACAGCAGCCACTGGTATGTTATGACAATATGTTCAGATCATTTCTCCACCTGCAGACTTCACCACATTTCTACTCTGTGATATTTGAATTACAGCTGTCTTGGATTTAAAGTGAGGTGATAGAGGGTCATGCAAAGAGCATAAGTTCAGGAAGCAGACAGATCTGACTTGTATCTTGTATGCTGGCTCTACGTGACCTTGAGGCAATGCAGAAATCTCCCTAGGCTAAGATTCTTTATATCAACAGTGTTTGCGTTGGCTATTGTTCTGCCTCTTACTTTCTTTCCTAGGTCTTACATTATTCACTATCTTCATAAGACTTTGATCTTTGGGAGACTTTCCAGTAGTTTGTATATTCTGTACAATCCTCTTATCCTCTTCATTCCCCACCTCCCAATAACTATCTCATTACTGTGTTTCTATCTGAAATTGCACTCTGTTGACGGATTCACTGCATGTCACCCTGCACACACACACACACACACACACACACACACACACACACACACACATGATTATATAAATCGATGGTTCTCATTCAGGAGGAATTTGGTTTCCTGGGGGACATTTGGCAATGTCTGGACCATAATTTGGTTGCCACTACTTGCATGGGGGCTACTGGCTTCTAGAGGGTAGAGGTCAGGGATGCTCTTCAGCATTCTAGAATGGGTGAAGCTAATCCTCACCACAACAAAATTATCTGTCCGAAAATATCAAGTGTCATGATTCAGAAACCCTAACATAAATCCATGAAAGTAAAGACCTTGTCAATTTAAGTCCTTGTTGAATCCCCAAGAACTGGAACATTGGTGTAAAGTAACCTCTTGAAAATATTTTTTGAATAAACCTAATGAAGGGATGGATGATTGAGAGGAGTCAACAGGATAGGCACATAAACCTCGTAGCAGGGCAATATAAATAGGTTTTCTCCCTCATTGTATACCCATCTTACATTCTTAGTAGAGACCTCTGGCACATGTGGTTAAAAACCGTAACCTATCTGGGTTCCTTATGTACTGCCTGGTTGAATCTCCAATAATGTTTCCAAGTCTGTTAACTGTATACTCACATGGGTTTTCAGATAGAAGGATCTGCTTTGCAATTCCTTTATGGTTGCTGGTAGCCGATATATATTATATTACTCCTGCTTCAAGCAGTGTGTAAATCACAGATAATTTACACCATTCTTGGTAGTTACAAGACTTCCATTGAACATTCCATGGCATCACTGTTCTTGTAATATTTTTTCCAATGGCAATACAAAGAGTCTACCAGGGCATAAAAATGTATCTATGTCAGATTCTGAACATGTGTAAGATCATGTCTACGTGTATAGGTGGCATTCTTGCAACCTATCCTCCTTCAGTAAATAATCGGTTGTCATTTACTTAATGAAAGTAGATGTTTATTTTTCCTGACATTTGTATTAGCCAAGGAAGTTAATACTAGATGTAGCTTTGGCACAATAAATCGGAAAATTATTTTCAATTTAAGCTAGCATCTGCTGCCACCAGAGACTTCCTGGGTAATATATAAAACACTAGCAATTCATTCTATATCTAATGTAAAAGTTTAGACAGTAAAGTTCAACCAAGTTAAAATATACATATCTAATCCATTTATGATAAATTAAATAACATACCACAAAACAAACTTCAGGTACACCATATTTAGCAGGTAAGAAACTGTCATATTTCTGTGCCACACAATAGATTCAGAATTCTGTGTTAAATTTTGTACAATGCAGTGTGTTTTTATCTTTGTTCCTAAAAGTTTCTTAGTAAATAAAACTTGTTACATACACATTGTGTGAAGATTTTTTTACTCAGTTATTCTATTACCTATACAAATGTTGTATTATGTTTACATGTTTCCTTTAAACAAGTAATTAAAATAAACCACGGTTTATTTCATGGTGATATAGTTAGTTATTCAATGCATAGGTATAAAATAATGTTTCTGAATAATTTTAACAATCATATTAGAACTGAAATAAAAAGCTATATATCTCAAAGAGATTACCTTATTTACAAAGCCATCAATTTATTCCAATATGGTTGCCATTTCAATGCCATTAAAAAAAATTTTTATTGTTGTTCAAGTACAGTTTTGTTTAGTTTCCCTCCACCATTAACCCCTCCCCCCACACTGACCCTATCCCCTTGACTTTGTCCATGAGTCCCCCATATATGCTCCTTGACTACCCTTCCCCTGTTTCACCCATCTTCCCCTGCACCCTCTCCTCTGTTCACAGTCAGTTTCTTCTTCACTTCAATGTCTCCAGTTATATTTAACTTGCTTATTTGCTCTGTTGATTAGTCTCCACTTACAGGTGAGATCATAAGGTATTTGTCTTTCACTGCCTGGCTTATTTTGCTTAGCATAATGCTCTCCAGACCCATCCATGCTGTTGAGAACGGTAGGAACTCCTTCTTTCTTTCTGCTGTGTAGTATTCCATTGTGTAAATGTACAATTTTTTGATCCATTCATTTACTGATGGGCAGCTAGGTTGCTTCCAACACTTGGTCAATGCCATTTTTGATAGGCCATCAGAATCCTTGACACATTCACATATACATTCTCAATTGTTTTTGACAGTAGAGTGAAATTTAGAATGAGCCAGAATCCCTTGGGAGTTAATAAATATCTGAAGGGTCAGACATTTAACATTTGTTTTGATTTAAAAATAAAATAAAAGCTAAGCAGAATTTCCTGTACGCTTTTAAAAGCTGTTTTAAAGATAAGTTAAAGAGAGGAGCTTAAATTTATAGCAATAATATTGACATATAGTCTTCTTAAATGACTTTTTATAAGTGCAAATAGTAATTAGGAAAGCAAATTGTACTTTTGCTTAAAAAGGCTCTTAATAAATGCCTATAAAATAATAACTAATATAGATAAAATTTTAAAAACTGGTAGTCAGGTAAAATTTTAAAAAATGAAAGGGGGCTTCAAAGGGACTTACTGGAGAACAGACAGAAATAGTCACAAATGATAAGAAAAATAAATAAATAATGGAGAGCATAGGCACTTTGCATGATCTATGACATGCATGGCTTTTTTTTTTAACAGTTTGGTAGATGGCAGGAAATTATATCCCAGTCTTCCTCTTTTGTAAACAAGCTTGTTTCATACAAAATAATCTTAGTAATACATATATAAACTATATTGCTCCTATAGATATGACTACTGGAGTAATGCAAGTATACTTAAAAATTGTATTACACATGACAGATTATACAAATGCTAACAATGATATATGTTTTGGTAATAAAAATTTGGATTCCCAGTACTACCAATGACAGGATGGATATACTTACACATGAATATTGTAAATTATTCTATTAAATATATCAACCACAGAGTATACCTGTATCTTTTCTGTATTTGTGTTTGAAAAGTACATTGTCAACATGGTGAGTTTTCTTTATGCAAAAGTAAGTTGTAAAATTTACAATTTGGCTTACTCAAAACTAACATTTTTGTTTCTAGACACAACATTGGTAGCGTTTTATACTTAAGATGATTTTTAATTAAACAGAACTACTGCAACAAACTCAAAGAAAATCAGTGTAGTTACATGGACATAGAAATTGAATAGCTGAATTGCGGGTACAAGCATCTTGGAAGTCTAAACACGCTGGCGACCTGAGGGAAGAAGGTGAGTTAGCGAGAAAAAAGGAGTGAAAGATAAAGCTGCTTAAACCAATTTGAAATATAACAACCCAAAAAAGATAGGTTTCTCAAGTTCATGAAGTACAGCCTAGAAATTTTAAAAAGTATTGATGATTCTTTGATTCTATGCGTTCACCATACCTCTCATGTCACGTCTCATCCTAAATGAGATAATGAGCTTGGAGCTCATGAGATTACATGGTAAATTGAGTGATAGATGCTTAACTCAGTAGTAAAGAGTACTTTTATTACATGATATCACCAGGCTTTTACGGTGAGCTTTATGAGATCTCACATGGTGATTTACAATTACTCTGTGTCACCAATGTGGCACTACTGTTGCATTGTTTTGGCTATTAAAGTAACTGCCTCCTGAACCAATTTGGGAATGGAGACAAGTCACAAAACAGCTGTGCTTTGTACTGTAAAAATAGATGCTAGAGATAATTGGGCAAGGTGGTGTCATGTCACTTGTGTGCAGTTCATTAATTAACTGCTTGAAACTGCTATAAAATAATAGCCATGTCATCAGGATGAAAGTACAAGAGTGCAAAGGAAATAAAACTTCCTAAGAAGACAGAAGTAGATGTTATGAAGAAAAATGATTCCTTCCCTTTTAGTACGCAGTCTTATTTCCTTGCAGTTACAAACCTGCACTTCAACTTTTCTTATTATTACTTGTTAGTGTTTATTGGGTGCTAGATGATGCATGCTATTAATGTTCTCCCTGAACTGCGGTTGCTGATGGATTGTTTACTAAAAGAGCTCAGGGATCATTGCCACAGACACAGTAATATCCAGTGATTTTCCTCCCACAATTCAGAAACAAGGCCCATGCTAAAGACCTTCCCCAAAGTGTCACTAACGGGATTTCTAATTTCAGCAACAACCAGATCTTTAGCAGATACAGTCATGAGTCAGGAAATAAAGACATTTGGGGGAACTGTTTTGCCAATTGTAAAGGTCTTTGCAGATATATACTGTGTCATTTAAAAATTTTATATTCTCAGTCCTACTACTATCCTTTTACAACCAGAATAGTTCATTGGCAGCTGCAACAAAAGAACCTGGCAAAACTATAAGTCAAAATGTGGTCACCGAAAAGTATTAGAATAGTAATTCTGGGCATCCCACACCAATAACCATCTTTATCTTTCTTCTGGTTACCAGTTCTACAGCGACTTTACACCTGAAGCTGTGAGATGTTCTTAACAACTGGAAAAATAGATTTGGGGAACCTGGCTGGAGATGCAATATGATGCGAATAACAGAATATGCAATGCAATTGCATACTACACACAGCCTACATAAATATAAGACTGAGTACTTAAAAATATTAAGTTATTTCTCCATCAATCAGGGCTTTCTCTATGGCAATAAGATAATAATGAAAGAACTGGGTCACCTCACAATGGTAATTCCCTCAGAATTATGGTACACTTGAGTCAATTTGAGCTCCTTTTAGCTGAACATTGAGCTAAGGGGCAGTGCAAAAAAGAAGCAACCCATCATCCTTATCACTGAGTAGAGAAGACAGGTGCCTGTAGAATGGCCTCTGAGGTCTGTCACTGATTGTTCAAAGGCTTAGGCTGATGAAATATTTTCTGTCAGGGCTTATTCCACACCTGACATTTCTCATATTTGATCTGTTAATGGTTATTGCCCACCTTGCTGGTTTCAAAGGTCAGATTCATAAAAAGGTTCAATCTTTACTAATTGAGCTCTTCTTGAGGAATCTCATTCAAAATACATGTTGTAAGCCACGGTGACAAGTGTCTGATCCTTACCAGGAGCACACAGGTGTGATGGCCCATTCCCAAAGGATCATTTGTTTTCCTGGACTTGGGGAAGATAACAGCAATGTCCCTGCTCTGGTCCCCACACCAATGCTGAGCAGTTTAGAGGTGAGTCTAAACTGCCTAATCTCTTGCTTGGACTGAATCACTGGCTTTCTAACTCATCCTTCTGTTTCCCTGTCCCAGCACAATGCTACTGTTAGGGCATAAATCCATTTTTGTCGCTCTTCTGCTCAAAGCCTTAATGGCTCTCCATTGTGCATGAGTGAGTAAAAACCCAATTTCTTAAAGAATTACATGAACAGGGACAGAATACTCCCTGTTATGAAGTAAACTGTGTCTCCTCCTCCTCAAAAATTGGTATGCTGAAGCTCTAAATTCCAGTGTCCTCAAGATGGGACTTTATTTGGTGATGGTGTCTTTAAAGAGGTAATTAAGTAAAATCAGCTTATTAGATTAGGCTGTAATGCAACATGACTGATGTCTTATAAGGAAATGAGATGATGCCCTGGCAGGGTGGTTCAGTTGGTTGGAGCATCACCCCACACACCAAGAGGTTGCCGGTTTGATTCTCAGTCAGGGCACATACCTAGATAACCAGTTGGATGCCTGGTCAGGGCGTATATGGGAGGCAACCGATCAATGTTTCTCTTTCATTCCTTCTCTCCCTTCCTCTCTCTCTAAAATCAATATCCTTGGGTGAGAATTAAAAGAAGAAAGAAGAGGGGGGCAAGGGGGCACAGAAGGGGGCGGGACAGGTGGAGGGGGAGGGAGAGGAGGAGGAGAGGAAGAAGAAGGGGAAGAAGGAAGAAAAGGAGATTAGGACACACATAAGCACAGAGGCACCATGTGAAGACACCAGAAGAGGGCCATCATCAAGCCAAGGAGAGAGGCCTCAGAAGATTCTAAACGGGTCAACACCTTCACTTTGGACTGCCAGCTTCCAAAATTTTAATGAAATAAAGTTGTGTTGTTAAGGCCACCCAATCTGTTGTACTTTGTTATGGAATCTCTAACAAACTGAAACACCCTCTAACGGGGTGTCCAACCAGTGACCTGTGGGCTGAATACATCCCAGTACGGCTATGAACATAGCCTAACACAAAATTCTAAATTTACTTAAAACATTATGAGATTTTTTTATTATATGTCACAATGTATTTAATCTATGGTCCAAGACAACTCTTCTTCTTCCAGTGTGGCCCAGAGGCACCAAAAGGTTGGACACCTCTGTTATTAGCTAACATTCTCTTGCTTTCCTTGAACACACAAGACATGTTCCTCCATAGGACCTTAGTAGTGATTGTTTCCCCTGCTTTAAATATTCTGTGCTTACTTTCTTACTTCCTTCAAGCCTTACTCAAATGTTTGTTTGTTTGTTTGTTTGTTTAATGTAGTTGATCCTAATCACCTCCATTTAAAGTACATCTCCTTCCCCATGACACTTTCACACTCCTAATTCTATATAACTTGTTCCACTTTTCCTTATACCACTTTATCACTTGCAATAGTAACTGGTCAAATTTTATGTTATGGTCTTTCTCCCTCCACAAAAAGGTAAACTGCATGAGGACAAGGGTAGTCATGGCATGGCACACTGGTATACCCTTGTAGCCCAGTACCCTGTCTAACATGTAGAGGAGGTTCAAGAAATATTTCTTAAATGGATAAAATGGAATTGATAGCTGGACAGTACTTTAAAGATTACTTCGTTCAATTCTTTTTGGACTAGGTGAAAATCAATTTTATATTTAATTTTTCTTAGCTAGTAAAATCTACAGCAATTATTTTCAGAGAGTAAACATTGATCTACTTATAATAAATATCACTCTCATTCATTGAAAATTAGTATCTAAAATATGCTTTATACATTTGTTGTCAATCTGTAGATCCAATTAACTATGGCTTTACATTCAGTTTTTGGGGTTTTATTTTTGGGTTTTTTTTTAAGATTTTATTTATTTTATTTTTAAGACAGAGAGGGAGAAAGAGAGGGGCAGAAACATCAACGTGTGATTGCTTCTTGCACACCCCCTACTAGGGACCTGGCCCACAACCCAGGCATGTGCCTTGACTGGGGAATCAAACCAGTGACCCTTTGGTTCATGGGTAAATGCTCAATCCATGGAGCTACACCAGCCAGTTTTCGATAGTCAAAGTATGTTATGATAACAAATGTTTTCTAATTTTCATTAACCTAAAACTAACAGGGGTTTTGTTTTTGAGCTTTGAATCGATCATTTCATAGTGAATCGTGAATGCTATTTGGAGATCTGGGAGGGTTTCCGCGTCACACAGTCACTTAAAGCTGTCTCTTCTCTCCACTGAATCCATCTTTCCCTGAGTCCAAAGACAAGAGAAGAAAAGTGTAGAGAGCTTGCAGAAGGTGTTAGGAATGAGTTTTGGAAGTAGCATATGTCACTTTCAGTTATATTCCATTAGCCAGAAGTAGTCATTTGGCCCCACCCACATGAAATGTAATTGAGCAAACTACCAAGCAAGAAGATGTGGACACACATGTTGGTGAGCAGTCGTCTCTCCTTCACACAACATCCATTCTCTGATGCAGGAAAAACTGAGACAGAGCCACCACTGGTGCTGCATGCAAATAACAAAAGGAACCTGATAGTTATCATGGCCTGAGTTACTGGAGATCAAAAACAGAAAACTAGGAAGATTTCTCATCACCTTAATTTTGTTATTTCATTCAATTTTATTGTTTAATTTAAATCACCAGAATATTAAATATATTTATTCATGTGTACTTTTAAAATAGATTACAAATGTAAATTATTTTATATGTGTCCACCAATATTTTTACCTGAACTTTTCCCAATGAGTGCAGATAATTAAGAGCTCAAACAAAGCACTTGAGAGAACAAAGGAAAATTTGAAGCATGAATCTTAGCTACTCCCAAATTAGTTATCATTGGACTAATGGAGAGAAATCATAAGTCTACATTTTCTTCAAGTGCTTTTTTGCTAATAAGATATTAAATTGTACAAAATGATAGAAGTAACTCTTTATTTAAAGACAGAGTTTTCTAAGCTTAAAACAATTATAGCAGTGCACCAAAAACTGAGAGGATTTTTTTTTTGTTTGTTTTGTGTTTAATTAAAACTTGGTTTCTGGGCTTCCATACCTGACAATCTCTTAGAGTTCAAAATATATAATATTTTAAGTTTTTAATGGAAAGAACATGGATTTGGGAGCCTGATCTAGTGTTAAGTACTGGCTCTAACACTTATTAATTGTGTGAGTTGGCAAATTGCTTACTTCTCTGAAACTTAGTTTCCTCATCTGTAAAACAGAGAACAATAATTCTTACCTTATAGTGCTATTATACATTTTTGAATTAGTTACGAGAACAACTAGCTCAATTCTTACCCCATTGTAGGCCCTGAATACACTATAACTCTTATTATTATTGCTCCTTGAGGTAATACATTTTAAGGGCCAAAATAAGTTCTGGATAATAACTGTAATGAAAACTAAGATATATGGGAAATAAAATCTAAGTTGAAACAATGGGGAAGGAAGTTCAGGTGGAGCTTGAGCTACACTTTAAATTATTGGTAGTTTTGGGATGGAAAAGTGGAGCAGCAGAAACACAGTGGATTTCAAATGAGAAGTAAATATGAGCTGTTCAAAGAATGAGTGGAGCAACTTAACTTAAGAAATAAGCATTGCAGCATTTAGGATATATATGTATAGTTTACTCTCTTGCCTTTATACACACATAGAGATGGATATCAGAATTATCAATGTCTGAATTCACAAAAATTTCAGTTTAATAAAAATATTTTAAAAACATTGGCTAAGAAAAATATCCAACTACTACTAAAACATTTCTTCAATAATAAAAATCAAAGAGCATATACTAAGCCATTATAGACTACTATTATAAGAACATTTAAATAGTAGTTTAACTTTCATATTTATTACTTTTATTACTTTTGTAATCTGAACAATATTTAAGATTAATACCTAGTCAGGATATGTCAAATTTCCATTTGAAACACCAAATATAGGTAAAAATTTAGAATTCTTTCATTTGTTAAATTATTGGGTAAAAATGACTGATTGCAGTGGTATGAATCCTTATTCTCCTAATTGTTCTTTGATCCTAAATCAGAGAGAAGACAAATATGACAATAACAGATTGACCATGGTATCACTTTCCCTTTCAATATATGCCATCTGATGACTTAAAAGAGATGAGAAATGCATGAAGATAATATTTTGTCTTCCATAAAATGCTACTTCAGAAAAAAAATCTTTCATAAAATAAACAAACCAAAAATTGAGTAGGCACACAAAGTTGTCCTTCATGGCTTGCTCAAGTGTACTCATATAACCACGAGTAGAGAAACAAACTAGAAAGTTGCTTTGTTAAAAAAATATATTTTTAGCATTTATAGCAGTGAATGTTAAACAGTATCTCCAATCCAGGTAACATGCATTCTCAAGCCATCCATTTGCTGCTCCTTCTGGGCTACCCCAGCGCCAGTCAGAAGCTGGAACTGAGATCAGTGATCTGTTGCATATACTTGGTATCACACACAGTAAGAGACTTAGAAGTATTATTTTCTAGGACATGTGAAATAATTTTAACAACTCCAGGGTATTCAAAGTTTGATGATTAAAAGAAAAACCCACCTCATGTGCTACTTTAAAAAACTTTTTTTATTTCACTACAGGACTATATATCACATCTGCTATTTACTATGAGGTAAAATTACAGCCCCCGCTTGATAATTGATAAACATTTTAGAAAATCACTTTCAGACCAATAGTTGCCACCAAAGAAACATCATACTTATATACGTTTCTTACATATGGATTGATTAATATAAAGTGAGGTATTTTACTTACAACCATATTTTCACATAGCAACTAGTAGGCCAAAAGCAATAAGCACTGAATTTACCCTAAACCCATATTCCATGAGTACATTTATTTCTACTAGCATAAATAAAATATAAGTTTTTAAAAAGTACATGAAGTTGGTATATATAACAGTGCACCAAGCAATTAGGATATTGCAACTGCAGGCTTGATTTAAATGTAATGTTAAATTTGATTTTTTTTTTTCTCCTCTCCTCTCCTCTCCTTTTCTCCCCTCCCCTCCCCTCCCCTCCTTCCTTTCCTTTCCTTTCCTTTCCTTTCCTTTCCTTTCCTTTCCTTTCCTTTCCTTTCCTTTCCTTTCCTTTCCCTCTTCTCTTTCTTCTTGGTTATTTTGCATTATTTTTTTCAGATTAGTTATGTCCTAAAGAATGTACATTTTTAGTTAAGCATTGCTTACTGGAGGAATAAATATTTAATTAAACTGGACCATCATTCCTGTATCTCCTCTAGAATATGAAGTTGTTTACCTATTAAGTGGAAAGGGATGAAAGGATACCGTAACAGGGTGGTCAGGCCAAATTGCTTGAGAAAGCAGGGCGTGGAGAGAAAATCCCAAGGAGGACTTGAAGGTTAGAAGCAGTTTACCCTTCCTGCAGAGGGAGGGGCCGTCTGAGGAGGAAGATTGCCTGAGGCAAACAAGCAGTTCATGACTCAGCAGAAGAGAACTTGTACCAGGGCAAACATGGTTCAAGACTTTGCCCCCTTATGCAACATGAAGGCCAGAGAGGGGTCAAGGCAAACATGGGCAACATTAGCCATCATTGAATGAAAAGGTGGACACTCCCACTGGCTTCTGGCACATGCAGGATTTTGGGAGAGGATTTTTAAACTGAAGGTGGACAGAAGCCTGCTCTTGCCTTGCCCCACATGGGCAGGGGCAGCAGATACTGGGACTGCTCTCGGAGTTTAGGCTCAGCACAGCCAGAAACCAGCTCCTGGAGGCAGGGTCCCATGCTGGAATGTGTGCCTTGCCAGGCTCCAACCCTTGGGATACTATGACCCAGTGCAGCATGGCACATGGGTCCTAGACTACTTCCACCCTCTTGCCCTGAGAGCAGCACAGGAAGGCAAGAGCAGCTGTAAGGAGATGGAGACTCTGGCCTAAGGAGAGAATGGGGTTGGAGCTGGAGAGATGGAGACCCGTTCTATTAACAACCTTGGGCCACAGATAAGCAGTAATGGAAAACTTTTGGACATGGATTTGAACTTTAGTCTCACGGCGGGGTGGCTGACTTTCTATGCTTTGGGGGAGATGTTGGCTCCATTGGCTCAGAGCTGGAATACTCCTAGGCCCCTCAAATTGGGCACACTGTTAATAGAAATCTATTTCCTTCCCCACAAATTTTCATGTTATGCATATACATGGTAACAAGTGGTTGGACCCTATGCTGTGTGGTTACAATAGTAAACCCCAAATTCCTTGGTTAGTGAAAGAAGGAGAAAAGTTGGGATAGAAGGAAAGAAGGGCTACAAAAAGGAAAGGGGGAAGGAAGAAAAAAGAAAGTAGGGAAGAGAGAGAAAGTAAGAGAAGTGAGGAGAGAAGGAGGAAGGGGAAACAACAAAATAACCTAATTTTATTTGTGTAGGAAGCTGGTCAGATCATTCTCTAAAATGACATGCCTTATAAAGCATAGGCATTAAAGTGGTGATTCTTGGATTTTAAATTCCATAAAAATAGTAGTTGAATAAATTTCAAATACATCTTGTCGGAAATATTTTAGATCTTTGAATTTTACTGAATAATTCTTTAAAATTCTGGCCTAATAGAACACCTTACCTGAAATGTTCTATCTAAGTATGGTTGGAGAAAGAATGGTGGATGAGCAGAGTGGGGTTGGAAGTTACAATTTCTAACCCAAACAATGATAGCTTAGTTATTATACAAATTGTTTTGTTTTGTTTTGTTTTTATTCAGTACTATCTGCTTCTCCCTCTCTTATGAAGATGCTTAGTTCTACTACCTGTTAAAAGCCTGCTCTGCATTTTGCCTCTATGTTTACCTTCTTCACATACACATCCAATTTACCAATAAACAACCACAACCACCCCCTGCTACCCCCACTTTCATTGCCTTAGCTCAGACCTTCCATTCTTACCTGAATTATTGCAATAACCTACCAGTTTGACTCTTTATCTTTGACCTCAATCCTGCAATCCATCTTGCATACTGCTTTCTCAACCTTCAAACTATTAGTTTACTAATTTAATTTATTTTTAATGGCAATTCCTTCACTATCTTTAATATAAAATTCACATCTATTATAACATTCAAGGACCATCATGAACCTGTTTTATAGATGCAACAAATATTATTACATTTTTCTATAAGCAAAAACTTTACTGGATTCTGTGGTGATAAATATAAAAACACAGTTACTGCATTCTTAAATACACAGTCAGGTAGAAGTAGAAATAATCAAATTTTATTGAGATGGTTTCTTAAATAAACTTTTGTATCAATGAGGAAAAGTAGCACTTAATACTTCTGAACAAGTCTCAACACAAATGTTTTCTCTCCTTCAAAATGACAACTACATATTCATGCAATCATGTAATAAATATTGAGTTTTTACTATGTGCCAAGTATGGAATTATGGAATAAGAAATATATTTAATAAAAATTTGGTGAATTAAAATAAGTGAATGAATTATAGATTAACTTCTAATATTTTTACCTTTTATTGGCGAATCCACACAGAAAGTTTACAGAAAATTGCAGTGGACCCTATGAAGATCCTCCTTGAAGACTGATGGAATGTATTCTTTCCATTACCTGTAGTGCTGTGGGCAGACAGCCCTCAACTATAGTAGGCCTCTTGGATATTGTGTTGTCTAAATAGAGTTGCCTGGCCAAAGATTACACAGCCTATGATTCAGTGACTGATTCACATGAGGGAGAAGAGGCTCAGTCTGCTCTCCCAGCCACCGTAACTGAGAGCTCAGCGTGGGAGCAGCTGAGATCCTTGCTGAAATTGCATCACAGACCAGCTTCCTCACTGTCCAATCCTGCTTCCTTCCCTTTCCTCCCATAGGTGAGGACCCCAAAAGCATATCCAAACACACCTGCTGAATGCCAATATTCATCTCAGAATCTGCTTCCACAGAAACCTACCTGTGACATAGGCACGCCAATTTTTTCCTTTTAATTACCAAGTATGAGTTTGTCATTCAATAGTTTAATGTGTACTTCATGGCAATGAGTTCATGCAATTCTGAACTGGCCCACAACAGTATGATTCCTATTGGGTTAGAAGACATAATGAATAACATTTAACAATTATTCAAGGTTGTTTTTAATACATTCCACCTCAAACATAACTATATGAATGAGAATAACATAACTATGTATGCCAAAAGCAGTCAATAAGATTTTAACAAGCAAAATCATAAAAAATCATTGTGATATCTTCCTTTATAGTCAGATTATTTACTAACGATTGAGTCATACTAAGGAAATACAAATCTCTGCAAATATAACAATTTAAATTTAAAATATAAACAAACCACAAAATATTCTTTTTTTGCTGATATAAATTACAACCTCTTGTAAATTCTTAATGATCAAAATATTTGAAAAGTAAAGATAAATACTGATATGTTCATTTATTATGTTTTTTAATATGAATGCAGAACTATATAAATTATTGCAATAAATCTAGTAATTGTGAAGTGCCTTGCCTTTTTGAAAACACTAGGTAGTATTGACAATTACAGTAGGTAAATAAAACAGTACAAACTTAAAATATATAAATCATCTAACAACTTTAAAGAAATTAAACAGATTTATACCATTTTTTTTCAAAAATGTTACTACTGTTCATCCCATATGTTATATGTATAAAATTAAAATAATTTACACTAATACAACTTAAGGGTCACAGTTTAAACTTTAACTTATAAGGACACTCATAAGGTTAATTATTGTTGCTACATCTTACTTAACTAAGTCCACGTGTTGTATTTATTTTAACAAAGGCATAAAGGTAAATCTCTATTTCTCTAGGTTACTTCCTTTCTTTTGATAAAAATATTACCAACATTTAAAAATAATACTATGATGTGCTTCTTCTTGAGCACCTAAAAATTACATTCTCAAGTTGTTTTTAGCTACTGTAATGTAATTTTTATCATATTTTAAGAGAAAAAAATTACCTGGAGGCAGTCACCTGTAGGTGTTCTACCTTAATTTAGTGGATTATGGACTTCAAAACTAACCTGAACACATCCTTAAAAGGTGCTCAAGCTTAACTATCTTGTCCTATAAATATGGAAGACACTTTGACAAAAATTGGATCTCCCTAACACCCATATGGATTCAAATATTGCAGGAAGGAAATGGATTGTAAATTTTGGCAGCTGAACCTAACTATACTTCCATATGCATGCTTTACCAACCACAGGATTTGGAATTCAAAGTGTTGTTACAAACCATTTTTTACTAATTAGAAGAGTCTTCATTTTTCACCTTCACAGTAAAGTTGCAAGAAACCCAATGTTCACCTCACTTATCTCATATTCCCATTTGGCAGGCAATGTGAAAACTAACTCCCAAAGAGCTGTCATATGCCCAGAGTCTCCAACTTGGCACAGCTACTAGCTTTGACCTCAGGGAATTTTCATTTGTAAGTCTTCCTGTGGTTTACCTCTGAGAGTTCTCTATAAATTGAAAAAGAGCAAAAGGAATGGGTAAAACAGCAGCTCGACAAGCCAGGTTTATTTTAAGTGGTACACAAAAACAATTCTCTAGCAGCACCAAACTGCTCCAACATGGTCTCAGGTAATTACTCTTACAAAGTAATTCAGGAGGAGCTAGGCCAATTAACTTAACAATGAAAGGTGTGCTAATAGCATAACATGCAATCATCAGAATTAACACCCATAAATGTTTCTAAAAACATCAGATCAATCAAAGTAAGACATATAGATCTTGGAGACTATGCCCCTGATTATTATCAAACACCATCCACTGTCATAGGGTCTGATCATTTCCTGTTTATATTTCAGCCACCATGGGAAACCTATCTTTCTAACCCTCCTCTTTGTTAAATGCTCTAGGATGACCAGGGCAAATATAAAGAAAAACTAAAATTCAGGGTTTAACGAGTTTAAACTATTATTATGTATTTCTAGATGTCAGCAATATTTGAACTGTGTAATGTGTTCTTTTCATGAATCCTTCTGGAATATTTCCAATCACTGCTGAATTGGTAGGGTTTCTGTTTTCACTGTAGAGTGGTGGGGAATCTGATGAGTAAGCTCCTGCTTCAAGTCCGGGCTCTGTCAGCTCGAAGTGATGAACTGATTTTGGAAAAATGGGATTAAATAACCATTTCCATGATCCACTTGCCTATTAGCCCTCAGAATTATTCCCTGCTCTGCCCTTATATCACTTTTTTTGTTAGAGGGAACTACATGGCCCAGGCTCCTATGAGACAGGATGAAAGTGTGGCTCCTCTTTGCCACATGTAAAGTCTCAGCAGGTTCTGTGCCTCAAGGTGCTACCTGGATAACCAGTCACCCACTGGGCATACACTGGGCAGTTCCACTGTGCAAGGCGGCCCCAGGCCCAGGCAGGCACTATCTCTCTGTGTATCTCTAAGGTTGCCAATAACTTCCTATCCTCCCATTATTTATATAATAAATTTCCTATATTAAATTCTCTCTTTTTGAAGCATATTGGCAGATTCTTATTTCCCTGATTGGTCCTTCATTGGTAAAATGGAGCCAATAATAATAATGAGTCTACAGAGTAGTTTCTAGACTTATTTGATGTGGCTGTTCTTAAGCTTTAGGGTGCCTCAGAATCACTTAGAGAGCTTATTGCAGTGAAAATGTCAAGGTCTCACCCTCAAAGTTTCTGATTCATTAGGTGAGGCCCAAGAATTTGCATTTCTAACAAGTTCCCAGGTGATTGGGTGCTATTGATCTACAGACCACACTTTGAGAACCAAGTATAAAATACACCATAAAATTCTTGAATTAATATTGACAGTCATCAGAATTAACACCCACAAATATTTCTATAAGCATCACATTAATCAAAGTATTGTTTATAGTTTGTTCAGACACTGCTGCCATCTTTGGTAAAACCAATCTGCTACCATCCTAGAGACAAGATATATTGGATAAACAATTGCCCCTCAATAACATAGAACTTAGGTTTTATTTTTGAAGAAACTGAGCTTTAGACATATGAAGTATCTTTCCCAAATGGGTGGTCCATCTAATACATCATGATTTAAAGCTTAGGTTTCCTGATGATATAATTTATGTTCTTTCCACTGTACTACTATGCCTAAGTAACACAGACACCAATATGTTAAGTGCTGTCTTTTGAATAGTATATTAAAGAAGGAATATATATACTGTATATATTATTTGTATATATACTGTTTGTCAGCGTAGACCTGAAGGAAATGGAATTAAAGCTAGCCTGCCAGGGTGGATATGCCATCAGAAAGAGAGAAGACGATACTTCTTGAAATTGAAAAACCTTTAACGGAAAAATATTTTATGAGACTCTCTTTACAGGAATTTTGTCTTCACGGGAGTAGTAAGAAATGATGGTAGAGAATTAGGAGAATTAGTAATAATGATGACAGCCTTTTTTTTAGTGCACACTTATTACATGCCAAGCATTGTATGCGTAGTGTTTTATATAACCTTCCTATAACCCTGTGAGGGAAGAATAATTATTCTGATGTTTCAAGTGAGAAAAGTGAGGCTGAGAGGGGCTCAAGGTCATACTATAGTAGAGACTTTGTTAAAAAACACATAACACTACCATGTACTAGATGCTGCTATTCTAAGCTCCTTAAAAATATAAAGTAAGCTAACCCTTATAGTAGGGTTATAAGCTAAGGATTATTATCCTATAATTATCCCCAGTTTACAGAGCCATTCTGAGAAAGTGGTAGAGTCAGAGTCCAAGTGCTTAATCACTGCGTTATGCAGCGTGGCAAGTGGCAAGGCTGGAATGCACGTTCGCCGAAGTCTGGTAAGTGCAGAGGCTCTGAAAAGCTAAGCTTTACTCCATTCCTCAACCTCGAAGTCTATATATACAATGAGGGCTAGTAGTCACAGAAGGTGATGTATGGCTGGAACACTTTGGTAGGTAAATGAAAAAATATTTAGCAATTAAACAATAACAAATAGAATCCATCTAGTTGTCCCTTGATCTTCATGCCATAATAATGAATGACAATAATAAAAATTATGATTGCATGCTTACAATGTTTTAGGTACTATAAGTTATTTTCATATTTTTCCACATTTAATTCACCCAACAGCCTAGAATAGTACAAGTCTTACCATTTTCTACATGAGGAAGCTGAGATAAAGGGAGATTAATTAATTTGTCCAAGGTCATGGATCTAGTAGTAGTTGGTAGGTTTATGCCTGAACCCCAGGCAATGTGAATCCTAAACTGACACCCCTAATCCTTCACCTACATGGTCGTGACCATGAGCCCTGAAAATAACCATAAGGAAGGTGTGGGATCAATAATGGCTTTCCCACCACCCGTGATGAGGGCTGACCCAGGGGCCCCTGGCCAGAAGGAAAGTGTATGGTTTGGGGAATGGATTGTAACTCCCTCCTTATCTCCTTTTGGGAGAAGCTTCTTGTCCTGTGACTGCATCCTGACCTTTGCCTTCTGCACATACAACTGATGTAATGTAGCCCTGGGCCACTTGTAGGTTTGTGCAACCTGGACCTGAGTTGCCTTTGTCTGGGACCCCTCAAAACGAGCCTCAAACCAAAGGTGGGTACGGCACTGACCCACTACCATCAGTGCACTCCCCTGTAATATAAGAAATAAACAGTATGTCCACATCTGCTAGTCCACTGGGTGGATTTTTCAGAATATCATAAACACTTTAGCAGCATCATGGTTTATGGTTCCTGTGCTACAGAGGGTAGTGTTTTATAATTCAAGTACTATTGAGCATAATTGCATCTTTTATTGGTCCTAACAGGGTGTGGGATCATCTTTTTTTTGTATTGGAAGATGTATTCCAAATATTAGCCACACCATTGGTATTGATTAATACACACACATATACACAGTATGTACATATATATATATGTATGCTAGTACAATTTTTGGAGCATTTTTCTAATTTCTATATCTGTATAGTGATTATTATAAGAGCAAGGAAAAAGCTAAAATTAATTAATTGAGCTTTGTTAAAGTAATGTGCAAAGTCTCCATTTCTACTTACATGTGACTCCTTTTTGTTTAAATATTTGTTGCCTTGGACATGTAAATGCAACTTTTATTTCAATTTTAACAATAGCTCTAAATGTTGCACTGCACAGGGTACGTACATGAGAATAGAGCTATGTCAGTTCCTCTTGTCTTCCTAAAGTTAAGTATTGCAATGATGATGAGAACTAGCCATTGAACATGTCCTCCTTTTTGTGCTTTTCATTATTGCCAGTAAACATTAAGAACTTCTGAAAACTATATTCCATGTGAAGAAGAAAAATAAGAAAGATGTTAAGAGAAAGGACTGAGAAAAGAAGCTAATGATAAGAGAGTTAGTGAAGGAAAAGACCTTTTAATTAACTCTGTAATTCAAGAGCACAGAGCATTCTAGTAGTAGAGGACATCATCTAATCATGAAATGAAAATAAAAGGTCAACTAAAACATTTTTTTCTTGGCATTGGGTGATCTGTTTTAGAGGAATATTCAAAATTGTGGAACTTTGGGTGGAAAAGTTAAAACTATATAGGAAATACCCTCTTTAACTATTTCCATTGGTGTAATTGTGCTTATTGTTAACTTCCTTTTGTGAAAGAAAATCTTGACACTGAACAACGGGCTCAACCAATTTTTTGCAGGGAAAGAATTTTTTCAATATAAAAATACAATAATCCACCCTGGTCAGGTAGCTTAGTTGGTTGGAGTGTTGCCCTGATTGAACCAAGGTTGCAGGTTCAGTCCCAGGTCAGGGCATATACAACAATCAACCAATGGATGCATAAATGAGTGGAGCTACAGGTCAGTCTCTCTCTCTCTTTCACTCTCTCCCTTAGTCTCTCTCAATAAAATCAATAAATAAAAATTTAATAAATACAATAATCCAACAACATAACAAGTCTGGTGATCTGTCAACAGACATACATCACTCCTCTTCTGGCTTTTGGGACTTAAAACAGTTAAACTTCCCCCCTGCCTGTTCCTCTCCGCAGTCAGGTTTCATCCCCATTTTAATGTGGAATCTGATCCCTTAACATATTAAAAAGTTACTTCATTCTGCTAACATTTCTTCATAATTGCTAATGTGTCTTACATGACATAAATTATCAGTGCTTATCATGAATTTCTAGCCTAAAAAGAAAAATTATCTTTAACAAGTCTTTCATTTCATTTCATCAAATTGCATCTTGATGGATTGAGACAGTTGAGTAAAGTAATTTCCATTATCTGATTACCATAACATCAATTTTTATTAAAAACAAACAAATTAGTAGTTCAGTGTTTCCTATATTTGCAGAGATGAAATTCTGTGCACACTCAGAGGCCGGGTATGCGACATAGAAGAGACCCATGTAGACACTTTGCTTTATCAGGAAAGCAATTTCCAGGGCCAGGTTTCTGCAACTTGAAAGTATGGCCCTTGTGAAACATTCTGACACTGTGGATTTCAAGTCTCCTTGTATGGTGACTGCCAGAAAGTTTAAAACGTTAAATAATCTCTCAAACTTGCCCTAAAAATTCAAGTTGGCTTACTAAACCTTTTTTCTTCCCCTTTTGAAAAACTTCTTTGTTTCACTAACAGCAAATCTCCTGTGTTTTGTCACGTTGTTATTGAACAAGTTTAATGATTTGCTGAGGACCTCATCTAGAGGCATTACCAAGCAGCTTGAGATTAGAAACGTATGGTGGTAGTGGCTCTCCTAGAATAAATGAAAATATTTTATTCAGCTACCGAGAAGGTCTCCAGAGATCAAATTAGAAGCTGGCTGTGAAGGGAGATGTTTAGGCATGCTCTGGAATTATTTATCAGCATTTTCTGCTTGTGAGAGAATAAGCAGACATTAAGTTTAAATTAAACAAAGGGGGAAAGAAAACAAGTTTTTTTTTCAGTAATTTGACTGCTAATGATATTTCTGAATTATTCTCAGCTTAATAGTTTAAGTAATTTGCAATGATAATAATTGTTCCTGCTAAAGCTCCAATAGTGTCAATTTTTTTTTCCTTTTTGCCAAGATTAACCTCCCTTAAAACCTTTAATGGACATGTAATTGCAAATTTATTGTGGTCTTTGTTAATTTTTAAATCTGTTTTCTTCTTGACATTTCTTTTAATTTAATTTTATTTTATTACATTCATCAACGATATGAGAAACTAACTTAAAAGTCCATTAAAAAGGAATAAATGTTCTTTATGTTGTACTTGTTTATCTTTATTTATAATGAGGCTGAGCTTCTAGATAGACTAAAGACTGCTTAATTATTACTTTCAACATTAATGTGATTTTCTCATGCACTCATTCAAAATAAGTATGCTTTTAGGCTTTGTTGGAAAGAAATAAACATGGGGTTGCAATTGTACCTTAAATAATTAAATTTAAAAAAACAGACCATACTCCAAATTAACACACAAGCCTGTATTTTAAATAACATCTAGGTGACGAAGTTGTACTAAATACAATTAAACTTTATTCTTAAAAGAAAACTGCATGTTATCACAAATAATTGGTAATTGAAAATATTTTCATGTGAAATTCAGCAGGTTAATAAACTAGCAACTAAAACCCTAGGTGCTATGGCTGTTTTTCATGTACTGGGAATATAATTACATAGCTCAACATTTTGTCAGCCAGTAAATTATCTTTCTTGTGTCCTGGACTAAGTCACCATATCAATCATCTACCCAGAAGTGACCAGGACTACTACAGTTCCCCTCGATGCTCACTGTTTTGAAAGTGAAATGCTTGATGGAAATGACACTGTTCCTCGAAATTCAGTTGCCTGTTTCAATATTCTGCATTTATATTAACTCTTTTTAAAAGGATTTGGTTATGTGTTCTCAGATAATTTCCATTAACTTATTCCATTGTGATTTTGGGGTTTTTTTTTAACATCAGAAAAAGGATAAGTTTATTGCTAGAGATGTTAGAAGGGTCACTGTTTCACGAGACATAAAAAGCTTTAAACTTTTAACTATGAAATCATTAAACATAATAATGAATACTGAAGGATAATAACCTAAGAAAACAATTTTTAGTTTCTGTGTAGCTTCTCTCATCTCTTTTTTTTAACTTTTATTTTGTATATTTTATTGATTATGCTATTAGTTGTCTCATTTTTTTCTCCCCTTTATCCCTTCCCCCCTGCACCCCATCCTACCATCCCCACGTCAACATTTTCCCACCACCACTCTCCCCATCCATTGTGATTTTGAATTAAATTGCACCATAACTGTTAAAAAGAATGAAAAGAAACAAGAAAAGAAAAAAAGTAAGCTAAGGTGAACTGAGGAATCAATAAAAACATAATCCTTTCCTGGCCAGAGGAAAAACATGCTTTAAATTTGAAAATTATAAAACAAATTCCCTGTTTGCATGATTTAAGAAAGAGATATGACTTGGTACAGTCTTTTTCTTAATCTGAAACCTCACCAGTGTTAATGATTTCTACACACTTTGGGGTGACATTCTTTACTCTCTGTGAATACGCTTTCAGTGCTTGAGAATCAAACAATCTGAGATGAGATATCAAAACAGTAAAAAAGGCAATATAATGCTGTTAATTAAAATAATAAAAAGAACCGAGTTACTGACATAAGGAAAAGGAACAATTCAAATGGACATTAGTAATAGAAATTAAATAAATACTTTAATATTATTTTCTTTAAAAATATTTTTAGGTATTATTTACATTTATATATTCTTATGTGTTTTTTGCCTCAATTGCTTAATTTCTTGAAACAACAGTCATTGATTTTTTTCATAAGTTTTGTCTCATAGTGACTAAACTCTTTCAGATACTCCACAAAATGTGTATTTGTGCTGTCTTTTCCATACCAATAAATGTGGTATGTTATCTCTTTTAAAAATATAAACAATTACTTTGCAGCATTTGCACAGGTAGTGACAACCACCTTCAAGTCTGTTCTTCCTACTGCTTTCATAACTTATTGCATTATGTGGCTTTACCCTTTGTCCCTTTCCTTATCAGCTCCTGATGCTCCAACAACAGTATAGAAATTCCAGAATGGGTACATTTTCATCATTCCTTATCTAATTGATAAACTGTTATGTGCATCATAATTAACTAGACAGTATTGGTGAAGAATGTGCTTGCAAAGCCACTGCAGACAGCATCAATGTTTTGGATAAAGGTTTAAGAGGGACGTTTACTGTTTTTAACTATTGTAAATATTTATTTTGAATTCTTAAAGGTGAGGTACTATTCTACGTGGTAATCTTCCTAATCCATACACCTGTGTGTCTGATTTATGACCTACTGATCCTGCCTTCTTCTCTATCTCGATTCTTTGGTCTACCTCATCAACATGTTTAAAATTACTTTCCAATATTTTACATTATTTTCCTTACAAATCAGGAGTTTTTATCATATCTGCCTGGAGAAAGTCCTCCCTATTTTAATACAACTGTCCATACACATACCTAGGATGCCGAGGTCTGAGGAGTGAGCAGCACGGGAATCCCATAAGCTGGCTGATCGGGGCCATTCTCATTAAATTGCCTCCAGATGCTTGTAGGTCTTCCTTCCTTATTTTCTTCAACTTAAATCTTCCCCACTCTCCTCAAATATTTGGGTCCATGCTCTCAGCACTTGTTCTGACAGATGAATTAATTCCTTCTGAACAGAAATCAGTCTCATTACAAAACTGCAAAACTTCCTTGCTTCTTTCCCTCCTATTACGAAATAGGACACGTCCTCCCTGTGGTAAAAGAAGCTCTCTATGTCTGCTCCCAATGCCCGCCTTTCCCACCTTCTCAGAAAACTGAATACCTTCTCTCATTCTCTTGGCTTCTACCCTTTTGTCTTTATATATACTGAAGACAACATCATCTTACAAACAAAGATGCAAACAAAAATCTGCCTTTCTGTCAAGCTCCCCCAACTACGATTCTCTCCTGTGAAAAATTTCACATCTTTCTCATCCACATGCTACCTCTTCTTCCTCATCTTCCATTCACTTATCCAGATATTGCAACATTCCCAACACTCCACAGCATGTGTGCTCTCACCAGAGTCACCACTGACAGGCTAATACTAAATTTTGTGGACATTTTTCATTCCTAACCCTGCTGCTTCAGTCCTCGGCACCATTTGACAGCATGGACTACTCCTTCCTGTCCTGATAACCTCTTAGAGTTGCCCTCCTGGTAATGTGTTTCAGGGGTTGACAAACTATGGCCCACAGGCCAAATGTAGTCATCACCTTTTTTTTTAAATAAAGTCTTACTGGAACACAATGATACCCATTTATTTATGCATCGTCTATGACTGTTTTTGGAGTCTATGGTAGAGGTAAATAGTTGGGACAAATACCTTATGCCTCACAGAGTTTAAAACATTTATTGTCTTACCTTTTGCAGAACAATTTTGTCAATCTCTCTTACATTTCATGATACTTTTCATACATTACCTATTTAGCCATCACAGATTGATCTCCTTACCAGGTTTTACTTTCTTACTAGATCTTTTAAATGTCAATGTTTATCCAGGTTACATGCTGAGTCTTATCCTTGTCTTAATCTCCACAGTCTCCCCGAAAGATCCCATCAGTATGTATGGTATCATCACATACTAGCTGGTCGATGTGTTGATAACTTCCAAATGGTGTCCATCAGCTCAAATGCCTCTTCTGAGCTTCAGAAATATATGACTTACTACAAACATCCTTTTACTTAGGTATCTTCTACATTTGTAAACTTTGACAAACACAAAATTGAACATACCATCTGACTCACTTCTCCAACCTACTTTTCCTTTGTATTCAGTCTCACTGATGGCCACATGGTTAACTGAGTCATAAAATGAGGTTTTATAATGGCTTCCTCTTGTCTTTCACATCTGATATATCAGAATGTCTTTCTTGTACCACCATATTTCAAGTCCTCTCCATCTCCACCATGGATTACCTGAAAAGCTAGCTAATGTTCTCTCTGTCCAGTGGTCAATCTCAGTAGTGTTTATGGCTCTGCATGCACTTGCTTTTCTGCCCATTTGTACACACATTCCCTTGCACTCCATACAAATACACACACACACACACACACACACACACACACTTAGTTGGCTAACTTCTGATTAAGTCCTCTGTTTTAGTCCTCAAAGATTTTACTGCTCCACAAATCTCTGCTGACTATCTTACCACATCTTCTTTACGTTCCCTGACTTCTCCATGCTTTTTCTTGTCATATTTTTCACATTTCATCCTCTTAAATGTATTCAAAGTCCATGGCAAACATTATGTCAACATTCATTATGGTCTATTAAGCAAGCTGTAAAATATTTAGCTCAAAGTAAGGACACAAAGTTTTAATTAAATGAATGAATAATAAGTTCTTTCAATTTGGAGAATCATTCATACCTCATATGCTGTCTGAAACAGCTGATAAATTTTTAAATAATTTAATATTATGAGTAACCTTTTTTAAATACTTGCCTTCAATCCTTTGTTTTGCTTTTTGTTGTATTTTTATTACTATTTAGTCCCCTTATGCCCCTGCTCCCAGCAATCAACACACTCTCGTCCATGTCCATGAGTCCTTTTTCCTTTCTGCTCAAACCCTCCACCTGCTATCCTCCCCACCTTGGCTGTCATCCCGCTCTCTATCTATGAGTCTGTCTCTATTTTGCTTGTTAGTTCAGTTGGTTTATTAGATATAAGATTCTGTCTCTTCTAGTATCACTCATCAAAATGGCCAATTCTGAATATGCAATGCTGCTCTGTGTCTCTTACAAAAGAAATACCTTTACCCGTGGATCCTTCTCCCTTTGTCAAGTCTTGGATACAGGGATTTTGCATACACAAAAGAATAATTAGCTGTTTTGTAAAGGGCTGCTGGGCAGTATAATGCTGTGACCAAAAATGTCACCACTATAAATTTGAAAGCAATAAATTTGCATTTTCCAAAAGCAGCATAGTAATGTTTAATCATTTATTTTTGCATTTTAAAATATCATTGTCTTTATTTTATGTTTCATGAATGAAATGTATTTTTATGAATTTTATAAATGTAATCAATTAACAAATTATACAGTACAATTTAATTGAGCTGAATAATTGAGCATTATTATTACCAATAATGGAATTCTTCTCTACATAGGAAACATATATTGTCAAATTATCACTTGTCATCTGAATGCGTTTCCTCAAAGCAGAAGGAATTCCAAGCCTTTATTCTTCACTATAAAATTGCAGGTCATTTCAAGATCCAGGTATATGAGACAAATCATCTTTGTTTTTCCAATTTGTATAGTTTATCTAATTTCCATGATGAAATTTAAAACCTACAAAAAGAGGAACATATAATAAAAATCAGGGCAGGCTCCTAATGGAAACCAGCAAATAGATCTTCTGTATAGCTTCTTGTTGATAGAGAATTCTCCGTTTACTAAGGGAGACAAAGTGAAGCATTTCTTGGCAAATTATATTCTCTTCTGTGCTGCTGCCAAATGAAATACTCTAACAAGTGTAATTCCACATCCTACACTTGATGCGAGTCTAATGTCACTATATTTGGAATGAAACATTGCTCAAAAGTTGGTAACAAAAATATTTTTGTTTTTAACAGGTCTCAACTGTTTCTCTTCTCTCTCATTTCTTGAAAATAATATGCCTAAGATTCTTAAGGGAAAATTCTGCAGAGAATCACTTTCCACTCCTACATCCAGCCTTTGTCTATGAGTAACCATGTTAGAGGTATCTATTAAGAAAAAGTCCCAAGCCCTAAAACATATTTTGGCATTATGGTTTTAATTCATAGATGACATTTCAAGTAATGTTTTGTGTCCTGATGACAGAGAAAAGGAAGCACAAATGCATTATACTAATCTCACGTTTCTGCCCGTAGAGCAGCAAAGCATTAGAGGAATCCAGGCGCAGTGGGTGCCAAGTGGTAGCTTCAAAGCAGTGATGCCCGCACATTGATGATAGCTGCCATACAAAACCAAAATTATTCTGTTGGCCCTTCAGAGCTGCTGTGCTCTTACCTAGTGCTACATGTTTTGGTAATGTTTTCTTCACCCCCATGGAACTCATTTGTCAGTGCTCCAAGAACTGAGGTAATGAATTCTCAGGCAGAGGAGGCTAATATGGAAAGGAAATTTTAAAAGAGGTAAATGTGGTACCTAACCATGATGAGAAGAGCATGCACTTAGGAAACAGGAAAATTTGAGCTTAATCCCAGGTCAACCATTTAGTAAGATTAATCCCTTCTAAACACAACACCATAACCCTGGAGATGACAATACTTAAATGAGGAAGACAAGTAAACATTATTCCCAAGCTCCTCATCTGTTTCCACTGCAGGATACCCAAAATGTTAAACACTCTCTTTTCCAGGCCCCTGTGCAGGGAGCATGGACCCTACAAACAGGTGTGGACGTTCAGATGTAAATAAAAATCTGCTTGGCAGCTGATGGGAAAGCTTTTGTTTTCCTTATCCTAGAGGCAGATGTCACTGGTTCCCCTTCTCTGTTTATTCTTGCCTTGAACATGGATGCAAAATCTGGGTGAAAGTAGCCACATTTGACCATGAGGTCATGAGATGGCATACAAAGGGTGGAAGCAGAATAGAACAACCAAAACAGACAGCGTATATTACATCACTGAACCTCCACAAAAGTCCTAAACTGCTCACCTCCAAACTTTAAGTTAGATGAGAAACAATAAGCCCTTACTATTTAATGACCAAAATTCAGAGTCAGTTACTAGTAGTCAAAACTTTCTTAACTGACATACTAATTTGAATATGCTCCATTCAAGGCACCCTTAGCATATTAGTAACTTTTTCACAGAACTTTTGGGCCAAAATATAAAAATTAAAAAAAAATCTAACAGGTTCTATTTATTAACTAGTTAAGTCTAAAGACTTAATATATTATACCCTAACAACTTAGTATGTATTGGTTATAACACAACTTCTCAAACTTTGAAATTAAAGTTCAATTCAAAGGTTGTGGATACTGCCACCATCGATTCCTATTCCACGTGGAAATTTGTGTGACACTTTTTTCTTTATCATATCCACTGAAACTCTAGCTGCACAAAGATATGATGTCCATGAAAGATATGATGGTCTTGTAGCAATCTACTGTCAAAACTGTGAACTATATTGGGATATTGATTTGTATAGTTACCAACTGATGTCACTGTATTTCCTTTGAGGGTTATCTACTTTTGCCTTTCTGAGTTTGGCTCAATGCACTATTAGGGAACGACAGCCCTAATTTTCAGAAATGTTGAGATTATAAAAAGATTTAATACATATAACAAGTGCCACTAGCTGGCATATAATAGGTAAGCAATAACTCGGAGATACTGGTAGCGGTAGAGTTTGATCAATTTTTGGACCTACTTTCATAAATGTCTCCCTACAAACAATTCCTCAGAGAATAGAAAATATTCTGTTCCTTGTTCTCCTATATCATGAACAACATAGACCATCACACAGTGGCAAAGTACTTGATGGATTCCGCTCCACACACATACCTGTATAGACACAGAGCAACGTAAAAATAAAATCAGCTACTGGGAGATAAAGACCTAATATGACAAATCAAAATACAATACTCCAAAGATGCTATTACCCTAAGCTAATTCACCACTTGGAATTTCGACATAAGGTCATATTCATGAGTGTCTCCCGTTTACCTAACACATGTTGGAGGCTCAAGTTACAGAAATGTGCAAAAGTAAAGAATATTGCTTGACTTTGATGAACCCATATTCAAGGATTTACTATCTCCTGGTTGGACTTGCAGTTCTGCAATTATTTCCTTCCTAGATTACTCTCCCAGAATTACTAATGGTGCTTTATCACTTATTTTGTTGGTGTTCTTCACAATTAAATTTGAGTGTGGGTTGCCCCAGTATAGTACAATCCCAAGGGCCCGATCCACTCTCCATTTAGTGTGAATAATGTTCCCTTCCACCCTGGCTTGTTGCACTTAAGTTTGATGACCAATCTCTCAGATGATGGGCTTTCTCCAACATCAGGAACTGGAGACCAACCCTTGTTTTTCCAAGATAAATTCTTATTGCCGTCAACTTGACAAGATGTCTCAGTTGTCCAAATATATCAAGTTCAATGACTCCATAAAATAACAGTCTATCTCACCCAAAAGGGTTCAAGGTCAAATATTGGGTATTTAATGTGAACTTAAAGTTAATTTCTTTGGAGGCTTGAGATATAGAGAAACATGTCTGTACTTGTCAAGGTCACTATTAGCTTGGAGAACTTCAAGGCATTTTATGATGCAATACAGGATGGATTAAATCATTTCAAAGAAGCTCAGGAACCATGACTTTAAGGACTGACTTAAAAACATTGTGCCAGGCAACAAAGCTTTTGGCTTCTGGAAAGCAAAAGCACCAAGAGGCCTTTCCAAGGGGATACATAGCATGCAAAAAAGATTGGTCATTTTTTTGTCAGAAACTACTGGGTAAACAATGAAGTGCAAAGCAGTGCTCAATAATGCAGGGTGATTGTAAACTGCAAATCTGCGCTCAGCCAAGTCGCAGGTACCTACTGTCCACGGGGGAGATAGTGTAGAAAACAGAGACATATTCCAACCTACAAAATTCAATCCCGTTTGCAGAATTTTAAATATATAGGCAAATTACTTCTTCACTTAAAATGAATAGATTATATGGGCATAGCAAGTAATTCAAGCAGCTAAAAATATGTCACTTAATTCTTTGTTCTTTTTTATCATTTGGTTCTTTCTGTTCAGCCATTCCTTCCTCCTCTATGTAATATCATTTGTTCCCCATAACTTAGGAGGAAAAATGCTGACAACTGGAGGATTAAACCCTTACACTGAATTTGCTTTGTGTAACTTGCAAATCCTGCCACTACAGAAGGAATATGATGCATAACTCTCTGCACCCCCATTTTCTAAGACACTTGTCTCAATGACTTACATAATGCAAAGTTTAGATTTACTTATTTAATTATGATATCGAATTTCCAAACTATAGTATTGGATACTGGATTGAATAACACATTAACTGTGTTTTTTTTTTATTATTTTTCTGCAATTAGAATGAACTGTGACATGTTGATTAAAATTTACATGAAAAAAGAGCTAGTGAACAGTAAGCCAAATCAATAGTTTAAAATCCCTGAATACCATGTGTGTTAAACTCGTTCTATGATCAGGCTGACCTTTTGTTCCTCTATTTCTTCATATATGTGTTGGCAAAACAACCCCTTTTATTTACGTTCTTTAAAGTTAGAATTAGTGAGATGAAATTCACAACCAGATCAAAGTGTACTACATAAGTACTGCAATTTTTGAGGAAAATATTATGGGTATTTGTGTTATATACAGTAATGAAAATGGAAATTATTTACTCTGGGGATGCAGGCTACATTATTTTTAAATTATTTGCATCCTGATAAATGATTTGCATGCTAATGAGCATGTATTCCCAGAAAAGCCTTTCCAAAGTTTTCTCTGTAGCTTTCCTAATGGGTCTATATGATACCATGTGATAGAAAGATATAGAGCTTCAAAATTATGAAATAAATTATATGGTTTTTTCCTTTGCAGTATGCTTTTGGAAGATTAGTGAATGATCTATTTTAAATTTTCCAGTTTGTTACTAACAAGTTTGTTCTAACTGTATGCAATTTTTCACTTATTTATATATTTATATATTTATTTTTCAATTTTACTTCTCCCCAAGCTTACACCGCAGTCACCTTCCTTACCATAAGCTGGAGGTCTTTTCTATCTGTTGCTCAAATGACATTAAAAACTCCGTCCCCTGATAGAAGAAATAAAATATTCTAAGTCAGAATTCTTTTCTCACTCCAATGTCTTGCATTTGACTTTTTATTCATATGCAACCCGAAAAGGAAAGACAGAAATGAAACTCTTCTTTAGCTTGTAAATCAGCTTTTGCCTCTTTGAGTGAATTTTAATTCTTCTCTTTCTTCTCTCGAGTAATATTTACTTTCTGATCTCCCGAGAGATAGTATTCCCAACATCCACCTGGATTAAGCTACTGCACTGAGGACACATATTTGATCTGAGATTCTGCAGATAGATATTGCAAATAAAAATAAGTCAATCATCTCAAGGGGGTTCTTACACTAGCTAAGACATAACTTGAAAGGTTAGTGGGGAAGGGCTTCGTTCCCAAAGGGAAAGGCTGTTTCCCTACACTTGCTTGTTGGAGGATGAATACACTAATTGGAAAACTAGAAGTTCTGGGGATTTGCAAGTGGAACAGGTGAAAATATAACTGGTGATAATTAAAGGCTAATTATCTTCAACCCACAATTGGCCACAGGAGGTTATTCTGAGCCACATAAAAAGAAAGCCTTAGAGAGAGAGAGAGAGAGAGAGAGAGAGGGAGGGAGGGAGGGAGGGAGATAGAGTGAGTGAGCGAGGCAGAGACAGAAAAATATACAATTCTTTGATATACCTGTGCTATTAACTATAAGTGGTGATTGAACTTGTGTTGTAATTGATGGCCGATGCCTGCCTCACCATCCTAGTCATCTTACCTCCCGACTCTGCCCAAGGGTTAGTACATCTTATTATACATCAGCATTAATAGCATCTATCCAGTTTTGAAGTTCATCTGCTGATTAGCAAATAGATACTCCTCTGATATCCTGAAGCAAACAATTTCTAACCTGCAAAGTTACTATATTAGCTCTTCCAGAAGCTCAGGGATATAAACTGTTTCCACGAATCTCTGTTTTAACAATTGTTTGTGCAGCATCAAGGTCAAAGGAAACATAGGCCGCTTTTCTGGCTAGATTTTGATTTATTTAGACACTCTATGTTAAGAGAGATTCCAGAACACTTTCTCCATGAAGTTCCGAGCTGTGTTAGGTTAAATAAAAGGAGCATAGACCAAGAGAAGTGTATTGGTAGAATTGTCATTCTGGGAATGCACAGGGGTCTCCAACCTTTGGCCCATGGGCCACATGCAGCTCAGGATGGCTATGAATGCGGTCCAACACAAAATTGTAAATTTACTTAAAACATTATGAGATTTTTTTTGTGTGTGTGTGTGATCATGTGTTGCAGTGTATTTAATGTGTGGCCCAAGACAGCTCTTCTTCTTACAGTGTGGCCCAGAGATGCCAAAAGATTGGACACCCCTGGGTGAGTGTTTCTTCAGTAATGTGGGAGCACATGATCTACCCCTTACACTGCTGCTTCCTCCTCAGCATCTTAGTGGGCCCATAACCTGTCTATCCTCTCTCCTGGATCTTCTTTCCTCATTTGTATAGCCCCCATAAAACTAATATGGTCATATATACACCTATATCTATCCTGACTAAATTCAAGTGATCCAGAAATGAGCACTCATCTAAGTCAGGAATATCAGGGAATGCCTATTGAATTTTTCAAAATGAATCTGAGTGGCAGAGGTAATCTCTCTCAGGTGGCAAAAAATGTATGGGATAAAACTCAGCAGCCGTCAACCGCTGAATTTTCCACAGTGTGGAAAAAGCTGGTTTACAATAAGAGAATGAAGCTAACAGGAAGAAAGTATTAAGGACTAGGGAAGGAAGAGTCTTGTTACCTCTTGAGAACCCTAATTTTGGGGGTTCTAAATGCATCTGTGCTCTCTGTGGTTTGGCTATTCGACTCTACCTTTTTGACTAAAGTAATTTAAGTTAGGATTTTGACATTAAAACTGAAAGGCTTCTCAAGGAAGGCAATGTCATGGTATATATAATTTAGAAATATCGACCAAGGGTTTGTGTGTGTGTGTGTGTGTGTGTGTGTGTGTGTGATTGCTGCCAACCCACATGTCTCCTGCCACCAGCAGAGAACAGAGCATCTTTCTGTTTGGCTGATCTCTGGTTAGAGGGAAGGTAAATTACACCAAATGGCTTTGGAGAGGTCCAAGAGCAATAGGGATTTATTTCTCGCCACCCTGGTGATGTTTGAGATGTCACTACAACTTTCAGAGAGGCCTCTGAAAAATAATCTGGCAGTTTTTAGTGAAGCTGAGTGAGCAGTAACCGATAGACTCCTTCCTAGGTATATATACCACATACCCAAGCATGCTAATCAATGAATGCATTGCTTGTGGTTGCAGACAACTGGCCACAACTTAGTTGTCTGTCACTGGAGGAATGGGAAAGTTTAAGTAGAACCATTTGAAATTGATAATATTTGACCATTTTTGACTATAAGAAAATATCAATTTCATACAGTTCAATCTATTACAATGTGGTGGGTATATTCTAAGCAGAGAGACAAAAAACAAACTGGATATACTATAGCAACACACATATCTTAAAACTTAAAGATAAAAATATATAGATGCAAAATAAGATTTATAGCATAATGCTATTTAGATAAATTAAAAACATACTCAAGAATATAGTACATTATCTTACCAGGATAAAAGCACACATAAGGATACATATCAAATTTAGTTAACAGGGCTCCTATTAACTAGTCAAGGGGAGGAAATACAGATATAAAATGGGATAGAAGAGAAAAATCAATTATATACAGAAACGCTTTGCATGGGCCCTCATTTATGTGCCATGAGCTAGAGAGTAACAAACTGAAGTCTCTGCACCTGAGGAATAATAAGAGTAGGAGAATCAGAAAACCAAGGAGAGAAAGAGAAAAGTCTCTGTACTAATATAAATCCTCAGCAAAAAGCAGAAAACGAGAGGGAATGTGCCTAGGAAAAGAGGACCTGAAACACTTTCCAAAGCTTTCCACAGTTGTAGAAAAAAATATCTATAGTTTTTCCGAATGTTTTCCAGGCCTTCTAGGAAGACAGATGAGACTTAAAGAGCTTAGAGAGGGATGCCAGACAAAACAAGGCCTCTTTGTGGTGACTAACTGGACACTGTTAGTGTATGTAGCAGAGCTAAGGCCAAGGTCAACTATGGATTAAAGTAACTGATGTTGTAGGAAATGAGACCAATGATCAAAGACCTGACATCATAATTTATATTTCTGCAGAGTCTAGAAAAAGGCAAAGGTTGTTCTAGTCAAGAAGGTGCCTGCATTCTCACCATCAATGCTTCATACAAGTCATGTACGTCACATCTAGACTTTCTAATTTGAATGCAACCTGAGGACAATTGGAAGATAAGCATCCTTTTTTTTTACTAAAAGTAAGAAATGACTAACACTAATTTGAGTTTATTGGTGGGAACTTGGGTGAGTTGGGAATAGGGATTTTCTTTATAAATTACATTTAGTAATAGAAACACAGTGCAAGTTTAATTTTGCACATGTGTATTTTTTCTAAAATTTGTCCTTAATATATTTACTCACTGCCTATAACTCATTTTAACTTATCTGCCTATGAATTCAATACAGCACGTAAGTTTGGTTCTGTATACATTCCTTTTGCACAGAGAGATGTTACAGGCATGCTAGAAACAAGCTGGAGGTTAATAGGCATGCCAGTGGTATCTCAAAATAAACAGTGCATTCATTAGAAACCGATATGTCAAAAAACTAATTATTATTCTTGGCTGCTCTTCACACAGGCAGCTTTTTGGCTTTTTGTTTTTTGTTGTTGTTGTTTTGTTTTGGGGTTTTTTGTTTTGTTTTGTTTTTTTTAGAGTATACTTTGCTGGTGGAGACCAGTAGCTTTGCAAATGTGTGTAATGCATTAAAGATGAAGAGCCTCCTTTTAATTAATGGCATTGCTCTAAGTTGATCTAACTAAAATGGTATCAGAAAGAGCCAGCAATGTCACCCGCTTACATTCCATAGCATGCCTACCTTCACAAAATTTTCTCAGGAGATTCATCTGTGGGATAGGAGTTCTGGGCCAAATGTGCACACTTAAATGATTCAACTAAGGAAAAATTCAGTGCCGAGTGGAATGTTTGGCTCTTCGTGTATAGTATTTGAAAAAGATTTGAATAGAAAAGCAAAGAAATACCCTTAGGAGAACATCACTGGCTTGTAAAATTGCATTCAACAGTAGAATCCATTTCAATCAAAATCCAAAACTGAACTCGATTAAATAAAATCACCTGACATCAGAAATGCTGTGGCTGAAGTAGCTTCAGAGAGCACTTGGAAGTTGGTGCTCAGTCCCAGTCAAAGCCAGAAACAGCACCTCATGGCTGTGCAACATACAAGGAGTTTGGCAAGCACACTTCCAAATGGCTAGTGGTAGTAATAAAAATATGTCAATGAAAGGAAAACTAATACCAAAAGCTACTTTTATTTATATCTGACTAGGTGCTGAACCCTTAATCTCATCACATCTGTCAATCTCTCCAGCACCTTTAATGCCCCGGTTACAGATAAGCATATTATGTCTCCAATAGGTTAAACCAGTTGCCAATACTACTAAGCAGGGTGTATAAGCCTAGAAATCTGAGTTATTAATCACTTAGACTATAAACCTTTACATTGGGTGACTTCTTGGTCAGTGATGGTGTTAGCAGGGAAGAAAGGGGCACTAAGGAAAGAAAAGGTTTTCTTGGAAAAACAGTGGAGGGTAATAGTACTTTAACTCTGGACAGGTTATGTGTAAGGGGCCACTGAGAGTTCCAAATGGACTTGTGTAAGCACTTGGACACATGGAACTGGGATGCAAGAGAGAGGTCAAAGGTAGCGAGATGTACATTTCAGAGCAAGATTAACAAATTGGAGGTTGACAAAGCCAAGAATGTTATACAGGGGAATAATATGAGAGAAAGGAAAGTTAATAAGCCTCAAAGATCATTAGCCTCAGAGATCATTAGCATGTAAAGAATGTTTACAGGCAAGGGAGTGAGAGGAAATCAGGAGATGAAGCTGCAGAAACCTGAGAAGCAGAGGAGCATGTAAATATCACCAGTGCAGAGCTTGTTTTTCTTTTTCCTTTTTTCCCCTGTTTGTTCACTAATATGTCTCAAGTACCTAGAATAATCCTTGGTATAATACATTAAAAAGGCCAATAAATAGTGGTATAAATATGTTAATCAGGATCAAGTGCTACAGGGAGGAAACTGGTCTTTGCACTTGAAATGCTCAGGGAACTTGTATAGATAGTATCATTCAAATATCCTTAAACATTCACTTTCCAAACCTAAATTCAACATAAACTACATGCTTAAATTTTCTCAAAGTAGTTTTAAAAAGGGAGATTTAATTATACTTCTGTGCCTAAAAAATACTAAATATCTCAAGTATCTCTACTTGCTTACATGCTTAAATCTTTTCAAACTAGTTTTCAAAAAGGAGATAATTATACAACTTCTTATGACCAAAAAACACTAAATATTTCAGAAATTTCTTACTAAAAACTCATTTCCTGAGATCAATGGTGGAGTTAAAGAATTTTTAAGGAAGTAAAAGGCTTGAGAGCCGTACTAATTTTTAGCCTTAGATTTGCCTACTTTTACACACACCTACATGTTAGAGTGTTTTCATTAATTTTTCAGTTGGGCTTATGATTTATGAAGCAGTTAATATGAATTTAGGAATTATCTGCTTCTAAAAATGCATCATAATTTGTGTCTTAGTAACAACTGTTTGAAAAAAGGAAACCACAGTCATCACTTGATTGTGTTGGCTGACAAACCTGGAGTAATTAATCTTTGTTTTCACTGAATATTTTATTAAATTAATTTTCAAAAATATGTACAAATTAGAGTTTGAAAAAAAGCTCTTATGTGTGACAGTGAAATACAATGAAATGTTCTCAGGCTCAGACATAAACACCCATCAAGATCTGAAAAATGAGCCTTCCTTTTAACCCCCCAAATCCAGGGGACTAGTAGTTTGCCAAATGAATAGATGTAGGCATGTTAATTATTATATATTTGATCACATTCTCACTCTTCACCTGACTTTGTTCATGGACTATGGCATGAAATATGTCAGGCTTTGAAGACATACCTGGGTTGAGCTTCCCTTTGCCATTTCCCAACAGTGTGACTTTGAACAAGATATTTTGCTTCTCTGAGTTGTTTCTTTAATCATAAATCGGAGCTACTCAGATGCCCCTTGCAAGGCTATTCTAAGCTCTGTGATGGCATAAACTGTATCTTTCTTGTCCAACATTACGTACCCAACTCCCAGCATAGTAGGAGTTTTAAAATACTTGTTTAATTAGTTTGGCAAATATGGGGTATAACATGTCTATGCCACCTCCCACACAGAGGGTGCCCGATAAAAACTACTTCCCTTTCTTTCTCCTGTCAGTCTCTCTCCAAATATTTCTGTTATTGAAACAAATGTGCATTTTTAAGCTTGAATTGTTCGAATAATCATCTAAATGCCCTGATAGCCCTTGGTCTTTGGAGATACCACATCTTTTACATAAAAAATATTATCATTAGTCATATTGAATGCACTAAAGTAAAGCTACCCAAGTATTGTTCCCAACTCCCCATGGTAGCAGGAATTAATTTCATTTTCATCCTCTTACATGACATCTCTAAATTCAGAGTTTAATTATCATAATAGAATTAGTTTTACTAGTGTTTTGGTTAAATAGATGACAAAAGCAATAGGTATATTGCTTTTGGTTGACAAGCATAACATATGTCTCCTACACTGTAAATTCTACTTATGGTTCTGGTGTCAACAGTAAGTGTAATGAAATACGCACCGATTGTTATTGAAATCAGGACAACCAACAAAAAAGATTCTGAAGCAATTTTATTATTTATCTTACTAAAACTATTGTAAAACTGAGGCAATGACATTATTCAACATAGCTTTGCTTAGAACTATTGATTTTGATTTTTGTACAAAGAAGTCCATTTGGGCTAAAGCTCTATGCAGAAAATCAAATTGCTTAAAATGTTTTCTTTTATGCATAGTAGCTTACTCATCGAGAACTGAAATTCTGCATGTGGGTAACACTTCAGTCTCCTTCTTGCCAATCACTGGAAGCACTATGTCAATTATAATTGAAATATTATGGCAAAAACTTGGAGACCACAATCTTTCCATAATATAATCAAATGTCAATAATGATTCAGGAAAACATTGAAAGCTGAACCTCAGTATGAGTATCAATCCTCTCAAATTTAACTTTTATAATGTGTTTCTATTCATTGTACACTACAATTTTGTCCCAGGATAGACAAATACAAGTAAGCAGTTGCCCACTAAAAGCAGTTTGGTCCCATGCATGAACTAAAGGTTTAAGATTAGAAGTATTGAATTCAATTCTATTTCCAAAGGTGTCACTAACTAGCAACCAGACTTTGTGAATTGGGTCAGTTATTTAACTTCTTCAAATCTAATTTTCTTATTTATAAAATTGGAAAGTCCCTTCTAAATCTAAAATGCTTCGATTAAATCTGGAATTATGGAAAAAGCTCATAATTTGAAACTATATTATTTAAATGTTAGAAATGAAAAAGGTTGTATTAGAACTTCTAAGACAGGTAACAAAATGAGCACGGGGTATTCACACACATATATTTACTTCAGGCATTGTAATTGTATACTTTTTTAAATAAATTTAAAACAGTTTTAGTTTGTAATAATATCAATCGACTTAGAAATATAAGATCTTAAATAGTATTTTCCACATGGTCTAGTAAACAATGTATTAATAAATAAATTGCAGAGATTTGGAAACAAGTTCCAAAATCTAATAATTAATATTTTCCTGAGTTAAGTAAACTTATTGTGGTAATAATTTCACAATACAGTATATGTAAGTCAGGTCATTATGCTATACACCTTAAACTCATACAGTGCTGCATGTCAATTATATTTCAATAAACTGACATAAAAAAGAAGTTTCTGTATGAGCCTTACATACACTCCAGCATATTAGTTTATATTCATAATTTTTCTTATTAAGGTTTGTATATGAATTCAATGAGTATAGATAAATTATTGACTATTGCTATAAACATTACTCTTCATTGTGACAATAATATTTTTATGCTCTTTTTAGTTCGTCTGGTATAGACCTAATTTTCTCTAACATGTCACACAAATTATATCCCGACTCTAAGGGAGATAACATAGTTCCATGCACAGATATAAAGTATACTTGTTAATCCTATGTATACATATTACATTTTGCCTGTGATCAGCTTCCAATTTCCTTAAAGCTAATTTCAGAATCATTTTCCCATAAAGATCTAATTGGGAGTGTCTCTTCGCTACAGATCTAATTATTCCTGCTATACCATGAATACAGCACACTTCTGGCCTCATATACCCTAAAGAATTTCAATTAATTCTAAGTATTGTGAAACATTAGGAAAGTAATCCCTAGCTACTGTGCAATATGCCTAATTTGTATATATCTAAAGAAATGTGACCCAACAAAGTCATATTTTACTGGACACCAAATTAAGGACATGAATGTGCTATTGAAAGACAAATCTGTGATTGAAATTTGTTTTCCTTGCAGAGCACAATTTCTTAAAAAGTTTTCAGAAACAAGGATTATTCCATTTTCTTATGCATAAGGGGGAATGACTAATCTTTTAACTCTAGCAAATAATGGATGCATTTTAATAAGGTTTTAAAAAATCTGAAATTAGCATAGCTTAAAAAAGATATTAAGCATTTTATCAGTAACTACATGTAATAATTTACTATTGAGAAATTATATTTTCTAAATATTTATAATTTTCTAAATTAATCAATCTCAGTAAACAAATTAACATAATCTAATAGGCTGGTCTTCTTTGATTCATGCTTACTGAAATCTGCTGTGTTTTCAAAATACAGTTGAATTGCTGTATAGAATAATGATTGAGGATATAGTCTCTAGAGTAAGACTGACCTGGTTTACTTGCTACAGGAATTTGAGTAAAGTTCTAATATTCAAAGTCTTAATATATTCTTCTGTAAAATACAAATTAAAATAATGGCTTCTTCATTTTCCTCATCACGTTCTTTGTAATAATTAAATAAGATAATGCATGTAAAGCTGTTAGAAAACACCTACAACTTAACAGTGAGGTCAACATTAAGTAGATTTCACTCCACATTCATCTGTCCTAGAAGTCTCTCCTTTGGAGGGAAATTTGTACAAAGTGAACATAATGGTATTAGCCCTTGACTGGTTCAAGGTAGAGTGGACTGAAATGATTTGAAGTGATCACCAAACCATTCTCTCCTGGTCCTAACAACTCAAGTCCCCTGTTTGAACGAAATTATCAGTTCATGCTTAGCAGTGAAATTCTTCCTCACTTCTTGTCCAGATGTACAGCATCTCCTTGTGTTTTATTCATTATTAGCTGGTCCCAAAGGATTTCATTTCTATGCTTAACATTCCTCTCCAGCAGGAAATTCTTTTGCAGTTAAAGAAATTCTTCTGATACAATTAAAGATCTCTTGCTCTCCTGTTTAAAATTGATAAAATAAGCTGATCAGCATTCTTGGCATAAGAAGCCTTTTTATAATTAAACATCAATATTAACAATTTGACAGAAAGCTTATGCAGTGTTTAGCCTTATATAATTTGGCATTGCTAAAAACACAAAAGGAGCCTGACTTATACTTAATAATTTACAAAACAAAAACAGTGATACCCAACTAATATCTCAAAACCCTTTTAGTTATTAAGTTTTAACTTACATAAAATTTAAATCCATTTGTCTATGAAGTAAGCCTATTTTCTCATTTTGTTCTCAATAGCTAAATAGAACTGCTATTCAATTTTGCCAGTAGTTTTTATCCTTCTATAAGTTATTCATCTTTCAAAATCCTTTTTATCCTTTTCTTAAAAAGCACAACTTGCCTTGTTGAAATTTGTCTATTTTCATAATTTCTCCAATAACACTTATGTAAATCTGGATGCACTTTTCCTAGCTAATAAAAGCACTGCAAGTAGTTAATATCACTGCTCTTTTTCATCATGTGTAAGTGGTTATTATATATTGAGAATTATTTGTATACATATTCCTGCTTAATATTTTGTCATACACACTTTGTTTTGAGTACATGTTAATAGCAACTCATATTATTTATTTGTTTCTTGACCATGTTTCTTTATACTATTGCAGATTTATTTTACAATATATTATTAACTTGATTAATGTTATTCTTATAGCTTAAAACTATTTCTGATGTGTCGTGCTATATTTATTCTGTAATATATTCTTTATTTTAGTGTTGAAAAAAGAAAGCATCTATGTTTCTTGAGAGACAAATGAAATCCCCTTGTAGCTTCAACCTCTGTTAGATTTTCATAAATAGAATCATTAGGACTCATTTCCCCCTAATTAGCTTTCTTTCATCCTCCTGACATTTAGTAATCCTACCCACACCTACCATATACCACATTGTCCCAAATTTCTTGTAGTTGTTTTTATTTTCTGGAGGCTTATCTGCATTGTTTCTTTCTATGAGTAAACAGAAGACAACACTGATCAATACCTGTCCCTGGAATTTGTCTTTTCAATTGAGTATTGCACTTGTTCTGAGTCACTTGGAATTGGAATCGGCATACCACGCTGGCGGGGTGATGGTCCAGCTAAATCAGTGTCAACCTAGAAAAACAGAAATGTTCACCTTTCAACTCTCTTCTTATGTTAATCTTAACTCAGAACATATCAGCATTCTTAGATTAACTTTCCAAGCAAAGCCCTCAGAATAATTTTCTTTTCTTCACTATGTTTTACCACCAACTCCATTTGCATGCTAGAGGCTGTTTTGTTGGTGTTATTTATTCTTACTGCTTATAATGGAGTTTCTTCTTTTCTAGCAATCTCTGCATGCCTAGTCTTAACATAAGCTTTGATCTTCCATCTAAGGAAGTATACATACAATGCACATTAAAATGTTACTCAATTTATAGCACTCCCCTAAAAGTTTTAATTGTCCAATTGCTTATTTGTGTACAATTAAATGTACCTATTCTTTTTAAAACCTAATTTGTCAACCTAAAATTATGCCCTTTGGCTACTGAGTTTTAGGAATAATGCCATCAAATAATGTGATCAGTGCAACTATTATCTTTCCCACTAATGTTTAACTTTTTATGTTACATCATTTCTACCTTGAATTGTTTCTACCTTACATCATTTCTAATTTCATTTGTCATTCTAATGTCCACATTTGACTTAATCTCAGTTCTCCAATTAAATATATTCTGTAGTCATTACACATGTTGGTGAACTGTGTGTAATACATTGGTAGATTCTTCATGACTTTTTTGTGGACACAGTATTTTCTGAGTTTTTGAATATTTAATACTTGTTTTTCTATAACATATATATTTGAAGACAACTTGTCAAGTCAAAAATCCTTGGTTCACACTTCGTTTCCTAGAACATCCTGGACATTTTACTCAATTTTCTTCTGCATTAAGTGTTCCTTTGTAGAAATACCACACCAAAATGATTTTTTATCCTTAAAAGTTCCTTGACAAATATTTGGAAATTATAATATCTGGAAAGTGGTAAGTATTACTAATATCTATAAAGAACTTCTATAGCTCAGCAAAAACACAACCTGGTTAATAATGGGCAAAGGATTTAAACAGCTCTTTCTTCAGAAAAAATATATAAATGGCCAATGAAATGTAAGTCAAAACTACAATGGCTGTCACTTTACAATATTAGAATGGTTGTTTTCAAAAACAAACAACAAAAAAAGCAACAAAAAATAGCAAATGTTCACAAGGATGTGGAAAAATTGGAACCCTTGAGCATTGCTGGTGAGAATGTAAAATGGTGCAGCTACCATAGAAAACAATATGGTCGTTTCTCAAAAAATTAAAAAAAAATAGAATTACCATATGATTCAGCCATTCTATATTGGGTATATGCCCTAGAGAATTGAAAACCAAGACTCAAACAGGTATTTACATACCCATTTTTATAGCAGTATTACTCACAATAGCCAAAACCTATGAACAACCCAAGTGTTCATGGACGGATAAATGAATAAATCAAATACACATGCAATGGGATACAAGTCAGTCTTAAAAAGAAAATTCTGACACCTGTTACAACATGAATGAACATTAAAGACATCAAACTAAGTGAAACAAGGCAATCACAAAAGGAAAAATGCTGTATGGTTTCACTTATATGAGGTACCTAGAGTAGCCAAAATTATAGAAACAGAAAGTAGAATCATGATTGCCAGTGGCTGGGGAAAGGGTTAAATGGAAAGTTATTGTTTAATTTGGTGCATAGTTTCAATTTTCAAGGTAAAATATTCCTAGAAATGGATGGTGGTGATGACTGCAAAACAATGAGAATGTACTAAATGCCACTGAACTGCCCCTTTAAAAATGGTTAAAGTGATGAATTTCATGTTATGCATATGTCACCACAATAAAAAAAGATAGCTAATTTTAAAAAAGCATGCTGGTGTAAGTTTTAAATGGGCACTTATTTTTTAAAATTAAATAATGTACCTGTAGGAATTGACACTAAAAATGTTGTATTTATTTGAAAAAAGTGACATACTCAATTGACAACAGAAAAACAGATAAATTAATTTGATATATTCATATAATGTAATACCACTCCCCAATGCCACAACATGGATAAACCTCCAAAATATTATGCTGATGAAAAAATAAACTGCCACAAAATAGTATATGCTTTGTAATCCCATATATAAATTGTTGTATAGTGTTACAGATAATAAAAGTGATTATTGTAAATAATAATAACTAGAGACATCAGAAAACTTAAGGTGCTAATATTCTATATTGAAGTCTAATTGACTTCTTGATTGCGTCAGTGATACCGAGGGTATACACTTGTCAAAAACCATCAAATGGTACGTATAAATTCTCTGTATGTTTTAGTATATGAGTTTTACTTTAATTCTGATTGTTCAGCACAAAACAAGTTATGATCTTTTGCCTTCTTGGTGCAAAAGGCTTTTTTAATCTTAGAAATCCAGTTGCTATTTTAAGTTATCCTTGTTAAGATCCCACCTCAGTTATGTTTCCAAGAAAATGGTATATTACATTTTGTAGACATAATTCATCTATTATATTTGTTTTAAAAATGCTTTCATGAACTGTGTATACAAATATGTGATTTTTTTTAATTGAATTTCTTCTTCAGAGACTTCGAAACAGCTATGATGGTTTTTATTCTCTCTTCATATTTTTTCCAGCTCTTTTTTTTCTCATTCACTTAATGGTTTTGTTTTATTTTTCAAATGGCTGAGTTATAAATCCAGCTACTGTGCAGTAATTTCATAATTTTTAATATGTGTCATCTGCAATAACATTGTGACATCTCCATTCTTTGGACTGACACAGACTACTTAGAACAGATTTATCATATTTGGTCTTTAGGTAAACAATAAATGTTTTAAAATTGCCTAACTATATCATTCTGAGCAGTTTGATTCTGCCAGGAAAATACAGGGTTTTTCCTCTCTTTAAAAAATATTAAAAAACAAAATAATTATATTTAAATAAACGTTACAATTATGACAATTAAAAATTCACAATAATGTCAAAGTCCTCTTTCTATTGCACTACTGCTCAGCCCTGAGCCCCGGGGCACTCCAGAAAGAGCAAATGGTTATCTTCAGTGGCAGCAGGCCTCCTTCTTCTCATTCTCTCACCTTTGTTTCCTTTCCTCCCGCTTTTATTTTGTTAAGAGAGAAGTTGGCCTTAGCGGTGGATTCAGGGGAAAATGCTATTACAAATCAGGAAACGCCCTAGATATTTCCAATGTCTAACTGCAGGGCACTTGCTTCCAAGAGCCTTGTATCAACCCTCGGTTTCTGCTCGGCCCCAAAAGCTGCTTCGGGGCGAGCAGGGCAGTCAGGCAGACCGCAGGTCGAATGATGCTGAGCGGGTGGCGGCACCTAAAATAGCAAACATGACACCAAGAGATCTGTGACTTTTGTTTGAAAGGGTGTGTGATCAAAGATTGAATTGTTTCCCCAGATAGAGTAGAAACAGTTCTGTCATTTTAAACACACAATACTTAAGAGAGATGTTTTTACTTAGAGTGGAAAATTATGCCAGGGACAAAGTCGACACCAAGAAACAAACAACAAAAAGTAGCAAGAGAAACAGTTAAGTGCAGCCCGCAAGTCCAGCCGTTCATCCATGCAGTCTATGGTGTCCACCTGCCCATCTCTTACTGAGGTGGAAGACTAAACTCATCAGGCAGCTGTCATCACGTAACCTTACCTGAACTTTAACCAAAGTAAATCATTCCAGGCTAAAAACAAACTAAATTATGTTGTATCTTTTCTCTAAATGAAATCCACACTAAATAGGTCCTGTGTGAGTCCAAAATTTCTGCACATGATGGCAATACACACATCAGTGTGACCTAGCTGCCCACTAAGCGCCAGACTTGAGACCAGTCGGAGCAGTAGGAGCTGAAGAAGCGGTCAAGACCGAAGACGGCGAGAGCATCATCAACTCCCAGAGCGTGTACACCTGGCCGTGGCCGTGAGGGAGAAGGGTGTCCAGAACGAGTGGCTGGGAAAAGGTTTGCCACTTTACTGTCAACTCTGATGCTGAAAGGAGACACTGCCTCTCACTGACGCTCTAGTGCGTCTCTCTGTGGGCAGGGGTCCCCTGCTATTGGACTCAATGTCATCCCTGCAAACAAAACCCAGGCGGCCTTAAGACTCCTTAAAGACAGAAGTCACACCTGAACTTTTCAAAACCACACAACAAAACCTCATTCAGACAGTGTCTGCCAGCCCGGTGTTCATCTTTCAACTCTGAGCAAAGACTCTTTCCTTCCACATGAGGAAGAGTAAGGATGGCGCCTCATGCAAACGGATTGGCCAAAATGGGCCCTGCTTCAATGGACAGAGCAGGAGCCACCCCTCCACCCCAGGACCGCGAGGAGCTGGCAGACGAGACATTATTTTGTTGTTCATGTGAAATGACAATATTTTGAGTACTTTCTTTACAAAATAACGGGCTCTTTGGTATTTCAGATACTCCAGTTCTTCATCATTCTTTTAAACACACAACCTCCTCCAATCTGACAGGTGCCACCATTATTTCACTGAGATGGCTTTAAATAAGTATACAATAAATTTAACATCCTGGATAATTTTAGCTTCCTAAATATTTCACTTTGTTAGCTTTTTTCCTGACATCTGGCTTGCTCTCTCTCTACATCCTCAATCTGTTTTTTTTCTCTACTCAGTGATGAAATCTGGAGAAAATGCGGGACCTCTCCTCATTCCTTATACTCTTCCTACATGATCTCACCTACACATATCTTTATTTACCAATTATATTTGGATGATTACAAAATTTATTCCTCCAACATAGACCTCTACTTTGAACTATGAATCTGCACCTCCAACTCTATTTTTACTATCTTAATTTAGATAAACCAAGGGCATCTTACAATCCATATTTACAAAAAGAAGTCAAAGATGGACTTTTTCTCACAATATTCATTATTGCAATTAATGGCTTCATCATCCATCAAATTAAGTAAGCAAAAACCTTAGGAATCAATCTTGACTTTTACAGAACCCTCCCACCATATCAAATCTATTACCAAGATTTGTTGATTTGATCTATATATTCCTCAAGTCTATTTATTTCTCTTTATAACCATAGCAACTACATAACCATAGCAACTACTCTAGTACAAACTCATCATCTCTATCTAGCCTGAGCTACAGTAGCCTCTTAACTGCACTACCCTACAGATATCCATTCTTGTTTCTTTCAAATCTGTTTTCCATAGCAGCCATAATTTATTTTTCTAAATACAATCTGATCACATCACACATCTACTTAAAGAACTTCAAATAACTTTTATTTATCTTGAAGTAAAGTCTGAAATCCCAGAATGCACTGAATACCTGGTTCCCAAAATAGTAATCTAACTTCATCTCAGATTGAAACCCTTCATTCTCTGCTTTCAAGCAGCAATGTTTTGTTTTGATTTCTTACATGATTCATCCCACATCCTGCCACGGAGATTTTTTAAATGTTCTTTTTTTCTTTTAATGGAATGCTTTCTTCCTCTCTTATTTAGTTCATTTATATGGTCATTTTTATTTCACATAATGAATCATGACTTTATGAGAGAATTTCCAGCCCTTTTCATCTAGGCAGAATCTAGTAATATCCTTTCTTACTGTACCATGAAATTCTGTTACTAACATCACATTAGTCATTTTATGATTTTTTTAGTGTGATCATTATAATAATGTGTAGTCCAACCACCAGAGTTTATGCCATTTTTGAGGACACACTATATTTGTTTTGCTCATAATTTGCTCCTCAGTACCTGGCACAGTACTTGTTATTTGGTAGGCACTCAATAAATACATGTTCGATAAATAAATAAGATAAGATAATTAAGAATATTTTAAATTTGGAACAGATTTTTCAACACAAAGCTATGGAGCTGATACACAGTAATTTGGTGGGTAGGCAATAGAAAGTCAAGGGAGGGTTGTGGTCAAGGGAATAGCATGAAGTGAAATATTCATCAGAAAGAGTAACGTGATAATGTTTGTGTGTTTGGTGGAGAAGTGAGGTCAGTTAGATGTCAATATTTATAGTTGAACTAAAAAATAACAGTGATGCACAGAAAATAGAAGTTCAGTGAGACAAATAGAAATTTCCTTTCAATGTAACATCATGTGTGTTGTAGAATAGAACAGAAGGAAGAATCAGTGTACTTTCAGACAGGTCAGAGATTATCCATACTGAAGCTAGAGAAAAAGTAATAGAAAAATAAAAAGGACAAGGTATGAAAATTATGGAAAAACAGGAAATTATTGAATATTCATTTGATTTAAGTCTCAGAGAAAGAGGGGAGAGAGGATGATGTAGAAAAATATTTGAAAAGTAAATGGCTGAGATTTTTCAAAATTAATGAAAGACATAAATCTATCATTTCTAGAAATTCAACAACCAGAGATACAAAGAAGATCCCAGTAGACATGATAGATAATCAAACTGCTGAAAACAAAAGTTAAAGTAAGAGTCTTAAGGTAAGAATCCAAAGAAAAATATACATTACCTTCAAGGGAAAAATAAAAATTGCAATTGACTTATGAGAAATGATGGAAACCTGAAAACAGTGGATATAAGTGTTGGAAAAGAAAAACCTAGAAATAAATATCTGGAAAACTGTTCTTAAAATGTGAAGATAAATAAAATAATTTTTAGACAAACAAAAACTTAGAAAATTTGTCAACAGAATTGTTAACTAAATGTTGAAGGACATTTATACTAAATGGAAAATAGTCCCATAATATAACCCAACTTGATAAGAAGCAAAGAAGAGCTACAGGAATAGAAAAATATGCTAAAATGTATGTTTTATAACACAAGTGCATAAAAAGAGGGAAATGCTAATTAAAACCACAATAACATTTACTACACACCCACTACAATGGATGTAATTAAATTAACTGGCAATATTATGTTAACACAGACACACAACATTTTAAACTTCTTTATGGTTCTGGTGGTACTGTAAAATGGTACAACCACATTGGAAAAAACTTTGACAGTGTCTAGAAACAATAAGCATATATTTATCACACACATTATCAATCCCACTTTTAAGTATATGCTTAAATTAGAGTGTATATACACAAAAATATTTTCACAAGTTTATTTATAACATCTTTATTCATAAAGTTAAAATCTAGAAACAATGCAAATATCTGTTGATAAAAGAATAAATATCTGTACTGTGGTATATTCAGTTAATACAGTAAAGAATAATGAACTACTGATATATGCAATAGCAAAATTATTATTTTGATCAAAAGAAGGTAATATAAACAATATATACTATAAACTTATCTAAAGTTAATGACAGGCAAAACTAAACTAAAATAATAGAAATTAGAATAATAGAGAGTATTAACTGGAAAGGAAATTCTCTTTTTTTTAATTTGACTTTTTATTTTGAGATAGCTGTAGATTAACATACAGTTATAAGAAATAATACAGAGATAGCTCATGTACCCTTCACCCATTTTCTCCCACTGGTAAAATCTTGGAAAACTGGTATAACACCACACTTGGGAGACTGATATTGATACTAGTCAAGCTACAGAATATTTCCGTGGCCACAAGGACCTTTATATAGCTATATTTGTTTTCCTTCTATCTTACTTCCTCCTAACCCCTGGCAATTACTAATCAGTTCTCCATTGAAAAGGCATTCTCAGAAATGATAAAAATAATGTGTCTTGATTGGGAGTATGAGTTATGTATGTATAAGACAAAACCAATCTGTTTATTAAAATGTTTGCATTTTATCATATGTAAATGGTACTTCAATTGTTAAAAAGTATACTTAATATTCTCAAAGGAAGAAAGAATTATACCCATAAAAGTAGACCAAGAAAAAATGAAATAACAAACAGGAAGACATGAATCAAAAATAGATGGATGTGAAAAGAAACTAATTAAAATCCAGAAAGTGAGAAATATAAATAATATGTAAAAGAAAATTTAATAAAGTCTACACAGGTGTAGCTAAATAGAAAATAAATGAAATGGAAGGTAGTGCAAAGGAATAACCACAGAATGAAGCACAAAGATGGAAAAATATGAAAAAAAGTGAAAATAAACATAAGATAGATTGACAGACTCTATGATGAGACTAAGAGTTTCACAGTTAAGATCACAGATTTGGAGACAAGTTCTGCTTCTTGTTATCTGGGTTACTTTGAGAATATCTACCTAAGTTTCTTTATGTATAAAATGGTGATTATAATAGTTTCTACTTAAAAGAGTTTTGTGGGATTAAGTTAGTGGAAATGTTCAAAATTCTTAGAGAAATTTCTGGCAGATATTAAATATGTAATAAATGATACATATTTTATGGAAATTTTAGAAATAGAAAATAAATAGAATGACAGACCAGCAATATTTGAAAAATAAAGGCTAAGATATTTTTAAAACTATAGAAATTAATTGATTCAAATTAAAGGGCATTGCAAATTTTGACAAGCAAATAAAAGTAAATTTAAATCTATCAAAGAATATTACATATTTTCCACAAAAAAGATAGCTGTACTAATGGTTAATAACTAAACTTCTAATAACTGAAAAATATGTTAGTTCGTTGTATTTAAGCAGTAAAAAGAAATGGGTAAATCTCGATGTAAAAAATTAGAGTATACAGCTAAGTATTTAGTAAAAGATTTTGTTAAATAAAATTATTGATAGAAAAAATAATTTACTTGATTCAAAACTAATCTATCAATCTAGATTATACTAACAAGGAAGATAAGAGAATAATCATCTCTGCTTTCAAGTTTATTGCAATGATAGATAAAAAATATGTGCTAAAATAAGAGTAATTGTTTTTCTAGACAAGTAGAAGAAAATGAGAATAAAATGACTATGAATGTTAGAATCAAAAAGAAAGAAGAGAACAAAGCCCAGAGGCAAATTTAAAAAGTACTAAATATGATAGAACTCAATGACCAGAATAAATAAATTTAATATATATATATACACACACACGCATATATATATGTAAATATATACACATATATATTACAATAAAATTCAGAGAGGCTAGTTTGGTGTGTGTGTATGCCTGTGTGTGTATTTAACCAACAGAGAAAGAGGTGAAAAAAATCTTGATGGGATTATTAATCAAAGAAAAGTTTGTCTGCACTACAATGTTACTATTAGACAAAACATAATTTACAGGAAAAGGTGTTGACAGAAATAAAACGGGCTGCTAAAGATTAAAAACTGCAGAAATCCATCATCAAGAAATAACAGTCATGAACTTGAATACTCATAAAAAGATATTCTTTAAAGATGCAATACAAAAACTTAGTGATTTAAAAAAAAATTGACAAATCCATCATTGGGCTTGAGATTTTAACAAAACTTTCTCAAAAACTAATCCATCATAAAAAATCTTAAGCACTACTAAAATATTTACAAAATTAGTATTGAAATCAATAATGAAAGGTAGTCTAAATAAACCATGTATCTGGAAATTATATAATATTTAGACCTGGGCAATACAAAATATATTATTCACTAAAACTGAGAATGAAGCTAAGATGATATAAGAAAGTTGGAGCTTTAGTTTGTTTTTCTCTACCCCAAAATAGCCTAAAAATAAAGAAATACTCAACTTCAAAATAAAGAAAAGTACAATAAAGCAGACCCATAAAATGTGAAATAATAAAATAATAAATATAATATCAGAAATTAAATAAAATAGAAAAACAGAAAAAACAGATGATCAGATAAATCACAAGCTGATTCACAGAGGAGCCATAAGATAGAAGAACTAGAAAAACTGGCTTTATACAACAGAGAGGAAACACAACACTGTAGGGAACATAAAGAGAAACATAACCACAAATCTATAATATTATAGAAAAACTGCATTTAAACCTACTCTAAAAATCAAAACAAAGATGAATTGAACAATTTTTTAGAAGATATAAATTTGAAATTGAAAGTGAATTAAGAAAATTAGTCTAAACCCGTAACCATTAAAGGTATTATATTAGTAATCAAACATTACTAATCAAACTCACAAAAACAAATAAAACTTAAACTGCCTTAAAAAAAGTGTTGCCAAATCCAAGAAATAGATTTGGTTAACTTGTGGAAGTATTTCAAAAGAAAGAAAAATAGGAAAATTAACCAATCCACTTAATGAAGTGAGGATAAATTTGAAACTTGACTGCAAAGTAATATTAAAATAATAATTCAATTACACTTATGTATATTGTTTAAAAATTCTAAATAAAATTTAGCAAATAAAATTATAAATGAAAGGAAAAATCAATAATTTGGAATCTTGACCAAATAAGGTTTATCCCAGAAATGAAATAACATTTAAACCTTGTTGACATATTTATGCAATTTACCTTAAAGGAATAAAACATAAAATTTTTCTAAATACAAAATTTTAAAATTAACCAATTAATGGTAGAAAAATAACTGTTAGAAAACCAAGAATAAAAGAATGTTATATTAATCACAAAACCAGACTGTCATTCTTAATAGGAAACTCTAGTAGCAATTCTTTTAAGGTTTGCAACAACAGAAGAAAGCTAAATATTAATTAGTCTCTTTAATATTTGCCTACTATTCTTACTCAGAGGATTGAGAAAAGAAAAATTAATGCAATGAGAAAGATTCAGTTGTTGATAATTGTGAGTTTGTTGTCATTTTACTGTTCATAGTTTTTGATCTTCTGTTTCTTAGATAAGTCCTTTAAAATTTCATATAATAAGGGCTTGGTACTGATGAACTCCTTTAACTTTACCTTACGTGGGAAGCACTTTATCTACATTTCCATCCTAAATGATAACTTTACTGGATAGAATATTCTTGGATGTAGGTCTTTGCCTTTCATGACTTTGAATACTTCTTTCCAGCTTCTTCTTGCCTGTAAGCTTTCTTTAGGGAAATCAGCTAATAGTCTTGTGGGAACTCCTTTGGAGGAAACAAAGGAGTTACATTTCCTCTTCTTGCTTTTAAAGTTCTCTCCTTATCTTTAGTCTTGGGTAACTTGATTATGATGTACCTTGGTGTGTTCTTCTCGGATCCAACTTCTTTGGAACTCTCTGAGCATCCCAGATTTTCATATCTAGTTCTTTCACCAGATTGGGGAAGTTTTCCTTCATTATTTGTTCAAATATGTTTTCAGGTTCTTGCTCTTCTTCTTCTCCTTCTGGCACCACTATGGTTTGGATGTTGGTGCCAATGTTTAAAGTTGTCTCAGACAACAAACTCACATCTATCAACAACTGAACCTAAAAATCAAAAACAAAAACTTGCAAACAACTAGAACAGGAACAGAATCACAGAAGTGGAGATCACATGGAGTGTTATCAGTGAAGAGGGAGAGAGAGAATGGGGGAAAAGGTACAGGGAATAAGAAGCATAAATGGTAGGCACAAAATAAGCAGGGGGAGGTTGAGAATAGTATCAGAAATGGAGAAGCCAAAGAACTTACATGTACAACCCATGGACTGGAAGGTGTGTGGGAGGATGCAGAATGGAGGGGGATAAAGGAGAGAAAAAATTGGAACTATAATAGCATAATCAATAAAATATACTTTAAAAAAGGAATTATATACAAAGATATTGTCATTATCCTCACAAATGAAAGTGTAGGTAAGTGTATATGAAATCTAAGAAAATCTATAAGCAAATTTTATAACTAATAAGAGAGTTACATCCCAGTTTTTGATTTTATTGGAAACAAAATCAATATATACATATTAAAGCATTTTATTTATTCATATTAACTATGTAAAATTTTAATATAAAAGATTATATTTAAATAACATCAAAAAATATAGTACCTGGGTATAAATCTAATGGAACATGTGCAAAATTTAAGGGTAAATATTTACATTTGGGGGGCAGTTTTGACTTTTTTTATTTTCTTGTTCGTTCTATTACAGTTGGCCCAATGTTTCTCCCTTTGCCCCTCTCTGCCTAACCCACCCTCCACTCTCACAGTCAGCCCCCACACCACTGTCCATTACTGTGAGTCATTCCTATGTGTTCTTTGATTTTTAAAAAGAAGCAAAGGAATATTTGAACTCATGAGTGATATGTTTATGGAAATAAAGACGTCAAACATATGTCAAATCATACAAAATAAATCTATGGATTTTCTGCAGTTCCAATAGGAATCCACATTAGGATTTTTGGGTTTTGGGGGTTTTTTGGTAGAATTTAAAAAATAGATTTGAAAAATCATATAAAATAAAGTGTCAAGAATAGCCATGAAAATTATGCTAAACATATATGAGAGAGAACTTTAAGTGTCTTTTATGAAGCTATATCATAAGACAATGTCATATTTACATAGAAATAGAGAAATGATAAATGAGGCAAAATTAAGAGTCAAGAAACAGAGCCAAATATATACGGGACCTTGGCAGGCAATTGAAAATCTTGAGAGAAAGATAGCTGGGCAGATTTCATCTCAAGCTACTTTTTAATTTCCTCTGACTTCTTCTTTTGTTGTTTAACAGCATGCTTTATTTCCACATATTTCTTAGCTTTTTCAGTTTTATTTCCTTTATTGATTCCCATCTTCATTCCATTGTGGTTGAAGCAGATATTTTGTGTTATTTGAATCTTCTAAAAATTCATATAGTTTTATTTTACATATATCGGCTATATAATCTCAAGAATTTTCTAGCAAACTTTAGTAAATTATAGTGTATGGAATCAGAAAAACAAACAACAAAAATGTAACAGAATCTTGCTATTGTATGAGATTAGCTGAATGATATTCAGGCACAATTGCACAGAAATGCATAAGACTGAAAGAAAAGAATATCTAAAAGGTAAAGAAATTGGGGTAACATAAAGAAGAGGGTAGAATATGAGATGAGGTATGAGTGACAGGATGATTCCAAGTGAAACTAAGTTATTTTCAGCTCTTGAAACAGTGGTATAATTAAAATACTTTGCATTTGAGACAAATAATAAACTCTGTGGAAATCTTCCATTTCAAGATGGGAGTAATTAGAACGAAATTCACCCTAGTACCTATAATGAGTGAGGGGGAGTAAGCACTGGGTTGAATATATTCAACCAAGTGTTTCACATATTGGACAGTAGGCAGTGTAGAGTAGTAATCTCTAAGAAGGAGAAACCATTGAAATGAGCCCCACAATTGTCCTTAGGGAGAGTATCCTGGTTGCAATAAATAGATGGAGAAAACAAGTGTAGCCCAGCAGCCATTCTGTGTTAAGGACACAGTAGAGAAGGCTGGGAGTCCAAGGCAGCTGGAATCATAAGGCGGAGTACCAGGGAGGAGATTGCTGTACGGAAAGAGAAAGAAAAAAAAAAAAGAACTCTAGACATCTACAGATAGTTCCTCTTGAGTCTTCAGCTGAGTATTGATCAGCACAAGCATGTAAAAAAAATAAAAAAACTACTTTTAAAGAGGAGCAAGTATATCTGTAAAGATCACAGAGGGTTGGGAGTAGTTTATGTCCAACAACTGCAGTGGAAAACATCATGATTCATGGAGTATAGGGTGCTTTAGTCAGGCGACTGACCCAGAAATTTGTCTAAAATAGCCATAGAGTAAAGGTTACTATGTTTTAACCATCCTAAACTAAAAAAGCAAGCTTCAAAAGAATCGAGTTCCAAAGTTAGAGTATAGGCGATATCTGATTTCAAGACCTTTCAAACCTCTGCAGTAATCAAGAGAGTATTGGGTATTGGCAAATAGGTAAATAAGTAGGTCAATGGAATGGGAATAAAGAGTCCAGAAATTTGTAATAGTTATAAAATTAATCTACAGGTATGTGTGTATGTGTGTGTATATATATATATATTTTTTCAATTGGTTTTTGACAAGTGTCAAAAGAATTCAGTGTGAAAAGATAATCTTTTCAAGAAATGATGCTGGAACAATTGGAGAATTATATGCAAAAACAAAAATACATTGACAATGTCCTTTTACCATTTACAGAACATTAACATGGAATGGTCATAGAATAAGAACTAAAACTATAAAACTTCTTGAAGAAATATGAAGAAAAAAATCTTAATAATGTGTTGGCAAAGATTTCCTATATATGACACCAAAATGTTTACTATGAAAGAAGAAGAATTAAGAAATAGGACTCATTGAAATGAAACATTTTCACTCTTTAAAAGACATTGTTAAGAAAAGGAAAAGACAAGACAAAGGCTAGAAATGTTTGCAAATCATGTACTCAAAAAAGATTTGCAACAAGAATATATAAAAGCTCTTACAATTCAATAACAAGACAACATATTAAAAAATGAGCAAAATTGTTGAGTGGAAACTTCACCAAAAATATGTACAAATGTCAAATAATACATGGGAAGAAAGTCAACGTCATTTATCATTAGGGAAATGCAAATGTAAACATTATTAAATGTCACTATATATTCACTAGCATGGCTAACACTAAAAAAAGGTTTTTTTAGCCATATAAAGCCATATAAAAAAGTGAAACTAGAACTCTTTTACTACTTGTAATGTAAAATTTAAAAAACACTTAGCAATGTAGTTCAGCAGTTTCTTTAAACATGAGACACCCCTTAGCCTATGACCCTGGCTAAGTATTTACCCAAGAAAATAAAAGCATATATATTCACAAAAATCTATACATGACTGTTCATAGGAACTACATTTGTAGTAGCCAAAATTGAAAACAACCAAATGTACATCAGAGCGTGAATGGGAAACAGATTGTCCTGAATCCCTACACCGAGATAATTCTTGGCGATAATGGAATGAAGTATTGATATATGCCACAGCATAGATGAATCTCAAAGTAATTATGCCGAATGAAAGAACCAGACCAAAAAAGAGAGAAAGTCAGTATTGCATGATATAATTTATGTAAAATTCTAGAAAATAAAATTATTCTGTAGTTACATATCAATTGGTTGTTTTGGTTGAGAGGGGCTGGGAAGGAAAGAATAGAATTACAGAAGAGCACAAGGAAACTTTAGCATTGATAAATATATTTATTATCTTGATTGCAGTGATGGTTTCACAGGTTAATATACATGTGTTAAAATTTATCAAATGATACCCTTTATATATGTACATTTTAATGTCTATCAGTTATACTTCAATGAAACTAATAAAAAGAATCTCTGTATTCAGAATATTGGTTAATTATTAACTTAAATGTTATAATTGTAGAGAGCATGACAAGGTCTGGACTAGAAAAAAGTATGTAATTTTTACTATTATGGAGACTATGATCATCAGATGAAGTGAAATGTCAACTAAGAAATGAGAAAATATTAAAAATGAAAATAAAGAAATTATTTGATGAGAAAGATGTGACATTAAAAGAGTTGTTGAAAGATATTGAACAATTTAAAAGAATAAAGGCTGAGTAAAAGGCTTACAGATTTTACCTCTTCACTAATGAATTAAGAGTATTAATAGAAATCCTTAATTTCCTCCCCTGAAAATTGATGATACCTTCACTGTATCTTTTGTTAAAATTAGTTAAAATAATATTAGATAGCATGATTCTTCCAACTTTGTTCTTTCTCAGGATCACTGTTGCTATGCGAGACCTTTTGTGATTCCATATAAATTTTTGAAATATTCCAGTTCTGTGAAATACATCATTGGAATCTCGATAGGAATTGCATTGACTCTATAGATTGCTTTGGGTAATATGGACATTTTAATGTGTTAATTCTTCCTATCCATAAATACTGTATGTGATTCCACTTATTTGCATCTACTTCAATTTCTTTCTTCAGTGTGTATACCATAAGGCCATAGTAATCAAAACAGCATAGCAGTGGTATAAAAACAGATACATAGATCAATGAAACAGAATAGAGGGCCCAGAAATAAACCCACACCTTTATAGTCAATTAATATCTGACAGAGAAAGCAACTACATACAATGAGTTAAAGACAGGTTATTCAATAAATGGCATTGGGAAAATTGGACAGATACCTGAGGAAAAAGGAAACTGGACCACCATCTTATGCCACACACAAAAATAAATTCAAAATGGATCAAAGACTTAAATGTTAGACCCAAAACCATAAAAATTCTAGAAGAAAAACATAGGCAACAAAATCTCAGATATTGCTCATAGAAATTTTTTACGGGATATATTTCCCCAGGCAACAGAAACAAAAGAAAAAAATAAAGAAATGGGACTTCATCAAACTATAAATTTTTGCACAGCAAAGGAAATCATCAACAAAATAAAAAGACAACCCACAGAATAGGAGAACATATTCGCCGATACATCTGATGAGGCATTAATAGCCAAAATTTATAAAGTACTTACAAAACTCAACATCAAAAAAATAAACAACTCAATTAAAAAATGGGCAAAGAATGTGAATAGACATTTCTCCAAAGAGTGCATACAGATGGCCAATAGACATATGAAAAAGTGCTCAACATCACTAATCAGAGAAATGCAAAATAAAAACCACAATGAGATACCATCTCGCATCTGTCAGAAGGGCTGTTATCAATAAATCAACAACGAGTGCTGGCAAGGATGTGGAGAAAGGGGAACCCTATTGCACGCTGGGTGGGGATGCAGAATGGTGCAGCCACTGTGGAAAGCAGTATGGAGATACCTCAAAAAGTTAAAAATGGATATGCCTTTCAACCCAGCGATCCCACTTCTGGGAATATACCTACATAAACACAAAACACTAATTTGAAAGAACATAAGCACCCCTCTGTTCATTGCAGCATTATTTACACTTGCCAAGATATGGGAGGAGCCCGCGTGTCCATCAATAGATGAGTAGATAAAACAACCGTGGGAGATTTACACAATGGAATGCTACTCGGCCATAGAAAAGAAGAAAGTTTTACTGCTTGCAACAATATGAATGGACCTGGGGAACATTATGCTAAGTGAAATAAGCCAGGCAGAGAAAAAACATATACCATATGATTTCACTCATATGTGGTGCCTAATGAACAAACTGCACTAAAACCAAAACAAAGACAGACTCATAGATGGAGAACAGATGACAGCTAGTCAGGGTGGGGAAGGCTGGGGTGGAAGAATTGAGCAAAAAGGAGAAAGGACTCATGGACTTAAACTACAATGTGGTGAATTGCTGGAGGGAGAGGAGTACAAAGGGACTAAATGGCAATGGAGAAAAGTATAATAAAGAGTAAATTAAAAAATAAAATATATTTTTTAGATTTTCCTGTTTTAGAAAAATATTAGTTAAAATAAGTATTTAACATTCCTGTTACATTATAATCAAGAAAAACAAATGTTATCCCCATCTAACACAAATGTGACCTTTATACAAAAACATATATTTGCTATTTTATATATTTGTTTAACTGTTTATACAGATCGAACATTAGGAATATTTATTTTGTTTAGAGTCATATTTACTAATTAAATTAATTTTTATGGTAAAAGGTTTATATTTGTGATAGACTGTGTGTCTGTGGGCTCCTTAACATGAAAAAAGGTGAATTTAGAATAGTTTTAGTAACTCTTGTCCAATTTATCTTAAAAGCAGTTTCATTCAATGAAGTTCCAAGAATTTAGAATTTTATTTCATCAATTAGACAGTAATCATATTATGAAACACATTCCTATCAGAACTATTTTTATAGCACATTCAAAGATTGTTTCCAGTTTAATCTTTGCCTCAACATTCCCATTCCTCCTAACAAGTGCATTCTTCATTATGAAACAAAGATACGGTGTTGCAAATATTCAATAAATAAATAAGGTTAATGACAGCTTACACTAGAATGGAAATAAAATACAGGCATATATGAAATAAAGTGGCAATTATACCGTGATGAAAAGTATTCTACAACCATGAGTAATAAAGAACACTTTATACAATCAAGAGGATATAATTCATTCATTCGTTCAATAAATATTTTCCAGGCAGCATACTAGGTGTTTGAGATAAATCAGTAGGAGAGAAAAAAGGGGGGAAAATCCAAATTCCTGATTTGGAATTTATATTTTATTTTTTCAAAGATTTCATTTATTTATCTTTACTGTGCATGAGAAGCATTGATTAGTTGTCTGTCGCTCTGCCCAAACAGGGACCTGGCCTGCAACCCAGGCATGTGCTCTGACTGAGCATCATCTGGTGACCAGTGATGCTTTGGTTCAGAGACTGGTGCTCAATCCACTGACATGAGCCATGTCAGCCAGGGCTGGAGTTTATATTTTAACAGTTTAGATTGAAAAAAAAAATATATATATATATAATATACACAAACACACACATGGTAACAAACAAAATATGTACTATTCTAAGAGGCCAAAAATTCTGTAAGAAAAATGTAGAGCAGAAAAAGGGGAACCAAGAGAGCAAACAAGAATACAAGGGTTGAAATTTTGAATAGGGCGGTAAAGTAAACCCCATTGAATGAAGAGAGTGAGTTGGCTGTAGAGATATTCAGAAAGAGTGCAAAGACTCTATGGCTCCTGTAGCATCATCAAGAACAAGGAGGTGGGCTACCTAGAGAGGCAGCGGTTGGAGAGAATAGTGGGCGGAAAGATCAGAGGGGTATAGGACAAGATCGGGGAGAATTTTGTGTAAAACTGGCTTTTTACTAGACTGAAACAGGAGCTGTTAATAGTTTTTAAAAGGGAGCTTGTGAACAAATTTCCATTTCAAGAGAATGTAGGGGGACAGAAATGGACTTAAGAAGTCAGGAGGCTATTGTATAGCACAAGGGAGAGTCAATGAGACTGAGGCCATAGTAAATGCAATAATAAGGAATTGGATTCTGAATATATTCGGGGTGCTGAGATGATAGTATTTTATAAAGGAGAATAGTTGGGGTGTGAGAGAAAAAGCACAGTTAAAAATAAGCCCCTAGGCTTTGGCCCAGAGACTACAGAAGGACGGAGACACTTTTAAGTGAGATGTAGAAGGCTGGATGGAGTAGGTTTTGGTGGGCACACATCAGAAATGCCAGCCCATGGTAACTTCTGTCCTATTCAGTGCATACCAAATATTTTGCACCTCACAGTGAATAGGTGCACAAGAGCGAACAAAATAATCAAGTGGCACGGTTAATAAACAAATTAGGGACACTCCAATACAACAGGAAATTGTCTGTGAGGTAATTATGCCTAATTTCTCACAACATCACCAAATCTGGGAATACTAAAATGGAGAAAGCAAACTATGAGTTGTTTCAAACTAATTAGATCTCTTGACTGAACCAGTAGCACACTTACGAAGCAAATAGAATTCATCATTAATATTAAGTAAGTATAACAAGGAGTTAATGTACTAAATTTTCCCCAGTGCTTTATATCCTTTATTTTATAGATTCAAGTATTAGTGTAGCTAAAACTATCATTTCCCAAGCTGGTTGCATGCTGAGCTGACATTGACCACGTCCTCACAATTTGGTGGGACAGGTTCCACTCTTGCTACAGCCCGCTGGCATACTGGCGACAGGCTGAACCCACCTACACTCCCAGATCTGTGTAAAAGTAGCGAGAGGTGCTCTGAAGAGAGAATTCAAAGCAAATGCCATCAAGACTTCTGGAGGCAGCATAAAAATTGTGAAAGTGAAAAAGAAATAATCTGCCCCAACTAAACTTAAATGTCACATTGTCAAAGTGATGATATGTGGGCACCTTATGGTAGTTTAAAAATGATCTCACTCCATGGAGTAAAAACCAAAACCAAAGCAAGCAAAACACCTGTCCTGTTCATAGATTGACATCACCAATGCATTGAAGTGTGGCTCAAAAAACGTATTATTTCCCAAAACATTTAAATAAATGTGTGATGTGAAAGAAACATAATAAGTGAAATTAAGAATTTGAGAAAATATTCCTCCCTGTGATATTGATCAAGACTTGCAACCATGTCTCTGTTTTTGAATACCTTAAATTGAATGATCCATGGGTTTGACAATTACTGTCTTCTAAGGTGTAACAGTTTATTTTTATTATGGAAGAAACCTAAGCTTATAATAAATATTTGAAATACTAAAAAAGAACGCAAAGAATCCCAAGCAGAAGAAATAATTTTTAATTCCTTCTATTAGGAATAACTGTTGTTAATATTTTGGTGTTTGTCCTAAGAGGCATAAAATGTATATTTTGGAACAAATACAAACACACAAGCTTACATTAATGCTTACATTAACTTACATTATCTCTGAATTTCTCTCAGAGATAATTTTGAAGAAAAGAAAGTTTTATATGTTTAGATCACATTTGGATGAAAAGGGCGACAATTAAGGTGAAATAATTATTCTAAAACAGTATTACTTTCAGACACATATCTTAGGGGAGTATACATCTCCAAAATAAAGAATCTCTAAAATCAAAAGAAGGTAATAATCAAAATAATAGTCACTACATATTTTATTTTCTTATAGAATTTGTGGTGTACATGTTATGCATCAAGTTTTTCTATTCATATGTCTCTATCCTCTATGCCTTTTCCATCAGCACCTCCAAAGACTCTCACTGTCTATTGTTCAGCAATTGCTAACCACCAAAAAAAAAATCTTAAGATAGTTTTTACTCAGTTTTTTTTTTAAAGCTCAACAGTTAAAATGTTTTGCAAATCTTAGCTTTCTTGATGCCAAATAAAACATTTATTTTCATTACAATAAGCATTTTCAAATTATAAATTTCTAGGGGGAAGTTATTTTTTTCAGGAAAGAACATGTTTTAAATGTTGAAAACAGCAACAGAAAAGCACATCTAAAGATTTTATGTGTACACCGAATTCTCCTTTAAGCATATTTAGTAATCCACAGTCAAAGGTAAATCTAGAAAACCAATGGAATAAAGCCTGCAGCAAAATCTAATTATGAAAAATTTTATTGACAGTTACATTAGTGTCTAAGGTAGTGTTTCTTGGTTGTTTTGTGTCACTGCAAACTTTTTCAATTCTAGAATTTCCAGTAGAACTTCTTAAGGAATAAAAGATGTCAAGGATAGTAAACAACCCAATAATGATTATCATGCAATAAAGTCACCACAACCTCTAGTAGAGATGCCCAACTTTTTGGTGTCCCTGGTCCACACTGGAAGAAAAATGGTTGTCTTGGGCCACATATTAAATAAACAAACACTTACAACAACTGATGAGCAAAAAAAAAAAGTTTTAAGTAAATTTACGATTTTGTGTTGGACCACATTCATAGTCATCCTGGGTCACACAGGGCCTGCGGGTTGTGGGTTGGACACCCCTGCAGATACCTGAAGCTATGTTGACCAGGACACCTTTTCCCAGCTAGGACTTTAGCTCCAGGTCTTTGTTTGAACTGTTATTGACCTGCTTACTCTTTTATGTCATCAAAAGGGAGTCATTGGACTTTAATTTTTCTTCCTATGTTTCATAACCCACTCACCTCTTATTTCTAAGCAATTATACCCTTCTGATTGCCAGCTTACACCCATAGTACTCTTTCTTTTCAGGTGTAGTATCAGTACATTTTAAACATTGATCAATTTTGACAACATATTCCTTGAAACTAAGGTATAATGTAAGAAATATGCTGCTTTCCTTAAAGGCTTTTGTGGATAATTACAGTTCCCTTTATAAACATATCCAAAGTCTAAATGTATTTTGAATGTCCCTCAGAAACCTACTTTCTGATATTCTAATTAACTTTTTTTACTCAGTTTAAGTTTTTCAGCTTTGAAATGCTCAGACCAGATGACAGACTATTTCATAGCTAATACTTCCATAAATTTGTAAACTTGTGATATAAAGATCTGGATTCTAATTTACTAGAAATGAGACATTGATCCTGGTGCTATGCTGAACAGGCTCCAGTCTTAAAATTTATATAAACTTCTATAAATGAATTGAGGATAATAAAACACAGTTTCAAATTTTCATGAGACGCATAGGAAACCAACAAGAACAAAAGGTTTCTATAATTCTTAATCGTCCTCCTTATATGATTATATCCAAAATCAATATTGTCTTTCATTATTAATGCAGAATATATATTTCTAAAAAATGAAATAGCACAGTTTTATTCCTCAGTAATTCCAGTCTCTGACTTCATGTTTTGCGTGTTTGTTGGCACGGAGTAACATAATAATAGTCCCGTGTATCTTCACGACTATTAGAAAGTATACAAGAATTTTAGGTTAATGTTTTTTTTAATTTATCACACTAAATTGTTTTTAAGTGTCTCTCATACATAATCTAGGTAAAATATATTATAGAGAATAAAATGATGAATAGAAAGAAATCTCTCTTTTCTAGGGTCTGACAGTATTCTGTGGACTTTTGGTCTAGGTAGTAGTAAAGTCAGAATGTCTGCTGTCTGTATTTAAAGTTAAATTTCACATGTGTGATTTAAAATTAAATTCCTATTACATAGCAGTCATGACTGTATAAAGATAATATCAGTTGTGATTATATCAATGATGATTAATAAAGTTAGAGTCTCTCATGATTGCATGATGATGTTTAATCTTCCTGAGAGGAGTAGGAATGTGTTCTTAACAGTGTAGTTATTTAGGGCGGAAGTGGAAAAAGAAGTTCCAAATATAGAAAGAATAGTAAGAACAAAAGGAATAAAAGTGGGAAAGTAGAGGGCATCTTATAAAACAAGTACTTATAAACTAAGAACATATAAAGTTCATTGTTACTAACTAGAAATGATAGTACATTCAGTGAAGGAATTTGAAAAAAGAGACTTTAACCTAATGGTAAAGAAATATTATTTCCATTCCTGAATTTGAATTTGGAAACAAGAAGTGGTACTTAATTTCACAGACAACGTGTATCTGATTATGTTTGGGAAAAAAAAGAAATGGTACAAATGGTTATCAAGGTCATTATTTTAATGATCCAGAAGAGAATTAATGAAGGCTTGAACAAGCCTTGTGTCAGTAGTATCAGAAAGAAGGAATGATTTTTTTTTAATGAAAGAGAATCTAAAGACAAGTACATAAATGTTTTGAGGCAATATAGAATGAAGATTTAAAGATAAGCCTAAGGCACTTATGCTGTGTAACAGAAAGAATTCTGCTCATCTTGCAAACCTAGAAAGTCAGAAGCAGGGGTAGGTTGTGGGAAGAAAATGGAGTTGATTTTTAAGGGCTGACAGTGTTTCCAGGTGGTGCTGCAGAGAAACTGTGGAAATGTAAACCTGAAACTCTACGGAGATGAAGGCAGGCAGTTACATTTAGGGATCATCTCAGTAGTGGGCCTGTTTAATCTATACCTACCTACTTTCTGCCAAGCCTATATTTAGTATTTTATAAAATATCCTCAGTCGAAAAATTTATTAAAGAGCTGTCAACACATTTTCTTAGTAGGGCTTTAACTGCAATTTAAAGTGGAAATTACATAACCTCTTTTAGTTTAGTCAATATTGTAATATCTTTGTGATCTAAAAATAGAGAAAATACTGCCCTTATCTCCAGTCACCTAAAGCTTCAAGGATTACATAATTCTTAACAGCACACTCTGGGCTCCAATTCTCACCATGGTCGCACTGGCAGCACAATTACGAATACATTATTTAACTTCCTTCTTAAAGTAATTAAAAACTGTGAGTAGTAACCACTACTTTTCCTCCCTCAAAAACGTGCATTATTACTGAGACAAAATTAAGCACTATCAAGATGTAACAGGTGGTTATTATGTTCTCCCTCCACCTCTGTCTTACATTTCCATGTGAAAAATTCAGCCAACTGGACGGTAGAGATATTATATGCCAATTGCCAGACCTCAAATGGGCGGTGCTCAAGGCTCGTTAGGACAGGACACGGACTTCGAGCATAGGTATGAGACGTGATGTGCTTGTGGGCAAGAGCTATGAGACTGGGCACCGTACACTGAAATGATGATAGAACCTCTCTATTAAATTGTGACTATTAAGTGCTCAGAAATATTAGCTATGGACTATTATGGGCAAGGGTTCAAATTTTCAGTCTGAAAGTTGGATTAACAAAAACGTAATATTTATTTCCTTGAAAAAGTAAGATTAACGTAGCTCTGCAACCTTTATTGCAGTTACTGACACAATTCTTTTAAAGAAATTTCAACAGTCATTTTTGATTTTTAAATGACTTCGATTCCGAGTTTTGACTCAGTTAATTAACGTTTTCACACCTGCTCCCTTAGCATATACTCATCTCTGTTGCTTAATTATACTCTGGCCCACATGCCCACTCATTACCCTCTATCCTTGCTGTATGGACGTGTGGTAGAGCATATCCAACCCCCTACTCATCTTTGTGCCCCAGTATCTAGTGCTGACATCCATGATCTTAGAGGCCCCTGGTTGAGTAGTTTACAGTGTGTTTTCATTGTACTCACCTTTATTGATTGGCTAAATTATGTGACAGTAAAATATAATCCCCAAATCGCAATGACTTAAAAGAACTATAAGAACCAAATAATGGATCATAAAGCTTCTGCCTGTAAGTGCTTATACCACTTCCAATTACATCACGTTGACCATAGGAAGTCACATGGCCAAGGGTGATTTTAACAGGGGTGAGAAGAGAAGCAGAATCTTCTCCCAGACAGGAGGAATAGAAATTTTTTTAGAAAATAACATAACCTACCCTAACACACAAGTTTTCTTTGGGTCCCTTCCCATCCCAACCCCCCACCACCACCCCACAGTCATTTCCCTGGCAGAATCATACCCCTCTGCAGCAGCCACATGTACTTTTCACATGTGCCACCATACCAACACGAGGTGAGCAGGACAGGGGCTGCCTTCTATTCCATCTGGAGGGACCAGAACTCCAATTGGTGGGGAGATATGTATTTCCTAATGTCAGGTCTCCAAACACTTTTAAAGCTCAATGTCTAACACAGTTCCAAACATAGCAGACACTCTCACAGGCCTCCCCCTAACATTTGCCGAGCCAAAGGCAAAAATACAATGGAAGCTCCCATATTATGTCTAAATATTTAAGATTTTGACATGCTATGAAACTATTACTTAAAATATGGTCTAACTTATTACTTTGACAAATAAATCTTCATTAAGCCTGGGAAAGGAGTTCTTTACCAGAACATGACAGCACAGAGAGAACCTGCCCCATCCCAGGACCCAGGCCAAATCTGACGGGCCTTGTCTTTTCACCTCCACCCTCTACTGTAGTCAGAAGGCCCTGAGCCCATGCATTAGGGCATTCCAATCAGCACCCTCATGCCCTATCCACAACACACGCACCCCAGGTTGCATTCGCCAGCAACAGCTTACTCTGCCTTAAGGAAGGTAGATTTGGGGGAAAGACCCGCACAGGAGTTGGAAACTATCTAAGTGATATTTGGGCTAAAAATGTAGGGGCTCTGAAACCTGTAGAATGATCTAGAAGCAGGTAGTACTGGAGAACCTCTCATCTATGAGGAGGGGTGCAGCCAGATGATAGCAAAACAGGGCCCTTCAAACACATGGCATGAGTTAGAGGAAGCCTCACCTATGATCTAAGGATGTTAACTTAGAAGAAGCTTTAGAGCATACAAGTATAAATGACATCTGTATCAAAGTATATTTTCACATATTTTTATATCAGTAATAGGATCTAGTCATAAAAAGGTTCTCACAGATTATGTTTTAAGGCTATAGGCTCTTTGCATTTCCATTCAGTTGTGGGAACCGATTCCAGTATGATCAGCCTCACCTAGTTTCTATGCAAAACTGGCCCAGTCAGAGAGCAGTTTAAGAAACCCCTGTCCATCCATTTTACAAAATTATTCCTTTTGGAAAAGAATTCCCTGCAAGTTTCTTATAAATAATTATTTCCTTTGATACTTTTAAAAGACATCATTATTTTAAAAAGTACGTACTCCTTCAAGACCTATCTACTGTGCAAGTAATAATCTATTTATCTTTGCAAATAACACGAATTCTGACTTTTGCCTAAGGACATGATCCAAATTTATCAGCAGGATGCCTGCAGCTATGTGATGCATCACTGGAAGACTTACCTGCTTTTCTTGGCCTGATACCTGCTCTGCGAGAAGGGTGATCCCTTTTATACACAGCTGGCCAAGACTCAAGGGCTGTGCCTATGGCCAAAACAGAGAAGTTTTGCCCTGAGTAAAATTAAATGAGACTCCAACTGTGGCCTCACCAGTACCCAAACTTCAAGTTCACTGTTCCCAGTACTATCACCACAGACCATTTGCTTAAATATGTAAGTGGTATTTATGAGAAGGCTGGCAAGTCTGTCTTAGAAAAATGCAGTGTGAAAATCCGTTCCAAATGCAAGTGATGACATGTGAGTTACAATTCTGCTTGGTTTAAAAATATCCAGTTGTTGTTTTTTTTTTTTTTCAGCTTGTCGCTCTGTACAAAGTTTTTTGTTTTTTGATTTTTGTTTTTTGTTTTATGCCAACTTGTTTTTATCTTGTGTGTATTTAATTTTTTGATTCTCAAACGAGGAAAACATGAAACAGAAAATCTCACTTGTAACCAAGCTGACAAAAGAAAGACAATTACTTTTCCCTAATGAAATGTTCTATTTCCTTAGTTTAGTGTTTCATTAATTTCCCAACTTCATTTTATGCTGATCTAGATTTTCATAGTTTTCCCTGAACACAACAAAAGAAGTTTTAGATTTATTCAAAAAAATATCGTATATCTATCATGTGAGAGGCACTTTTCTATGAGCTATTTAATGGCAAAAGGCAATCCAGATTTTTACCGGCACACAACTTTCATTTTAGAGCCAGGGTCAAGGCAGATTAAAACAGAAAAAAGAAATAAGAACTCAACGTAATGATAATTATCACCAAGAAAAAAAGATTTACATTACAGAATGCTTAGGGGGCATATAACCTGAAAAAAACCTTCTCTGAAGAGATAAGATTTGAGCTAAGAACTTAGTCATGAGACAGAGAAAGCAAGATGTGAATATTTGGAGGGCTATTCAGCTAACAGAGTAAACACCAATGACAACAGTCCAAGGAAGGGACCAATTGGTATGTTCAAGGATTAGAAAGAAAGTCATTATAATGGAAGCATAACCAACAAAGGGTGATATAAAATGAGGAAGGACCAATACCGGGAGGGCTTGGGGGCTGTCATATTCATTACGGTGTGCTAGGATGTTGTTAAGATATATTCCATTTCATTTTCAGTAGGAATTCATTGAGGATTTCCAAATGATGAATAATGTGGTATAACATGTACTTTAAAGGCATTACTTCGGTTGCTGAGTGCAGAATAGACTTGGGGCCAGGGCGTGAGTAGTGGGTGACAGTGTAGGCGAGAGTGAAAGCAAGGAAGCAGGATGTCACTGTGGCCTGTGGTTGGATCTCTTTCTGACCTTGGGTCTCTCTATATAGAAAAATATGACATTATCCAAACTCCATATTATCCCACTCTTTTTTTTGGCCTTTTCCCTCGATTCATAATTTGTGTGTCCTTTATTATGCGTCTCTTTATTTTTCTTTATCTCATATATGTCAAGAAGTCACTCATATTTCTGGCAAACGTTCAGAGCTCCACCTCTGACCGCATGTGCAGAGCTATGTGCAGAATTCTCCTTCTGGAAAAGACGTCACAACACATGGCAATTGCCCTTGGAGTTACCAGACACCAATGTCCAGATGGATGACCGTATTTACAGAAACTGCACACTAGCATCCAGAAGTTGCTAAATACACATCAGCATATCGATGATGCAGTAATTTTCAATAATACGCAAATACATTTTATTTTTGTCTCTTTCTGGCTTAATCACTATAAGTTCTTAAATTATAATTGATCTGAAAACCAACTTTATGAACATGAAAATTACTTTAAGCTATGAAAAAGCAAAAGGGCTTTCTCTGTGTGTGTGTGTGTGTGTGTGTGTGTGTGTGTGAGTGATTTCCCACCCAAATTATTGCATGCCAACAGCTGAGTAATATTAAGAGGGTTAGAAACATGGAAGGTCTTCTGTTTTGTTTTCTGTGCTTATCATACATGTTCATTCTAATTTCTGGAACATCACTTTTGTAATCAGTTATTAATCTTTCTGAGGGAGAACACTTAGTGATTTTGGTTCAGTGGGTAACTCCTCTGGTATTAAAATGCTCTTTATATGCAGTGACCCATGCGTGCTGTTTAATTGCATTTCTGGCTGCGTGTGTCAGTCTCCCTCTTAGGTGAAGCCATGATGGGCGCTGACTCTATAGAATTTTTTTTATTTAAAAGTCTCTAACTTTTGTGGATAGCAAGAAGTATTTCCCATTGCTGGGTGGTGTTGGGTGCTTTCCACAATTCCTTTCTTTCAAAACCTCAGCCTTGTAATTGATATGCTTTCAATGGATGAGTATTCACATCAGAAATGAGGTTGTGGTTTAGACTGAAAAAGTCATAAATAGGGAGAATATCGCCATGCTTTCCAACCGATGTTATCTCTGGCTCGAAGCTTATGTCTATCAAATTATTGAAGAGAGTATTTGTACCTTCATGTATCAGTAAGCAATAGGGAAAAAAACAGTCTTAGTCTATCTAGCTGAAAGATTCTGTGTACTTAAAATTAACTCCTCCATTTGGGTGGGCTGATGCCATAAACAGTAAAATTTAAAAGATGTGTTGAGATTTCTTTGGGCTTTTGTGATAATAGTTTTTTTTTTCTTTCTTAAGACAGCTACCATACCCATTAGATTAATTCCAGATAAATCAGTATGCACTTCATCTTTTCTAGGGGGTACTGCCTTTGTTTTAAACTTAGTCGCTGGTAATTCAGTACATGTCAGTTCGTGGAACACACTGCATGTGTAACACTCACTCAGCAGCCCACATTGTCTCCATTGCCACCTGGTTTCTGTGATCCATTGCCTCTATCACTGAAGATGTAGAATTTAATGCAAATACTACAATGAGATAATTGTAGACTATATCATGTATGAATGAAATAGCTTTCCACGTCCAATTAATTCAGTGGAAAATCCTGGATGCCAACTGTGAACTTGGGATCAATTTCCTCCTATCAACCATTACTTCTACTTCAGTCTATGTCTTACTACAAATGACCTTATAGGAAGAAAATCAGTGACTGTAACTTATCAAATGTAAGTTCTTTTAAAATAATGAGCCAAGATAAACAAGATTGTGCTGTGGTTAAAAAAAATCTTCTAGAATCTTAATGTCTTCTTTGTTGCTCACATACCTTGGTCATTGAAATAAGCAAAGCGTATCTTACTCATTATACTCAATATGGGATCAAATCGAATGCAAAGCCACCATTGCCAGCATTTCCAGTTTTTGAGCCAAAGGAAAAAGAGCTCTGCGGGGAGCAATTAAAGTGGTCTAGCCCAGAAATGACACACTCACAACTCATTGGTCAGAATTAGTCATGTGGCTCCAAGGGGCAGGAAAAGGGGAAATGGTTGTGTGCCAGTTACAGGAAGTATAATTCTACACATGTCTGAAAGGGAAACCAAAACATTTTGATAAACACTTTAATGATTACCATAGCACTCCACCATTGGCTTTCCAAAGGCTTTTCAAACTATTCCATTGAGTTTCAAGTAAATGATTTCTTTCTAATAGTAACTAAGCCTGAGAAATCAATCCTTGAGGGAAAGCTGAAAGAGAAAAGACTGTTGAACTAAGAAAGATGAGGGAAGAGAATCACACTTGCTTATCTGCCTTGGATTTTGATTAGCTAGAAAATGCAAACGAGGGTTGGTGTTAGTCTCCTCCCTCGCAAGAGAGACTCCATGGACTCCCCTGCCCCAGCACATGTCCTGACACTGGTAGAGATGGAGAATTTAGCTGTACTATGTCTCCCTGATTTCCTGTGGGAAAGCCAAATCTATCTGGAATTTCCCTGACATCTTTAGACTTCAGCTTCTCTGTGAAATACTTCTACACCAGGAAGTCAAATACTACATATAATCATTCATTTTGGAAGGTGAAGAAGATTGGGAAAAAAAATTCTGAGCTGCGCCTCCGCTTTGCTCAAAGGATTTCCCTTGGCCCACTCCCAAACATTCTGTTAACTCTACCAGATTTCACACACACACCCCAAAAAATGTTAACCAGAATCTCAACTTCATTGTCTATTAGGCAGACATGTCTACCTTCGGCTGGCAGTACTGAGCTGCTGCTGTTCCGGCAGTCACCAGGGACATAAGCTTGCACTTACTGTTACTTAAATTAAGAACTCAGCTAAACCTTTTCTTTCTGATGTCCCTATTTTTGAACAGCTTTGCTGAGGTGTAATGTACATATAATAAATTACACATTTAAAATGTCCTATTTGATGTGATTTGACTTACATAAACAACAGTGAAACCATCAACACAATCACAGTATGAACATATCCATCACTCCCAAAAGTTTCCTGGTGCCCAGCCCATTTTTTCTCTCTCTCTCTGGCTCTCTTCTTCTCCCATCCTCAAGAAACAAATGGTCTGCTTTCTACCACTAAAGATTAGTTCACATTTTCTAGAATTTTATGTAACAAAAAATCATAGAGTGTGTACTTTTTAAATGTTCCTCTTTCGCTCAGCATAATTATTTTGAGCTTTATCTATGTCATTGTGTGTTTTGGTAGATACGTCCTTTTTATTTCTGAGTAGTATTCCATCACATGGACATGTCAGAATTTGTTTATGCATTCATGTGTTGATGAACATGTGGGTCGTTTTCAGCTTTTTCAATATTACTAATAAATCTTTCATTGCTTTTTATGTACAAGTGTTTATATAAATATATGCTTCCATTTTTCTTGGTAAATACAACCATCAAATTCAGAAAATTGACATCTATACATTATTACCACTTAATAAGCAGTACCCTGGTCAAGTTTTGCTAGTTGCTCCAGTAGTGTCTTGTGAACATAATAGTCAGCTTAGAATCACATGTTGCATTTATTTGTCATATCTCCTTAGCTTATTTTAGTCTGCAACATTTCTTCAGTTTTTCTTGGACTGCTAAGACCTGACACTGTTAAAGATCAAAGGTCATGTATTTTGTAGAATGTCCTTCAGTTCAGTTTTAAATTATGGGTATACATTTTTGACAGGAATATCTAGAAATGATGTTGAATTTTTCTCATCGAATATTATTTTTTAAATAAAACAACTTTATTATGGTATACTTGATAAGTAATGAACTGCTCTGTTTAAAATATATAATTTAATAAGAACTGTCTCATGTATAAGTCATTATCACAATCAGATTAATAAACCTCTCTATAGCTCTCCAAAAAGTATCCTAAAGCCCTTTGTTAACCCTCCCTCCAACTCTCCTCCCCAGATAACAAATGATATGCTTTTGGTCACTACAGACTAGTTTGTATTTTTTTCAATTTTATATAAATGAAATCATACAATATGTACTGTGTTTTGTCTGGCTTCTTTTACTTGGCATCCTGAGATTCATCCATGTTGTAGCATGTATCAATATTTATCACTATTTATTTTCAAAGAGTATTCTATTGCATGGCATACCACAGTTGTTGGCATTTGATGAACATTTGAGTAGTTTCCAGTTTTTGACTGTTACAAATAAATCTGTTATGAACATTCATGTGCATATCATTGTGTGGACATATGTTTTTATTTCTCTTGGGGAAACACTTTGGCATGAAATAGCTGGATCATATGGTAGGTATATATTTAACTCTTTAATAAATTGCCAAGTTGTTTTTAATATGGTCACACCATTTTACATCCACCAGCACCAGATGAGAGATCCAACTGGTTCGCTTCCTCACCACCACTTGGTAGGGTCAGACTTTTGAATTTTAGCCATCTATTCTAAAAGGAGGTTTTAGTGCACATTTCCCTAAAGATTAACATTGAGAGTTTGTTCATGTGCTTTATATATATATATATATATCATGAGCTTTCAATGAATCATTCAAAATATGTTAGCAAAATTTTAATGTAATATTCATAATGCAAATCTGTGACACTATTTCTTTATATTTGGGGATGGTCAAGATATCTTCATTTTGCATTTCTAATCAGTATTTGCCTCTGCATTTAATGGCTGAAACCCAGCCAACCTTTTGTTTGATTTTTTTTCAAATGTACAGTTATTCAGGGTCAAAATGGCCACATAATGAAACAGGGTACTCGAAACCTCCCACAATCATGTTAAAATTACAGCTAAACTACAGAAAAACCATCATTCAAAACCACTTAAAATCTAGCTGAACAAAAGTTCCACAACTAAGGATATAAAGAAGAAGCCACATTGGTATTTGTAGGAAGGGCAGAGACATGGAAACACTCATGTGTGGCTGTTAGGAGATATATCTGAACTCCAGACATCCCTCCTGAGGAGTGAAGTGTCCCAGCCATACATACATCACATCCCCAGCCCAAGGTTCCAGTGGCAGGAAGAGAAGTTCCCAAAACTTCTGGCTATGAAAACCAGTGAGGATTGTGGCTGATTGAACAAAAGGCTACTGGAGTCCTGGGAGGTTTCTCTTAATAAGCCATGCATGAACTTATTTGGACTTGCTCTCTCTGACCTCCAGCACTGAGGTGGTAGTTTAAAAGACATCAGTCACATAAGAGGAAGAAACCAATTGCCTGGCATCAGTGCGAGAACTATGGGGCAGCTTTCTGCCAGAGAAAAAGTGCTGGCAGAAGCTATCATTCCTTTGCTGAGAATCCCCCACTCACACACAGAGTTGGCAGACAGATGCCATATCTGAGTCTCCATCAACCTGGCTCACACTATTCATGCTGCCCAAGTGATTACCTGAAACCCCACCCCACCCAATTTGCTGTTTTTGGTGACTTTTCCAGGCAAACCACCCATCATAGCTCATGCTTCACACTTTCCTAAAATCTCTCGAAATTTCACAAACCACAAATAAGCAGTATCTGCCCTTGCATGCTCAGTACCTCTTGCTAAATGACCCCAGGACTGGCACTAGCAGAAGATGGCTTTAGTGCACAGCTTGGCCTCTCCTGGGTACCTCCAAACTCAGCAAAAGTGGCAGCCATCTGAAGACTGCTTTATAGGTCATGCCTCATTGTCCTGGTCAGGGCACATGTGGCAGCTGACCTTGGCCTGCACCTCCTAGAAGGCTCCAGAGCCAGCACACTCAGTAGACACAGTCAAGGGGTAGACTCAGTGGGTACCAGGGCCCTGCTGAAGAGGTTCCTTCTACATAGGGTCAACCCTTACAGAGTAGGTCTTCTGTGGTTGCTACCAGACCTCACAACCAACTGGCCTGGGGGTAAATTCCTTCCATTGAAAGCAATCAAAGCTCAACTACAAAAGTAAGGTGTACAGAATCCACCTGAAAGGTGTGCCTGGAGCTCCCAGGTCAGGTGATAAAGAAGATTATGTTACTGGGCCTTACAGGACACTTACTACATAAGGCCACTCTACCAAGGCCAGGAGATGTAACAATTCTACCTACTACATAGAAACAAACACAGGGAGGCAGCCAAAATGAGGAGACAAAAAAAAAATTCCACTTGAAAGCACAGAACAAGCCTTTAGAAAAAGAACTAAATAAAATGTAGATAAAAATCTATCAGATTCAGAGTTCAAAACACTCTTATAAGGATGTTCAATGATCTCAGTGAGAACTTCAACAAAGAGATAGAAAACATAAAAATGGAGATAGAAAAAAAGAATCAGCTAGAAATGAAAATACACTAACAAATATGAAGAATACATTATAGGGGATCAACAACAGAGTTGATAAAGCAAGGGATCAAACCAGCATTTGGAAGATAGGGGAGCAGAAAACAACAAATCAGAACAGCAAAAAGAAAAAAGAACCCCCCTAAATTAGAATTGTTTAAGAAACTACTGTAACAACTTTAATGGTACCAATGTTCACATTATAGGGATGCCAGAAGGAGAGAGAAAGCAAGGAATTGAAAATCTATGTGAAAAAGTAATTATGGAAAATGTTCCTAAGTTGGTGAAGAAAATAGACATACAAATCCAGGAAGCACAGAGTCCCAAATAAGATGAGCCCAATAAGGTCCACATCAATACACATCATAATTAAAATGCCAAATGTTAAAGACAAAGGGAGTCATAAAAGAAGACGAGAAAAAGAAGTTAGTTACCCACAAGGGAACTCCCACAAAACTGTAGGCTGTTTTCTGAACAGAAACTTTGCAGGTCAGAAAGGATTGTCATGAAATATTCAAAGTCATGAAAAACAAGGACCTGCAATCAAGACTATGCTACCCAGTAAAGCTGCCATTCAGAACCAAAGGACAGAGAAAAAGTTTCCCAGACCAAAACAACAACAACAACAACAAAAACACAGCTAAAGGAGTTCATCACCACCAACTCAGTGTCAGAAGAGATATTAAAGGGTCTTCTTTAAAAAGAAGATAAAAAGATCAAAAATATGAATAATAAAATGGCAATGAATACATATTATACATATTGTTTTTATGTTCATTGTAGCACTATTTACAATAGACAAGATAGGGAAGCAATCTAAGTGTCTATCAGTAGATGAATGGATAAAGAAGTAGTGCATACATACAATGGACTATGACTCAGTCATTTAAAAAAAAATGAAATCTTGCCATCTACAACAACATGGATAGATCTAAAGGGTATTGAGCTGAGTAAAAGAAATCAAACAGAAAGACAAATGCCATGATATTTCACTTAAATGTGGAACTTAGAAAACAAACAAACAAACAGAACAAAACAAACTCATAAATGCTGAAAACATTTTGACAGTTGCTTGATGTAAGGCTGTTTGGGGGTGATTGTTGAAAAAGATAAAGGGATTTAAAAGTATAAATTCATAGTTAACAGAATAGCCATGGGGATGTTAATTACAGTGTAGGGAACATAACCATTAATATTGCAATAGCTATGTATGGTATCAGATAGGTACTCAACTTACCGAGGTGATCCTTTCATAAGTTATATATATAAATGTCTAATCAATGGGTTGTACACCTAAAACTAATATAATAGTGTACATTAACTATAACTGCAAAAAAAATTCTTTTTAAATTACAGTTTTAAAACATAGAAAGTCTTGGTTGTTTCCTTCGAGTATTTTAGTGGTTGTTAAGGTTAGTTGCTTTGTGTTTGTTTTCTTCGGTACTCAAAGCTGACTGTTTGGAAGCAGTCCATGGCTCTCAGACATACAGAAGTAATGATAACACTTTCCATGTAGTTTTTTTCTTTCTCCATTTTTTTTAAATTTAAGATATTTTTATTGTATTTTTTTTCCATTACCATTTATCCCCTTAAAGATTTTTAATTTCCTCTGAGTTATAAATTTCATCCTAGGTACAAAGAAGTGATTCTAGAAATAAAATATATAACTAATATTGTATGCACATTGGAATACAAATAAGAACAAGCCTGTTTCCTCTCTCTCTCCCCCTTTTGCTCATAGCCCACTACAATCCCAGTCATCCCTTGGAGTTAGATGTGGTCATGCCACTGAGCTCTGACCAATGGAACAGGAATAAACACAACTGGTGCCACTTCTGGATCTGGCTCATGAAAACCCATTCTGCGAGATCCTCAACATTCTTTCACTTTCTAGATGATCTTGAAACAAACGCTGAAGATGGTAGATCAACAAGATGGAACAACACTGGGTTCCAGAATCACCATTTGGAAGAGGGTCACACATGAGCCAGGAACATCAGTTTGATAGATTATGTGAATAACTTCCATTGTTTCAAGCCACTGAAATCTGGGAATTTGCCTATTACAACAACCAGCATTGCCCTTACTAATATAGAAGTCATTAGGGTCAGAAATATATGTCAATATTAAGGTTTCTATATTTTTCTACTGATGTTCTTTCTCCCTATTTGGACTTCTAGCCCTTGATGTAATACTGAAGTCCACTGAGAAAACAGTGCTTGGAGTTTAATTGAAAGGCATAACTACTGTGCAACAGTCCTTTTAATCAAGATGTTAAAAAAATGTTAAAAGGGAACTTTATTAAACTGTGATTGAATATATAAAATTAAGATGTAATGCATTTTAAATATATTAGCTCAAATTATAAAATATTAAATTAAATTTTAATATATTAAATTAAACGCGGATTAAACTAGATTGAAAAAATACTTTGAAACATCTCAAATACACCAGAGGAATTATTAACCATTTTATTTAAAAGTGAAAGTCTAGCACATACCAGAAAGATAAAGGAGGACTATAGAAAGGAACCTAGCCACATGGGTACACAGTAGTTGCTCCATAAGGTAAATGTGATTATCAAAAGACTTTAGAAATTTGGTTCTGGATTAAAGAACATGTAAATAAGAGTAAAATGTAACAACACGTTGAATACACCAGACCCATGAGATCCCAGTGGAAGCCCCGACCTGATGGTGAGCACGAGGTTCGTCTGTTTAGAGCTGTTATCTTTCCCCATGCCCAACATAAAAGCTTCTTGAAAGTGATTTTGTTGCTTGCTCTTGTATATTTTCATAAGACAGACCAGCTCTAACAGATACTGACCCTTGAGTCTAATAGGAGGCTCTTCACACTGGAAAAAAATAAAGAGAAAAGTGTCTTTAACCAAAAAGTGTCAACTAAAGAAAAAAATAATTCACCTAAGACTCCTTTCTCTATGTTTAATCATGAAGATAAATGAATGCAAACATTTGTATTGAATTTGATAAGTGCTGGTACAAGTCTTTAAATAAATGTGTCTCATTCAATTTTTACAATGGTCCTATAAGAAATGTATTATTTTTTTCCAATTATACAGATGAAAAAATTACAAATCAGTGAGAATAAGATATTTTCCAGGAAGGAAACAGCTAGAAAGCCATGTAACCAGACTCAAGGTTTTGTCATCTTACTCCAAATCCCATGCTCTTACCATTAATGTAACATGTGTGTGTGTGTGTGCATGCATGTGCACGTGTGTGTGTGTGTGTGTGTGTGTGTGTTTATACTGGATAACAACATTAGCATGTACTTGTGGCTGGATTATATCCATAAAGGAAGGCAGGCAGTTTCCTAGATGACAAATCACTATGCATAATCACATGGAACTAAAATACAGATGATGATAATAATAAAAAATAATTATAGCAGTCACAATTTATTAAGTACTCAATGATGTGAAACATAATGATAAATACTTTGCTTGCAATAACTCATTCGATCATCTGAACAGTTTGTGAGATAACAACTATCAATACCTCCCTTTTATATGTCAGAAGCCTGAGACTTGGCTTAGGAAACTGCCCAAGGCCAGAAAGTTTTTAAATCACGTGGCTTGCTTCAAACTCTGTTGCCTATTCCTTCTGTCCAGGTAAGTACTCTCCATTGATGTGCTTGGAATATTTAGATAAACTGAGATGAGAGAATGAGAATTGTGGAGCGCTTTGGATTCTACTCTAAACCCACTCAGGTCTCTCCTTCCAAGCCTTAGAACCTATCAGACTTTCATGAAATTTTTGTCTTAATACTGAAATGAGCAATGGAGATGTGTCTGGGTGGCATTGTAAGTGTCAGACAGGTGAATAAAGTCTGATATTATTTAATATCTTTTGTCACTTAATTTCACTTTTCAACCCACAGTAACCTGACTTCCATCATTTCTACTTCACCAATAGTTACCAATGATAATTAATTATTAAATTTCAATGGTCTCTTTTTAGACCTCATTGCTTTTTGCTGTAGCCAAATTTCACTCTCAACCTGGCTGCTCGGTTTTTATCTTCGACACTTGGTTATCTTTCTGGACTAGTCTATCTCCCACCACAGGTGCCAACTGTATACTAATGACACCACGTTCCTTCTCTAGTGTTTCTTATTTTGATCAAAGGTAAAAACTTCCAGATATTTTTCTCCTGATCTCCAAAGTCAAATTTTCAACCTTCTATATAGCAATATATCTAGACACCTATATTTAGATATTAGATGCAATGTACCCCAAACTGATCTTAAGTAAAGGGTGGTTAAAAGCATGCCCACTAGAGCCTAATTCTTCCACTTAACTGGATGTAACATTCAGCAAGTTACTTAATATCTTTGTCTCATTCCCTTCCTCTATAAAGTGAGGATGATTATAGGGCCTTCCCCATACTGTAGTATGACTAGTTCTACTCTAGCCAGGTCTTTTTTGTTTAGTTTCTCTGAATCTACTGACTCCCTTTCAAGTACTATGCTAGCATGCTTCTGAATGTTTACAGATCTGAATCAAAGCTGACATAGTTATAGCAAAAAGTTTATCTTGTCTATCTACACATGATCAGACATCAACTTTTGGTACTTGCGGCATGAAGACATATCAGCTGAATTTCCATTGTTCCAGGATGTGATTCTCTAATTTTACTCAAAATATCCATAAAATGTTAGGACTTTAAAAAGTTCAATTTTTTGGTCCGACAAAACATAATGTCCTCCATAGCTGCCTGTTACCTGAAAATGGTTTCCCTTTATGTGTAATATGCCTGTTAAAGGATATACCCTCAGATTGTAAAGGACATTCTTCCTATTTTCCTGATGAAGATCAAGTTCAAACAAATTCAAAGCTGAGTACTAAACACACACACACACACACACACACACACACACACACAGTTTCCTTGTCTGAGGGTGAATCCATGAGTGAGTCATTGAGTTTAAACTACTTTCAGTACAGTACTAGCAAACTTGCCACCCACACAAATGAGTAATGTAGCTATTTCAATCTTAATAATGAGCCTATATTTGCACTGATCTTTCACTGTGCTTATAATACTTTCTTGTTCATTTGATGCATTCCTGTTCATGCTTCAAAATCCCTTCAAATATATTTAGTTTAATAGTCTTTCCTGATTCACTTAGGCAAAATTATTGCACTTTGTGTGTGTGTGTGTGTGTGTGTATAAAATAATCAAAAACAATGTATTTGATAATAACATCAGGTCCTGTGTGCCTAGGAAGGACCAAATCCTAACTTATTAGGTAACATCTGTATTTTACAGATGAGACATTCAGTGAGACTGAGAAACTTGATCAAGGCACACGTTTAACATGCACAAAACCGAAATTTAAACCCAGTCTGTCTGCTGTTAGCTCTCATGTCCCCTCCTACTACTACACTTTGCACACAGTCTAATTATCTTTGTCTATCTTACTCAATGTTATATAGCTCAAGAATAAGCATAATTTTTCCATTTCCCCAACACAATATCTAACATCGAAAGTTTTAAAGTATTTGCTGATTGAATGAGTTAGTAAAACATACAGTAATCAAATACCACATTTTTAATGAAAACACAGTATGTTGATCCTTAAGAGTTAATGGCAATAGAAGACATGGTCTCAATTTCAATGTAGTAGCAATTTAGCAGCAACACGGAATAGTGTAAAGGTAAAAGGTTAGGTTTTGGTAGATTCAAATTTGTAATTCTGACTTTGCCAATACCAAGATGGGTGAAGTCATATAATTCTCTTACATGACTTTATGATTTTCCCAAAGCCAAAAGGTTACGTTTTGTCATAAAATAGCTAACTTCTACCCTAACAATATTTTGCTTCCCCCTAAGAAAGTCAATACTTCATAGCATAATGTAGTTCATATGTATAAATTACTGGCATTCAGTGGTCTGGCTTTAACCAAAAATTAGTTTGAAGGATTTGTAAAAAAATACTTCAGGAGGCACTGGTTTATGTATCTGGTAAACTCCGTGAATGGGTATGGATGACCAAAGGGTTAATCTAAGCATTTTGCTTGTGTTATTTTGTTTCTTCTCTAACTCTGAGCTTCCATTTTATCTCCTTATAATGGAGATTCTGTGAAAATATAAAGTCCAAAGCAGGAACGAATACATATTAGGTATGGACAAATATCATTTTCCTTGGTCTTGTTGTCCCTCATCATTTATCTTGCTACCTACAGACATTTAATGCCTCGTCCATCTAATCCCTTACATACAGAAATGGTCTTCCAAACATATATAACTTTTAACCGAACGCCCAGACTGACCAGCCAAAGCAGGGCTCGCCTTCAGTACCAGGGAGCCCTAAATGCCGTGCAGGGCCCAGACCAGTGTGTTCCGGTGGATCATCGGCCTTCACCCAAAGTATCCGTACTGCACAGTCAGAGGTGCAGCAACCTGCCTTATTCAGTTTGGATTCATCTACTTACTTAGCTCTGACTCAGCTGTGGTGTATCAGGAAGTTTTAATATTCCACCGGAAACCCAAATTTTACCCTTTGGATTATCCTTAGAATTGACATTTTCCTCAACACAAATTTTTAACATATTTCTTCTCCTTAAAAATGTGAAAAGGAATCAGGAAAATAAATGCTACTTCAATGTAACCATGATAAACTAGTCAAAGAGTTACAGAATGCTTATATTTATCAAGTGCTTACATTGTACAAGGCATTACAAAAATGACTGCCAGCAGATGTGGGACCAAATGACAGGAAGAACTCTCAAAAATCTGTGGCTTGATTCCATGATAACAAAATAAAAAATGCTAGGATCTACCAGTGAAGATATAGATGTGATTTCTCGAGCTGTCTCTTGTTCCCCATCACTTATACATACTTATTACGTAAGTTTTGACCAACCGCTCGCAAGTCTGAAACATTTAAAGTTTTTTAGTAGTTTATTTTTATTGTATTTTCTATTACCATTTATTACCCTTATGCCCTCTTCCACCTCCACCCACCCTTGCCCCCTGCAGTCACCACACTGTTGTCCATGTCCATGAGGCTTTTTTTCTTTTCTTTTTTTTTTTAAGATTTTATTTATTTTTAGAGAGAAGGGGGAAAGGAGGGAGAAAGAGAGCAAGAGAAACATCAATGTGTGGTTGCCTCTCACATGCCCCCCATTGGGGACCTGGACTGCAACCCAGGCATGTGCACTAAACTGGGAATTGAACCGGTGGTCCTCTGGTTCACAGGTGGGCACTTAATCCACTGAGCCACACCAGCCAGTGCCACTGAGCCATACCAACCAGGGTTTCTTTTTCTTTTTCACTCGATTCTGCCGTCCCTCAACCACCGCCCCCAGAGCTGCCAGCCTGCTCTCTATCTGTGATTCTGTTTCTATTTTGGCTTGTTATTTCAGTTTGTTTATTAGATTGCACATATGAGTGAAATCATATTCTATTTGTCTTTCTCTGGCTGGTTTATTCACTTAACATAATTCTCTCCAGGTCCAACCATGCAATTGCTAAGGGTAAAATTTTATTCTATTTTATGGCCAAGTAGTATTCTGTTGTATAAATGTACCATAGCTGTTTTACCCATTAATCTACTGATAGACCCTTGGGCTGCTTCCAAATCCTGGCTATGATAAATAATGCTGCAATGAACATGGGGGTACATATATTCTTTTGAATTAGCATTTCAGTTTTCTTCAGGTAAATTGCCCCAAGTGGTCTCTGGGGCTCCTGGGCTGTAGGGGGCTCACTGGGAGAAGGAGAGAGGCAACTGGTAACAAAGCTTCCCTCTAGCACCTGTTTTTATATTAGGTACGGAGTTTGCCTTTGTTCTGCAGTTTCTTGGGTGAGTAAGAGATTCTTACAGAAAGCAATGAAAGGAAAATTTCTAATAAGTAATGTTTATTGTAACCTTGTGGGGGAAAGTTGTATTCAGTGCAAACCATCCTCAAGCTCTCACCATGTTAAAACCAGCACTTGTGAGGTGGTGGCTCTCCACAGATGCTGCGATAAGAACAAGATAGAAGCACAGTCACAAAGTGTCAAGTGCTCCTGGTTCCCTGGGCAGGTGTCAGGCACCACGCAACCTGCTCCATTTTTCATGGGTGCTTCAATAGTGGAACAGAAATGGTGGTGCCACATGCAGCCTTGTCTTCAGGGAGAAGAAAGTAAAGCTCTTCCAGACTGGAAAGGATGAAGCTGTTCCTCTGGGAATAAAGGAAAAACAACTAGGGTACCCCGTTAACTAAGAACAAATCAAGTCTGCACTAAGATCACCTCAAGACTGATTACATTGAACATATGCATAGAAACTTAACTTCTGAGGTGATCTTAATGGATTTTATACTGCTCAGAAGAGGCACTCCAGACTTTTATTTCCAAGAGATTTCATGGCTTATAATCAGCATTTTCTTGAAATCCAAACCTTTAAAAAGTCAGACATGAACTTATATGCCATGAAGAGTTCATCATATCTGAACTGTGTTCGGCTTATAAAATCACACTTGCTGAAAGAATCTGAAGTCACCATCTGAAGAGCAGGTATTTCTGGCTGATGTCAGAGGCACTTGTCTTTTGGGTTCTTGGCTCCAAATGTGGCTGCTTTTCTTGTCTCTGAGAGTCTCCCAAGTGTGCTGGTCTTCTGTCATGGACGTGCTCCTGGGTCTGGTCCTGTGTTCAGTGGCTAGTGGGACTGCATGTGGCTTTAGTAACATTTCCTTTACGAACTTCTCCTCTGGCATGGTGTGGACTGAGATAATTTTATTCGTATCCTAAACTTGGAGCTCTGAAAGCCTACATGCTTTAACAACTTAAAGTTGCTTTTGTTAAAGGCATGGAAAAATATGTCCAGTGATAATAATTATTGTTGGCAAGTAATAGTTACCCGAATACTTCAATCACATAAGCATTTTTGACTAGCTGACATGTTCCCCCAAGGCTAACATGCTATCACAACTCTCTGTTAGTTAAATAGGTAGTGGTTAGAACTGAATTACCATTTTCATTACATGCTATTTTGTACCTATAGGGCACTCTCCCTTTCTATTTTTTTTTTAAGTGGGCTTTTTTACCTCTCCTTTTTATATTTATGTTTTTTCTTCACAGAAATCAGCAGTGAGTGGTCAAGTATTTAGGTAGCCTTCAGTTTCAAAAATTGCCTGGGCTGCATGTGGGTTTCTGATTTCTTAGCTTGAAAGTTATTTACGATACTTACATTTCTGCTAGTATTTTTTTTAAACTGTCCTTTCTATCTCATTTTAAAAGACTTCTCTTATTTGATCTCAATTACTGTTTGAATACTTTTCATTCAGTCTGTTGATAAAATAAATTGTTCATTTTCCTTAGTCTCAATAGTACAAATATTTGCTTATAGTTGTCCCATTTGAACAATTTCTTAGGTCAGTTTTTGCCCACATTTTTGTAGTCATTTTAACATTTGTGGTTTTCAGCTCTACAGGAAATTTTAATAAATATTTAAAGGTCTTCAATATGTGTGTACCTTTTTTCCTAAGTTATTACAGAATGTATCATTTTATACTACACTTATTTTGTTCCATTTATGATGTAAGGGTGAGAAGAATAGAAATTGTAAAACCATTCTGTGATAATATTGTAGAAACGTGGTTTGCAGGAATATAAGCACAAGGACTTCTGTGTTCTACTTATCTTAGGCTGATAAGAAGACACTTCAGAAATCATCTTACTAGGAGTTCCATTATGTAAGAGAAGGTCTGGACGTCATTTGTGTTTCTGAAACTCTCTGATATGACCAATTAGGTATTTCATGGTTTCCTTGATGGGGGCTGAGACAACCTGGAGACCTTTGGTCTGTTAGTTGGTAATAACTTTCAAAGACTGATACATGACCCAGAATCTTTTCTGGGTGGAACAATTAAAAGTGTTAAAAATTAAATTGGTAAAGAATACCAGATAAACATACCTGAGAAAAAACTGGGGTAGTAATACTTGCATCAGACAAAATAGATTTCAAAACAAAGGCCATAAAAAGAGACAAAGGAGGACACTATACCATACTTAAGGGAATAATCCATCAAGAAAACATAACCCTTTTAAACATACATGAACTCCAACAAAGGAGCACCAAACTATATAAGGAACATCTTGGAGGACTTCAAGAAAGATATCAATAGCAACACACTCATAGTAGGGGATTTTAACACTCTATTGTCAGCAATGGACAGATATTCCAAGCAAAGAATCAATAAGGACATTGTGGCATCAAACAACACTCTAGATCAAATGAGCTAAATTGATATATATAGAACCTTTCACCCCAAAGAAGTAAAATATACATTCTTTTCAAATACCAATGGAGTATTTTCAAAAATAGGCCACATGGTAGATCACAAAAAAGCCTCAACAAATTAAAGAAAATAGGAATCATATCAAGTATCTTCTCAGATCACAAAGGCCTGAAACTAGAAACCAATCTCATGGAAAAAACTCAAAAACATTCAAATTCATGGAGACTGAATACCATACTATTAAATAATGAATGATCTAACAATGAGATCAAGGAAGAACTCAAAAAGTTTCTGGAAACAAATGAAAATGAATGCACAACAGCACAAAACGTATGGGACACAGCAAAGGCAGTCCTGAGAAGGAAGTTCATAGCAATACAAGACTACCTAGAAAAGACAGAAAATTTTCAAATAAACAACGTGACCCTACATCTATCAGAACTAGAGGAACAACAACAAACAAAGCCTAGAACAAGTAGAAGGAAGGAAGTAATCAGAATCAGAGCAGAATTAAATGCCTTAGAGACTAAAAGAACAATTCAAAGGATCAATAAATCCAGGAGCTTGTCCTTTGAAAAGATAAACAAAATTGAAAAGCTTTTAACCACACTTATCTAGACAAAAAGAGAGAGGATCCAAATTAAAAAATCACAAATGAAAGAGGAGAAATTAAAATCAACACCACAGAAATACAAAGGATTGTAAGAAATTACTACAAACAAATATATGCCAAGAAATTTGAGAATTTGGGTGAAATGGAAAAAATTCTAGAAATATATAATCTTCCAAAACTGAATCAAGAAGCAGAAAACCTGATCAGACTGAAAACAATGCATGAAGTTGAAGCAGTAATCAAAAAACTCCCAGCACACAAAAGCCCTGGACCAGAAATCCTCACAGGTAACAAACATATAGGGAAGAGCTAACTCCTATCCTTCTCAAACTATTCCAAAAAATATCCAAGAAGAAAGAAGACTCCCAAACTTTTTTTATAAGGTCAGTATTATCCTAATTCCAAAACCAGGTAAAGATACCATAGAATAAAAAACAATAGGTCAATATCACTGATGAACATAGATCCTAAAATCATCAACGAAACATTGGCAAGCTGGATCCAGCAATACATTAAAAAGATCACACACCATGATCAAGTGGGATTCATCCCAGAGATGCAAGGATGGTATAATATTCACAAATCAATAAACATAATAAGCCACATAAACAAAAGGAAAGACAAAAATCACATGATCATATCAATAGATGCTAAAAAAAATTTGATAAAATCTAGCACCCACTCATGACACAAACACTCAGCAAAGTGCAAATAGAGGAAGCATACCTCAACATAATAAAGGCCATATACGAGAAACCTACAACCAACATTATACTCAATGGGCGAAACCTTAAAGCTTCCCCACTAAGATCAGGGACAAGACAAGGATGTCTGCTTTCACCATTTTTATTCAACATAGTATTGGAAGTTCTAACCACCACAATCAGACAAGAAAATGAAATAAAAGGTATCCAAATTGGAAAGGAGGAAGTAAAACTGTCATTACTTATAGACAACATGATAGTGTACGTAGAAAACCCTATAGGGCCCACCAAAAAACTACTTGACATAATAAGTGACTTTGGCAAAATAGAAGTATACAAAGTCAATATTCCAAAATTGAGGGCATGTTTGTACACCAACAATGAAATATCAGAAACAGAAATTAGGGGGAAAATCCCATTTGCTATAGCAACAAGAAAAATAAAGTACCTATTAATAAACCTAACCAAGGAGCTAAAAGACCTGTACTTGAAAAACTACAGAATACTGAAGAAAGAAATTAAAGAAGATACAAATAAATGGAAGCGTATACTGTGTTCATGGACTGGAAAAAAAAATCATTAAAATGGTCATAATACCCAAAGCAATCTATAGATTCAATGCAATCCCCATTAAAATACCAATGACATATTTCATAGATTCAGAACAAATATTTCAAAAATTTATATGGAAGTATAAAGAACCCAAAATATCCTAAGCAATTTTGAGAAAGAAGAACAAAGTAGGAGGGATCATAATACCTGATATCAAGCTATACTACAAAGCCACTGTAATCAAAGCAGCCTGGTACTGGCATAAGAACAGACTCATAGATCAATAGAACAGAATAGAAATCCCATAAATAAGCCCATGTCCCTATGGTCAATTAATATTTGACAAAGGGGGCAGGAGCATACAATGGATCAAAAATAGACTCTTCAATAAATGGTATTGGGAGAACTGGACTAGTACATGCAAAAAAATAAAACTAGACCACAAAATTATACCATACAACAAAATAAACTCAAAATGGATAAAAGACTTAAACATAAGCCCTGACACCATAAAAGTCTTAGAGGAAAACATACACAGTAAAATTTCAGATATTCCACACAGCAATATTATTGTCGATATATCCTCTACGGCAAGGGAAGTAAAAGAAAGAATAAACAAATAGGGTTACATCAAATTAAAAAGCTTCTGCATGGCTAAAGAAAGCATCATCAAAATGAAAAAGAAACCAAACTATGGGAAAATATACTTGTCAATGATACCTCGGGCAAGGGTTAGATCTTCAAAATATATAAAAAGAACTCATGCACTCAATGCCAGGAAGACAAACAATTCAATTAAAAAGTGGGCAAAGGACTTGAACAGATACTTCTCCAAGGAGAATATACAGAGTGAGGGTCCACAGGCATATGAAAGGATGCTCCACATCTCTAGCCATCAGAGAGATACAGATTAAAACCACAATGAGATACCACTTCATATCAGCCAGAATGGCCATCATTAACAAATCAACAAACAATAAGTGCTGGTGAGGCTGTGGAGAAAAGCGAACCCTAGTGCACTGTTGGTGGGAATGCAGGCTGATGCAGCTCCTGGGGAAAACAGTATGGAATTTCCTCAAAAAAACAAAAAATGAAACTACCTTTCGACCCAACAATTCCACTGCTAGGATTACACCCTAAGAATCCCGAAACACCAGTTCAAAAGAACCTATGCACCCCAATGTTCATAGCAGCACAATTTATAACAGCCAAGTGCTGGAAGGAACCTAAGGGCCCATCAGCAAATGAGTGGATCAAAAAGCTGTGGTACATTTACAAAATAGAATACTATGCAGCAGAAAGAAAAAAGGAGTCCCTACCCTTCACGACAGCATGGATGGAACTGGAGAGCATTATGCTAAGTGAGATAAGCCAGGCAGTGAAAGACAAATACCATATGATCTCACCTGTAAGTGGAACCTAATCAACAAAACAAACAAGCATGAAAAATATAATCAGAGACATTGAAATAAAGAACAAACTGACAGCAACCAGAGGGGAAAAGGAGGGGTATAATGGGGCAAAGAAGGGGAAGGGTCATCAAGGAACATGTGTAAAGGACCCATGGACAAAGCCAACAGGGAGATAGGATTGAGTGTGGGAGGCAGGGGTGGGTGGGGAGGACAAGAGTGGTGGTGGGGAAATGGGGACAACTATAGTTGAACAACAATAAAAAAAAGAAAAAGAAACAAACAAAAAAGAATGTAAAAGGCCTGTACTCAGAAAATTATAAGATGCTGAAGAAATTGAAGAAGATACCAGTAAGAGGAAGCACATACTGTGTTCATGGTTAGGAAGAATTAACATCATTAAAATGTCCGTACCACCCCAAGAAATCTATAGATTCAGTGTAATACTTATCAAGATACTAGTGACATATTTCACAGAGCTAGAACAAATATTCCAAAAATTTATATGGAACCACAAATGACTCCTAATAAGAACAGTGATCTTGAGAAAGAAGAACAAAGTTGGAGGACTCATGCCACCAATAGCAAACTATACTATAAGGCCACAGTAATCAAAACAGCATGATACTGGCATAAAATCAGATACTTAGATCAATGGAACAGAATAAAGAGCCCAGAAATAAACCCACACTTTCAAAGTCAATTAACATTTCACAGAGAAGGCAAAAATATACAATGGGCTAAAAATAGTTTATTCAATATATGGTGTTGGGGAAATTGGCAGCTATGTGCAAAAAAATGAAACTATACCACCTTCTTATGCTACACACAAGAATAAATTCAAAAATGGATTAAGGACTTAAATGTTAGACTCAAATCCATAAAAATCCTAAAAGAAAACATAGGCAGTAAAATCTCAGACATTGCTCACAGCAATATTTTTTCTGATATATCTCCTCAGGCAAGAGAAACAAGAGAAAAAATAAACAAGTGGGACTACATCAAATTAAAGTGTTTTTGCACAGCGAACAGAACTATCAACAAAATAAAAAGACAACCCACTGAATGGGGGAACATATTTGCTGATACATCTGATAAGGGGTTTATTTAAGTTTTAAGAAAAAAAATTTTAGTGACAACATTGTCAAGCAGGCTCTTAAACATTGTGGAATATAATTTTCTTAGCAGAAGGTTGTATATATGTGGGTCCTTAGTTTTTAGTGTTGTCCTGCAAAATATTGGTTCACAAATATTTGGACCAATTTAACCCAGATTATTTTTGTCCTGCTTTTTCATCCAATAATGTAACTGAGAATATTGTTTAAAAAGTTACCAAACAACGATTTCTGGTTATGACATGAAGATGTTTCACATTCCTTGATTAAAGCGGTAATAGGGAAAATTAGTCACTAGTTGAACATAACTTGGCCGAAAATTGCTAAGTATACAAAAACTACTTAAAAGCAGAGAAAAAAACTTATTAATGAAATGTCACAAAATATCATGGTTCATTATTCCTAACTTCTTCGTGCCTACTAAACTATAGACTTTTAAATAAATGGTTCCTTTTATGCACGCACTTTAAAAAATACCAAAAATATTATTCATTAAATTCACTAAATACAACAATTAATAAGTACAGAAAAAGTAATTTTAAAATATCTAAAAGCTTCTTACTTGAAGATTACAATGTGACAAAATATCTAAATTCAACCAAATTAATTACTATGAAGCAGTTTTAAACATTGATTTTAATTCTCAGATTTACTGAACTTAAAGTATTTAGCAACCTGTTTATGTCTTATTATGTGTTGTAATTAAAGCAGTAAATGTATTCATAAGCACATTTATAAAAATTATAATAGCATATATTTAGATTTCTTGATTTTGTTAACCATAAAGTTACAAAAAAAGTTAAAACTCTTTAAATTTCCATGTCTTCGTATCTTCTTTTTATTCATTATTTTCTTGTAGTACTTAAGTAAGGATTTTCTTGGGTGATGATATCAGACCTTTTTTATGGCACAAGTTTCTACACGTCTAAGACTTCTCTTACTCCCTAAGTTTAGGTGTTGAATTCTTAAATAAACTATTAGAATTCAAATATTGGCATTAAGATGAAATGAAACAGTGAAAAATGTATGTGCAAGTATCCAGGTCTGGTCACACCCATAACATATTCTTATCTTTTTCCAGAAAAAATGAGGGAAGATAACTTATTAGTTTCCCTTACTTTTTAGTTCTCTTTCTAATATTGTAGCTGTGCAAGTCATCTAAATCGAATCAAGTAAACAATAAATATTTCTCTAACTATAAAATCAAAGTAAAATACTGATTTATAATTTATTTTGAAATCTACTGCAACAATAAATATTACACTGTGGGACGAACATATGTTGACAGCTGCGAGTATGTGAAACAGAAGTTTTTTTCTTGTATTATTATTTACTACTGTATTATTTTCCACACAAATAACTGTCAACCTACTTTTGCCCCACCCTGTATTATTTTTTTAACATATGTTTGAGAGCTTAAACATATTGTGAATAATACTTCCCTTGAGGGTCTCTCTGCATCTACTTTTCATAATTATTTTGCTATGTATTGAAAACCTCTAGGGACCATTCTGCATATAAAGATTATAATTATAAGCATTTGATTATAAATATTTTAAAGATTTAAATCATGTCTGCATCCGTTCTTATGCCATGTAAATATGCATATTAGTACTTGTATATTAATATCACAGTTCACTAGTTGCTCACTTAACTAGAATAGTTTTGCTTAATACAACATAAAATCATATATTTAGAACTTAAGCTTGGAGTTCTATAACTCAATGCACAGTTCAAATATAAATTAAACTTTCCATTTGGGTTTAATAGAAGAGATGTTTTCATGGATGATAGTACATTTACTTAGCACCAAAACTTGCTCCCATTTTATGTTAGAAAGCCTGATCTAGTTTACATATTATATATGCATTTTGGCTTAAGGTAATGTTCTCACAGATGCATGATTTCAAATTTCAACAATGTTGCAAAACCAGGCTATCTGAGCTCAGACCACTGTATCAGGTAGTACAGATATCACTAAAATGTTTCATTTGTGTTATTTTAGAGAAAAATCATCCTTCCATCTGAAAGTAGAGACTGGAGTCTTTAGGAAATGCCGATAAAGTTTTCAGTAAGAAAGCCTTCTGAAATTCAAGTTTAGCTCAGAAGGTAACTAAGGCAAGGCCAAATAATAAGTTAGTAATTCAAAAATCGGACAACAATGGTCTGAAAAATAATGTTTACCCAGAAATCCCAGGGGAAAGGCTGGCATCGGTGGATGCTCAAAAAGTGTTTTTGTTGAATAAACAGGCACATAAACACTCAAGGTCTGAAAGGTAAAGTTTGAGCTATGCACAGTGTTTGTCACAGCTCCCTTTTCATATCCTCATTGTTGGAAATACACGGCACCCAGAGATGGCTGGGTCTATCAAGGAGTAGAGAAACAGCGGGCTCACACAACTTCTTATTGTGCAAAGGCAAAGATGCTAAAAATTGCCAGAGATTTTTATGTGCACCTTAGTATAGAACAGTGATTTTTTTGTAAAAGCAAAAGGGTATTGTCCAAAAATTCTCAGTTGAAATCTGTGCAGCAAAAATCAAAATGATTGCAGAAGTCTGATAGAAGGTAGAGGGTTACAGGGTAAGCATTGCCCACAGTTGTCTTGCCCCTGGAAGTTCGATCTTTACTATTGGGAAGGAAGGAGGAAAGGAAGGAGGGAAGGAAGGAAAGAAGGAAGGAAGGAAGGAAGGAAGGAAGGAAGGAAGGAAGGAAGGAAAGAAGGAAGGGAGGGAGGGAGAGAGGGAGGGAGGGAGGAAGAAGGGACATCTTACATAACTTTGAACAACCAACTTAAAGGCAGCCAGGAACAACTAAAATGAAGAATTACAGCATTTTAAAAAAATAAGAATTTTCCCACAAGTGGGAATTTGGTGTGGAGTGAATGAGGAATAAGATACTGTGTAGAAAGTGTGTTTGCAGGAAGGTGAAAATAAAAAGAGTAAAAAAAATTTGTGCACATATAAATTGGTACACAAAGTTTGTGCAAAAATAATAAAGGATGTAGTACTAATTGTGTTTTTCAAGTTCAAAATTTCACATTTATTATCGGATGAAAAAAAGTGGGTATTTTGATTATTTCATCTGAGAAATAAAGTCACATAAAAATATCAAACACTTTAAAATAAGACTTTGCAGGAGTTTAAAACACAAAGTGAAGAAGAGAAATGTATCCAATTGAAAACTGTAGGGGAACTAAGGTGACTGAAAATAATTGCCCAAATTGGAATCTATCCAGGATACTGAGGCTGGAACAGAAGCCATGTGGAGCTCAACATGTGGAGTTTAAAGAAAACATATACAGAGCCAATGTGTGGGATCACAAAGTCATACACATGTATAAGCACTTATGGAAGGCCAACCCACTTGTGTAATTCCATATGAGAAAGCCATTTTGCAGTTTCTTGTATTTTGACTCAGAAACTCAATGATAGATTGTTATAGTCACAAGCCGCTTAACAATAGAAATAGGTTCTGAGAAATGCATCATTAGGTAGGTCTATCAGTCTGCAAGCATCATAGAGTACGCTTACACAAACCTAGACAGTATAAGCTACACACACCTAGGCTATATGGTACAGCCTATTGCTCGAAGGCTGCAACCCTGTACAGCATGTTACTGCATGAGACAACATGAGATTAAATCAAGTGCAAGAGAAAATGACTCAATCAAGACACATGATAAACATGAGATATGAAGCTTCCACCTGTGTAATAAGAAAATTTTTGTAATATGAAAGAGTACACTCTGAAATAACAATAAAAAGTATAGTATAGTCAATACATAAACTAGTAACATAATTGTTCACTATCATTATCAAGTATCATGTACTATACATAATTGTATGGGCTATACTTTCATAGGACTGGCAAAGCAGTAGGTTTGTGTATATCAGCATCACCAACAACATGAGAGTAATGTATTGCATTTTGTTGCTACAACTATGACACTGCTAGGAGAGAGGAATTTTTTAGCTCCATATACTCTTAGGAGACCACCATCACATACGTGGTCAACATTGACCTAAACATCATTATGTAGCCCAAGAGTATAGTTTCAATCACTATTTAGTAACTAAAAAGGAGTTATATCATAGTGATCACTATTCATAAAACAAAGTCATTAGATATATTTTGAGAGATAAAATTGTTTTCCTGAGTATCAAGTTCAGCCCCAAGCTGATTTTTCTTTGAACAATCAGACATACTATACATACTGGGGGAGGGAGAAGGATTAAAATAAAATGTTCTCAGAACAGTGGTTTTTTGGTTTGTTTTTTTTTTCATTTCACATTACTGAGTACTTCAGTAAAAATATGATAAAATAAGATTTACACATTTTTCAAAAGTTCAACATATTTAGCAATTTTATGAAGACAAAAACTTTGGAATTCAATTTCAGTTTAACAGAGGATGCTTTGATGTGATTCATTTCTAGTGGTCTCATTATGAAATAAAATTTATTAAGATGCTTTAATATAAGATGGAAAAAAGTGCTGGAGATTTGAAGGTCTGGAACCTCCACTTTGCATTCTAACTTTACTAATCAGAGACGCGCAGTTTAACCCCTTTGACCTTTATTTCCATTATAAAGAGCAGTTACATGATAGTACGTAGCCCCTTAGGGTTCTTTTGAGAATGAGCCAGCTTTTTGCACGGGCTCCATTAATGTTGTAGTCAACCAATAAGTTAAATTATTTTTGACCAATACTGGGTCAGCTGCTTGGAACAGAAAATAAAAATATGTAACTCTCTTGCCCTTGAGAAGCTCACTCTCTAATGAAAAAACAGACCTGCTGTTAGGACACAAGGTAATAAATCTCTAGCACAACATTTACCTAGTGTTTAGGGGCCTGGATTGCACATGGAAAGAAAATTAAAAAAACTTAGTCCCATCATAGTATATTCCACTTTTTAAACTTTCTTTTCTATGGTCACTGCAGAGATCCCAGTGGCAATGAAACTGTAAAAGTCAAGTCAGCGAAAGCAATTCCCAATTCCTGTGGAGGTATGAGGACATGGAAAATCTCCATTCCCAGGAAGCTGTGAGATCATGTCTGATTTAAGTCCCAATCCTAAACAAAGCAGGCCTCACGCTGGGTTTCACGTGTAGACTTTCATGTCCAATCCCTGTAACGAGGTGATAAGGCCTGTGTCACAGTTAGTCAGTAGCAGGCGATGGCAATTAACAGGGTTGCACTAACCTGGAGATGGGCCAAGCTGGCAAAAGAAGGATTAGAAAGTAAATGAAGTGAGCGACCATGAACCAGCAAATAGGGCTTAATGGACAGTACAAGTCAGTGAGGCAAAAATGGGCCAATTTGTTCTCATTGATTTTCACTGCCCACTGAGCTGCATTCCTCTTTTACTTTCTAATGCATTTATCTTGGCCTACGCAAGTCCTCTGGCTGTCACTGTGAGGACAATTCCATTGACCGTGACAACATGAATGGCTGGAGTGGACCGAAGTAAAATTTGACCTACAGAGTTCTATTTCAGGCACCCTGATGGGATGTTCTAATGACCTGGAGAGTCAGGAAGAAATTCCAATGAGGGCTTCCATTATATCCATGAAATCACTCAGGAGACTTTTTTTGAGAGGAATGGAAGTATTGCAGAGTTTCATTCAACTCGTGTGTTCTTCCTTTTTAAAAATTTGTCAAAGCAAATAAAAACACTCTAACCTCTCACCCTACTGGCTCTGAATCATCTCCAGTGGGAGTGTCGAACGATTTCCGCTCCCCAGAATAAATAAACCTTGGCGACCAACTGTTCACTGGTATTATAAAAGCCAGAATTTTAATCTCTGAGAATAGGTAAATTGTGTCAGCTAGGCTAGGACACCAAGTCATATTTCCACTTGGCATGAGCCCTCCCTGCTCACCTCTCCTCTGCTGTGTTCTTACCACCTCTATTTTCCTGGCTTTTTGTTTTTTCCTTTTTATTTCTTTTTCTCGGGCTATATTTCTCCTCTCCCTTCTTCCTCCTACTTACCAGATGCTTTCTTCTTTCTTATTCTCCCTACTCCAAAAAGTAAATATACTGTGTACTAACTACCTCAAAAGCCAATCAGGAAAATTCGCATTTGTCCACTGGATTACCTGACGAGTATGTTGCACATGATTTGTTCATGTCCCTGCCACTTACGATTAATCTCAGAATGAAATGGCTTCTGAGATTTTGAAATTTCATCATTTTATTAAGGAAAAAAATTTTCTATCCAGTTTCACGCGAAACTGAACATCTTGAAGTCAAGTTTTCATGCCTTTAAAAGAAACAGATGGGACAGAAAATATGTATCTACCCATAATAGAAAGATTTTACTGTGTTAAAAAGTAACAGACAACGTGCACAGAGAATTGTGGTTGGTATTTACCTCAGTGCGAATCTCCGTATGAAAGGGGCCACACTGGTAACTTCAGCAATTCCAAGTCCCTTATCGTTACAGAGAGCAAAAGGAACACATGTGGCCACCAATGCTGCATGAAGAAGCCTCTAAGTTTCCCTTGGCTTATGAGAGTTAATGAGATTCCACCCTGACAAGGAAAGGCTACAGGTCTGAAAAAGACCCCCCCCCCAAGTTAATTAATAGCCTTTTTCATGAGTCCAATCAAATAATCATTTATTTCTCTAGTTACCATTGTAAACAATGCCTCTGCAATTATTTGGCACTGTGACGCACACACCAAGAAATTATCAAGGATAGCTGGTGAGTATGCAGACTTGACAGAAAATGTGATTCCTTTGTTTTTTGTTTCATTTTAAACTACTGTCAAACTAGAGAGAGAATGAGAGAGACAGAGAGAAAGCAGCAGAGAGGGACGGGATAGCCCTTAGATGTCACCGGTCGTACTCTGTTCGGTGGTTAGCTCTCGCCTCACCTTTGCTTTCCTTCCAATGGACCACTCCCCTTCCATTAGGAAACTGCATTCCTTAGCCGCAGCCTGGGAATTAAATATTCAGCTGCTGCAGGGCATTCCTGGAGCTGCTGCTCCTGAGCCCAGAAGAAGAGATGCAGGGGGCATTTCAAACCCCAAAAAGTGTTAACTGCAGCTGCTGAGCAGAAGAAAAAAGAAAGTCTTATTCTAAGTTATGCATTGCATGACACATGCATTTGATGTTTTTTTCATATGTTTCCAAAGAAGCATGTGCAACATATCACATTCAAACTGTCACCATCTGAAGCACAGAGTAGCTCACAGGCAAATGTTCCAGTAAAAGCGTATCTTGTGTGCATGTGTCCCACGTGAGGCACCTGGAAATAACTAAACTTCCACACACAGGGTAGCTTCGCTTTAACAGAAAGAAAGCTTTTATGTTGAAATTAATTTGATTTTAGCTGAATTAATTTATCCTAATAAGGATCTTCTGAATATTTTATTTTTCCTGTGGATTAATCTGAATATTCTCTGCATTGATCCGTATTTCTCTATTTCCTTCCTGACTCCTGTTCATTCTATCATACTTTCTTCCTAAAAGTGCACATTTTTTTTCCACATCACTCCTCTACTTGAAAACCATCAATGGTTTCCCTGATGCCAAAAAATTAATCTCAAATGCCTTCGCTTGACATTTCAAGTTCTCTACCCTCTGGCCTCAACTTCCTATGGTATCTGCCTAGTTTTCTGCATATTTAAATACAATTCTGCTTCAATGTGGTCATTGCAACTCCATTAAAAAATTCCACAGCCCACCATAAAAAATCCTATGGGTTTTCTGAATACTGTTTCTTTTTCTCTTTGCTTAAAATGAACACCTCGGCCCTTTCCATGTGCCTTTATTCTGTCCACTTCCTAGCTTCCACTTGCTCTGGAGAGATCTTCCTAATGTGCATAGCTCTTGGGAAGAGAAGAGTCCCCTGGTAAATGTGTTGCCGGGGTGGAAAACAGACAAAGTCTAGAAAGTAGGAAAAAGGACTGGGTTTTATTTCCAGTCCTAATACATAGCATTAACATGACCTTAAATGAGTCACCTAACCCCCTTGCCTGCCATTTCCTCATTTATAAAATAGGCTTAACAATAACTACCTTCCATAACTCAATTTCAAAATCATATAAGACAAATTTTTAAAACGTATTAATAATAATAATAATAAAATACTCTTTGAATATAACATAGGATGGCAAGTTTCTTCTAAAGAACTAGCATTTCATGTGCACTGATGCCAGGCACTGTTCTGCCTAACCCATGACATCATGGTTGATATTGTTATTATTCACATTATGTAAATAATAAAGCAAAAAGACTAAATGACTTGTCTAAGTTAAAAAAAATGGATAAGAAAAAGAACTGGGATTCAAACCAAGAAAACTGGGCACCAGAGCTTTCATTACACTACATTTCACTGCCTCCTGTTCTGCCTCGAAATTAATTAACATGTATTAGGCTTGCAAGTCCCTAAGGCCTTTTGTCACAGTTCATCTTTGTATCTTTCATATGAGTTTCACACTTGCTCTTTCCTTTGCCTAGAGTGTTTGTTGCGTGGTTTACATCACTCATGCCCTCATCTTCTTAAGAACTTTACTCAAATGACACCTTCTCTATGCGGTTTTCTTTGACCACCACATTTGAAATTATATTCCTCCAGCCCATCCTGTCCACCTCATCCATTGTATTTTCTTCATGTCACTATCCTGAACATTCTATATATTTATGTTTTCATTGCCTTGTTCCATTAGAATGTAAGTTCCACGAAAACAGGAATTTTTGTTGTTTTATTCACTATTGTATATCCACTGCTTAGGACAGTGCCTAAAACATATTAGCTTCTCAATAAATATTTAATAATAAAAAAAGTGATTTAGTTTAGCATGTGGTTAAACAAATGATTCAGAATTTCTTCACTAAATGCCACTGACATTTTTTTATTCAATTATGTAGAATTAGAATATAGACAGGCTCTACAATTGTGGTTTTCAAGAAATCAATCCTTGGACAGTGTCCTTTGCACTAAGAGGTGCAATGAATGCACTTTGAATTGGACAGGCAAGTAAGAATTGTAGTTTATTTTTAACTCTGAACATGTTTTTGTTTTGTTTGGTCTTTTAACTCTACAACAAACAGTGTTTAACGAGAGAAAAATATCTCCAAGAGAAAAATGTTTAATTAGAGAAAAAATTCTATCCATCATAATGTCATATAAAAGGCCTGACAATAGTAGGATTACAGTTGTGAGTATGTGAGAGTTTATTCTTATATTTTTCCGTGTGAACAACTGTAAACCTACTTTTGCCCCACCCCATGTGTTCATGTTGACCACAGAATAAAGTCTAAATTCCTAATCATGAGCTACCAGTCATCTTAGGATGTGGACTCCCTCTGCATGTATACATTCACTTCTTATCATTCTCCATTTCAGAGGCAAAATAACATAGTACCTACACCACAAGTTCTGGAGGCAACTACCTGGGATTGAATCCCTTGTCACACTAACGTCTTTAAGTCTCAGGTTCCCTATCAGTCAAATGGGGATAGAAATATTAATTAAACCCTAGAATTATTATGAAATGAAACTAGCCATATGAAACACTAAAGAAGCTGTCCAGCATAAACTAAGTTTTGGGCTACTACTATTTTTAAATTACCTTCAGTTTATAATTCAACTACTTGCAGTTCCCCAAATTTCCCACACCTCCCTCTCACACATTTGTGGTTCTGAATGCCAGGTTCTTCTGTGTAAAACACCCTTCCTTAAGTTATCCAAGTAGCAAATTCTTCTTACCTTTCAGGTTTCGACTCAAACGTTGTTTCTCTAAGAGAACTTCACTGGCTTTACTATTCAGAAGAAACAATTACCCCTGTGAAGCCCCAACTTCATATTGCACATAGTTTGCTTTGACAGCATTATGCTCCATTGGCTTCCTACTGGAAAATAGATATCTTGAAGATATAACATAAATTTAATTTTTGTATCACTAGTGCCTGACACATAGTTATCACTCAATAAAGCTGTATTGACTACATGAATTAATGATTTGAGTTTTCATTTGTTTGTTTGTTAAGTGAGATTCTACCTTGGAATTACATATATTTTTTTCTTTCTCTCTCTCTCTCTCTCTCTTTCTTTCTCTCTTTCTTCTTTATTCTTTCTTTCCTTCTTTCTAGAGAGAGGGGAAGGGAGGAAGAAAGAGAGGGAGAGAAACATCATGTGAGAGAGAAACATCAATCAGCTGCTTCCCACACACTCCCTGACTAGGGAAGAACCCACAACCCAGGCATGCGACCCAACAGGGAATCAAACCAGCAAACCTTCACTTTGTAGGATGATATCTGACCACCTGAGCCACATTGGTCAGGGCAATTTGTACCCTATTTTAAGATTAAATGATAATTTAGTTGTTCTGGTGTAAAATTCTTTCAGTATCCTTTATTAGGAGGAAACACTTTTTCCCCCATCCTTATGTTTTGTTTTGTTTTGTTTTGTTTTTCAATGTGAAGCAAGGTCTACTGGTGCAAATACCTGGCCTTTCTGCTTTCTCATTCATGCCTCATCACATATGAGTTCTTAATCAGTTAGAAGAGTTTGAAATAAAAGCTGCTCCTGCTAGGCCAAGTCTCTTTCCTACTCTTTCAAGAGTGGCTCTTGAATTGAATTGCTGTGGTCAAATAGTTAACATGGCCATGCATATTTTACTCTCATGACAGGAGTGCTTGACTGCTCAAAATTCTACCAATCTTGAGTTTCAATATCAGAAAGTTGGTTTATCTGCAGTTAAAAGCCACATTGGGCAGTAAGAGCAATATCAATGATAAAGCTGATATTTTTTGTTGCTCACTTGCCTTCCTCTTTTCTCCTATTTTTCAATTCATTTCAAATTCAAGTGTGGGAAAATGAGCCTCTTTACCAGAACCCTGAAACTCCAAACATCTTTTATAACTTAATTATGCTTGCACTATGAGATAAATTAAAATGTTTTTACCCATCATTGTTCCCATGTCTGTAATTTGAGTTCTTATATCTCCAGGAATCTTGAATGTACAGAAGAATCTGTACAAGAAATATGTTCACTGTGATTTTGAAAGAAAATGAAATAAACCTTTTGAATCTATAATGTGAAACATGGTCTCCCCCACCAATAAAAGCCACACAAAATAAAAGCGGCACAACTCAAATAATATGTAGGAAAGAAGAAGTATAAAACACAGTCATCGGAGTGGCACCTTATTGGAATCCTCAGACTCTCCAGGAAATATCTTGCTTGCAAATTTTATTTTCACAGATTCTAATATGCTATTTATCTAGTGTGAATTTTATATTTATGCATGTTTCATGAATCCACTTATTCCCCTTTCCATCGAAAATAAGCCTCTAATGAATAAAATGTTGTTTTTTCCACTTTATTAAGTAAAACATTAACATAGTGAAAGACAATTTTAAGTTGCCTTTTCATATCAGATTGTGTCTATTCATTAATCAGACATGATTGTAAGTGACAGAAGTGGTTTGCATTTTCATTTTACAATATTGTAATACTATAACAAATAAGAATGAGAAATTAAACAAATTATAACCATATTAAAATATATTTTCAGGGAGAGTGGGGAAAATAATTTCTCATCTCTGTATAATTACAGTTCTAAGATTTCACTAAGGAACTATCCCAGGGTACCATCTTTACTTAGTAGTTTACATATTCATATAGTTTTCTTCATTTCAGTCACTTTTATCTGAAAAAGCAAGAGCTAGCCATAAATAGCACATTATATTATTCATTTCTTTGCATTCAACTGAAATATTTTTCATTCATGCAGGTTGCTTGTTCAAAATTTTTGTAGTTACCTATGAACCCTTCAGATACAAATATATTTTTCTTTCTTAAGTGTAGAGTAGGTTGCAACTGATCAAATATTTGTAAATTTAGAAGATATAGAGCTACCTACCAATATATATTGGGTGATATCTTTGCAAGGTATTTCCTAAACCTTTGAAATGTCATGAGCCAAAGACCTAATATTTAGGTTCCATCCAATTTCCTGAATACCCTCAAAAACATTTAAAAGTTTAAAGGCTGTTACATTGGAAAGGGTATAACATAAATGGTATAGGCTAATCCACACCTTTAAAAATGATACTAAATGTTGAATTTACACATTACATTTTCTGCCTTGAAAGGCTTGGAAAAAAGTTCAAAATTTTGAAAAATTTGTAAATTTATAACTGGAAAAAAAGGTGATGCCATGGAAAGAAAGGAGAGTGCCCTCATTCACTGAAAATTTTCAACAACATTCATCCAAGTGTTTATGATATGCCTGATACTGTATGTTAGGAAATTAATGTGAGATAATTCTTAATTGTTTTTCTATTTTGCAAAAGTGTTCACACTGGCTTGTACTGCTTGAAATTCCATCATTTAGAAACTAGAGTTTTCTATATTCAACCAGCATATTTTGATTTCAAGTAACAAAACCCTCTTCAAACCGTCAGGGATAAATGAACACTCATATTTTACTCTCACCTCTTTCTAGTGCACCTTTCTCTTTGGCAATGGTTGAAAAGCTAAAAGCTACACTTCCCAGGCTGCCTTGAACCTGGCTTCTTTATTTAAAAAAACAAAAAAACAAAGAAAAACAAAAAATAGGTTCTGCCAAATAGACTCACTACGAAGACAATGAAATGATAGAAAGGATGAAGAGGCCACATGTTACTACTGTTCACTATTTTTGCTGGTCAGCAAGGTCATGAAGAAGTAAAATATTTCTCTATCAGCATTCCATTTTGTCACTTCTAGCTCTGAAATGTTGGGTGGCAGTTGTGACAGAACAGATGCCGAATACCATATTTCAGTGTGCAGGCTCCAGTGTTTATGATGTCAAAAGAAGATTCCAGAATAAGGGGCTCACTGACCCTGGTTGCTGCCCAGGTTTGTAGGTCCTACATTGAGGTCAGTCTTAAAGTAATAGTTCCCCTTGCTCCACACTCTGGGTGTAGTCAAGGCTATAGCTTCTCTGGCAGAGCAATTCTTCAGTGCTCTGGAAGTCTATTCTAGAGATCCAATCCTCTAGGCTTTTCAATCATTTTGTAAGTATTTAATTTACTATTTTAAATTTTTTTCTGCTTAAAATATTTAGTGGTTTCCATTTCCTGCAATGAACTTTAATCAATTACTGGCTTAAGTTGAACTAAACTGTAAAGAGAATTTATTGGTTGACATAACAGAAACACCCAGGCATCAGTGACTATAGATAGAGTAGATCCAGGAGCTCATAGAAATCAGCGTAGCTCAGTACAACTCTCTGCTTTTCCATTTATTATCTTGGCTGAATTCTCAAGTTGGGTGGAAAATGGTTGCAGCAGCCCAGCTTCTCATCTTCCCAGATTTGAGTCATGTGGTAAAGACCACCTGCCTCTTTAGCAACCCCAGCAAAAGCCTTGGTAAGTACTATTGGCTCTAATTTGGTCACACATCCAACTCTAACCTCATCATTAAGGACAAAGGAATAAAATAGTCCACTCACAAGATTTGTGCTTTATGCCCTGGCCCTGGCACTGAAGTAGCAGAAATGAGCTCCACTCAAAAGGAATAATTACAGAGTTTGAGGATTTTCCCAAGAAAACTTAGATGCCATTACCACAATAGTAAAATCACATGCTTTGAAGCCAAATAACAAAGGCCCGCCACATGTTTTCTTTAAAATACAAGCACCTCTGAAGAATTATAATTTGTAAGTCATTTATATATTAGTGGAAATTTACTTTCTTTTTCAATTTTACTGGAAAATAGTTAAAGGGATAAATGTAATTAAATATTTATTAAATCTCTACTATGCTGTGTAGACTATAATCTCTGGGATTTCCCTGAAAAATTGCCCTTAAGAATCTTATAAATCAATTGTAAGACAATTGCATAATTCATTATAAGTAGAAAAACAGAACTATCATAAGCAGAGATTATGACACTCAGAAGAAGGAAGAATTACCTCAGTTGGAGAAACCAAAGAAAGCTTTATAAAAACAACAATGTCTTAATGACAACTCATACACTCAATCATATCTAGTTCATAGACATGGGAAGAGGTCAACAAAGGTATGTGATAAATTGGGTAAGAGGAAGAATTTACTGAGAAGTTTATTGAGAAGTGTAAGGAAGGATTTTTCTAAGAAGCGTTGTAATTTCTTCACAATTCCTATTTTTATGCAGTATATAGAACTTGAGAGAAACAGGGTATCAGAATATTTGGAGAGGGTGATTCAATAAAGTTTAGTGATTTGATGCTGTCTGTTTGTTTTGCAATTTATTCCCAATTATATCTAATCAATTATATCTAATTTCATTCCCAAAAATTTTTAAGGTGGCTGACCTGGCAATTAAATGGATCTGTGGAGCAAGCAAGTGGCAAGAGACAGCAATGACATCCAGGAAATTGGCATTTCCTGCCAATATAGGAGTTGGGCAAGTCAGGGAAGAGTTGATAGGAGTTGACAGAAAGTATCTTAGAGCAAACTCTTCTTGTGTTTGTAACGACATGTACTTGCTGTACACACCCACTCTTCAAAAAAAAAAAAAAGCTATTTAGTTGCCTTGTGGCAGTCTTTACAAGTTGTGAAAATGTCCTCACTGAACTTCAGTTGTGTACAGAAAACCCAGTACACTAAGTAGGATAGAGCATATAAGAACAGACAACAAGTGGAGCTGGTTTTGTTTGTAGTATAGTGGGACTCCAAAACACTCCATCTTTTGCCACTGTGATTCAAACAATGCTCTGAGCTACTGAGGTCATGGGGTTTACTTGCATTCTATCAGAAGTATTACAGTACTCCTCCTTTCTCTCTCTCTCTCTCTCTCTCTCTCTTTCTCTCTCTCTCTCTCTCTCTCTCTCTCTTTCTCTCTGTCTCACTCTCTCAAAATAGACATGAATGGCCACTCCTCATGACTCCAGACATCCTAATATCACCATTGCAAAACTGCCCAGGCTGAAGAATTGGGCACACCATTTGATTCTTTCAAAGAAAGAATCAAAGGTCTGAATCATCAAAGGTCTGAATTAAGTTAATATATTTTTTAAGTACAAGAAATATTCTCAATATTCTTATATCATGTAGACAAATATTACCTTGATGTTGTAGATTAAAACAAAGAATGGAAAGAAGGTTGAGTGATTTGTTCACATTTAGCAGGATTACTGTTAATTGAGGCATAAATTAGACTTGGTTTCTGACTAAAATCAATGTTTTCTGCTTTGCCCACCATACTTTATGCATGCAATTTGCACATAAGCAGCAATGTAGAAAGCAATGCCCTTCTACAAACAAATAGTTTGCCAAACTGATAATTTATTTGGCTGGTTTAGAGTAGAAATTTTATGTCTAAATTCAAGTCTATAGGATCCAGAGAGGCCTGTTTGTACACTTGGACAGATGACTTGGGTCACAGTTTTTTTTCATTTCAAAATAGAGACAACAATATCTTCTTCATAAGATAACTATTGTTTTCAGAGCACATGGTGGGCTAAGAGTGTAGCACAATGTCTTGACCTATAGTGTCATCTGAAAGCATTAGTTATGATTCCTAAAATCCTTATAATGAAAAAAGATTTCTTTTCCTGAAAGATAAAGCTGTAGTTTTAAATGCATCATTTTCTCTGAAATAATTAGCATGTTTGCAGTGATCAGTACCACTCATTTTAGAAGCAGTAGCAACAAGAGACTCCAGCCCTCTGCAACCACTTCAAGAGTAGTCTTTTTAACAACAACACTCTGTGGTTTAAATCTTTTATTATTCACTTGTGCATGGTGAATTGAGAAGGATACTTTATCCTCCTTGGATCTGAAGACCAAAATGTGCTCAGCTGCAGACCAATTATGATATTCAAGTATTTTCAAGACTGCTGAATGGGAAATGAACTGTACTTGTGTGATTAGCTTCATTGATTTCTATATAAATGCAGTATTTAACTTCAATCAGTATAGTGGTTCAGCAGTTTAAGAAAGTTCACTCTTCCTTTAAAGTGCACAAGGGATGTATAGTACAAAGCCAGCCTTGTAAGAGTCACAATGATGATTTACCAAAACTAGATGTCTCAGGATTATCTGTAAATTATCCCCTAATTTGAACAGATTAGAAATTCTCATAACCCAGATATGTATTTACAGTCTTATCTTACTTACAGATTATAGTGTGCAATTACTTGCAAACTATTGATTACTTTAAAACTAAATAGGAATCCATTATATGGGAGTCTCCACTGTTTCTTTTGTTCAGAAATGTTTTACTGTCTTCTAGTTGAAATAGTATTGCCTTGGGCCTGGAAGATGATAGCCATTCACAAAAAAAGAAATGTGAAGGCTTTTAGCATAGTGAGAAAGCTTAAGTAGAAAACTGGTGGTTAATGGATCCTCAGCCATAACAGATATGCAACTTGGTGAACTCTTAACTCAATTTATTTTCCCATCTATTCATCTAATTATTTCTATGGTGCCTATGATCTAAGTTATTAAGCGAGCTGACAGAGATATTAGAATTTCAACATAATAAATGAAGGAAAGCAAGTTTTCCCCTCTCAGTACTTGACTGGAGCCATATTGAGGGCGTATTAGAGTTTATGACATAATACCTACAATGTGCCATGAGCTTAGAGGAAATCAGCACAAAATTTTAAAAGCTAAGTTTGTATGCTTATTTTATCTTTACTTTGGGTGAATCTTTTCTTGCCAACTCAGGTGACATTTGGCCACTGATCTCTCAACCACTTAATGGTCATTGTGTTCAAAAGTTTGGCTGATATTTCTATTTATGCCAAAAAAACAAAAAAACACTACATCAAATTGTACATTTCCACTTCTACTTGGACTTCTCCTGAAGATCATTATCTGAAGCAGAATCATATCCAAAATGTCCTGCTCACTTTTCCTGCCAGCAAGTCCAAACTTATGAGGCCATGGTCAATAATGCAGTGAGTAGTGCAACATTTCCACAGATCCATGTTGAAAATATACATATTTTTTCTCAGTGTTATGCCCAAAATTCTTCTGATAAAATATGGGTTTAGTCCTCTTAGGATGTCAGAAATATTCATAATTTAAAAATAAAACTCCCAACCTACCTCCTCTATTTTCTCTCTTGTGTTATAGTTGCTCCACTTTTCCTTTCGTAAGATGGTATTTATTAAAAGTCTCAAGGCAGTGTTCTATTGGCCAGTTATTATCTCTTTTGCCTTCTGCCCTGTTAACTCACTGAAGTCCTTTGTCTTTGAGAACATGCAGGCAATTGAGCCACATATAAAAGAATGAAGATCAAATGACAGGTCAAATGTAGTGGATTCTAGGGTTGGTGAAGCCTGAGGGTTCACTTTCACCTGGGTTGTTACAGAAATAATGATGAATATTCCTCAGATTTAATTCTTCAACACTCTTCATGTAGAAATTAGGAAAGCTCTCACAGGCTTCTGTGGGGTTCCATCAAATTAAATAAACATAACCTATACATAGTCATTTCATAAGGGCTTAGACACTTAAAGTTTTGGGGCAACATTGATCTGAATTCCCATTTGAGAATAATAGAGTATCCTTGATTGAACAGTGTAGATAATGCTTACAGAAATATAAGTAAATATCTAACTCATTCATTCAAATAACACATATTTGCTTTCAACAAATACATTACATATTCTTCTCTTATGGTAACAGAAGAGGTTCTCATTCCAACAGGAGGCTGAACTTTCATTACTTTATGAACTTTCATTTACTGTTTCTTCTTTTGTCTGCTACTTTATATTGTAGATGAATGGAGCTAACCTATAAAATATTATAATTTTAGAACATTTCAGATGCTTGGAATCCTATACTTTCTTTCCATGACAGAATTATTTTCAATTTTATTTTATTTTTATTTGCTTGTCACTGTGATAACATACCAGAGGTCTATTGTTAACGAATATCATTTAAAAACACACTATTTCACTTTGGAGCTCACTGTTTTCCAAGTTAACAAATTATTGACAGTATTTTGTAATGATTTCATTGCAACACGTTAAACATGTCTACTGAAGGGGAGCAGAATTTGTCACCCAAATATAGCTCTTTGGAATAAGTATTATTTTAGGCTGATTATTTTTAAAAAAACAGCAGACACATGAGAAGCTCTGAAAACAGAGTAGACATTACCCTTTTGTAAGGGACATTCATTTGTGTAAGGGGAATCTCCATTCGTAAGTGTATGATGCTATAACAAGGAAAATGACTAAATCTCTAGAAATTTACCAATGGAGAAGGCAAGACCTCAATCTGCATAACAACCTTACCTTTGTTTACGGTGGCTCTTCCACCCATAACTGGTTTCTCCCACCCCCGGCATCTTCTTTCATCTTTAGTTGGAGATGGTACTTAAGGTGATGGCTTAGGCCATTTCTGAGAGTTGCTCAGTTTTCCTGGATAGCTCCCATGTACAGAAGAGGTAGACATGTTATTAAACTTTTGTTTATTTTCTTCCGTTAATCTGTCTTTTTCTTATAGGAAGTCTCAGCCAAGAACCTAGAAGGGGAGAGGTCAAAATATTTTTCCTCCCTACACCATGCATGAGGCAGATGCTCTGCTTTTGCATCTTCTCCCATCTGCTTTAGCTCTCAAATACAAATCTCCTGTGCACCAGTACATGTTTTTGAATGGTAGCAGAAAAAGTTTTTCCAAACTCTCTAATGTTACGACATGGCCAAAGATCAAATGTCACGGCATGACCATAAATAAACAGTGTACATTGCTTACAAGGGTAATGCCTGTTTTGATATAAGATTATATGTCACTATCTGTTGACTTGAGCAATTCCCTCCTACATGAAATCAGATGATCCTCAAGGTCTACCTCAAAGTATTCCTCAGTAATTTCTGGAATGTGTGAGAGAAATGGTCATACGCATTAGAAAATTTGCTGCTACCTTGCTCTCAAGTCATCCCAGGTTTCAATTGTAAAACAGCTTTTTAATCATTCTCTGCTCTATTCAGATGTTAATTGCTACTACCCATTTGTCACAGATGAAAACATGTCCATTGTATAAGTTTTATGAGGCTAAAGTGTAACTTTCTTCCAAAAATAAATAAAAGAAACCTCATTTGGTTGACTAAAAATACCAAGAAGACATTACAGAATGTTAAAGGAAAGATTGCTCATGGACTTCTTTGCAATTTGTCTGTTGAAGGATTGAAAGAAAAATGTGAATGGAGAATTAGGCATGTCTAAGTGGATGGCTACAAATCCTGATTGTTTTCTAACAAAAAAAAAAAGGAGCTTGGTGTTTAGAAAGTTTGCCTTTCTATGGAAAAATCAATAAAACATATTTTATTATATACTCTTTTGGTGAAAGATGCTAAACTGTAGGTGAAGTTAAATGGGAATTAGTTTTCTTTTACAAGGTTGTGATGACACTAAGAAGCAAAGTTTATCCTAGTTTTTAATCTAGAGGTGTGGCAGAACTCTGGAATGTAAGATTGCTCAAAAACATGTGCAACTGCTAGAAGTTAACCTATGGGAATAAATCCTTTTCTTTTTATTTTTTTTTTCTTTTTGTATAAATGATTAGATTCTTGGGGCTTCAAAGAGAGCTGCAGCATCTTAATTACTTAGAACATAACTACTCTAGTTAAAAACAAAATATTCAAGGTGAAAATACACAGTGAATTAAGCTGTATTATTTCAACCTTGAAATTGAAGCTTTATCTTATCACTGTGTTACACTGTAATGGAAAACTGAACTTATGTTAATCAGTCTTCCTGATTACAAATAGGGGGATTGTGGAGATTTTTCAGGGCCTTTTATTTTAAATGAAATATCGTGACCACGGTTTAGAGAGAAATATTTTGCAGAAGATAAAAGGCTTTTAAAATTCTTATAAATGCAGGTTAACTTCTGAGATTTATAACTTATTGAACTTTTTACACATAAAACATTTAGGTTAATTTATTTAAATAAGTGATCTGGGCTGTTCTGCTGTCGCGGCCTCAGCTGTGCCTGCTTGGTCCTTCTTTTCCTGAAGTACATTTAATGATTAGCTGAGTACATTTAAATGCAATTTGTCTTGAATGAAAAAAACCTGAAGATAAAGTAACTGTAAACAACTAACTAAATAAATAAAGCTCTAACAATGCAAGGAGAAACACACAGCTGAGAACTGGATAGATAGGAGAGTCACAAGCATTGAATATTGATTTGGATTCTAGTTTACAGTAAGCATATCTGCCTACCTTATTCATTGTTTCATACTTTTAACCAGGCCAAAAAAAAAAAAAAAAAAGAAGAAGGAGTATTGTTATTATTTTAGTGTAGAATGCCCTCCATGTCATTCTGGTAACCTTGCGGTGAGATGGTGGCAAGGCAGGCTCAGGGCAGTAGACACACGTAGTTTCTAGACACTTCGATACACGCAAGATGAGGTGGCATCCAAATCTCTAAATCCCCGACCAGTTTTATATTAGTACTACCCTAGTTCAGACCTGAGTTCTATATTGCACTGTGGCAGAAAACATTTATAATTTGGACAGCTTAAGTGGCCCCGATTTTAGGGATTCATTTTCTAGTTTCCTCATGGTTCTGATTCAACTCAAAGAAGTAAAACAGCAAGTGAAAACTTGCTCAAAATAGCCATAGCTGCGTTTTTCAAATTTCTTAAGTCTAAAAACTGAGCTAGGTTTGACACAGACTGAAACCCGTTTCTTTCTTGCTTGCCCTGAGACCCCCATTTCCTGAGACTCCCAGCAACTGAAGGACCAGGGTGGAGCCTGAGAGCTCGTGCGCAGGGCAGTAAGAAGGCCTGGAATCTGTAACCGTCCCTGTGGGCTTTCTCTCTCATAGCTCCGGTGGTTGTTTGTACGCTCTGGCTGAACCTAGCGTTTATAAATATCAATATATTTCATTGTTTTTAGTAGAATTAGAGAAAGATTTATACAAACTGAAGAAAAGCTAGAGCTGAGATTTATAAGAGTAATGCACCATGGACCAAAGTTCCAAAGGATTAAAAATAGAATTACTGTATATCTATGAATTCAGCAGAAAAAAAGCAAAATAGGTTTAAACTAAATTGTGTTCCACTTTAGGTTTTCTGGTCATTTTTTTCCCTCCAGTACATTAATTATTTCCAAAATAAAAATAAGTAAAAATAATAGTAACATATTGAAAGCATTGGAAAACATTAAAATGTTCTATTCTCTTTTGTTTATAGACAAAACATATAAAGTACTAAAATGCTGACAAAGGAATTTTATGGAGCTCAATGCTCTGAATTAGATTCCACTCAAAAGCGGTCTCCTTTTTGACAAGAGCTTTACTTCCAAAGACAAAAGGTCATTTTTTTTCTTGTGGAAATTCTTTATTCTTTTCTTTTTTTTTACCCTGTTGCCCATTTATCCCCCTTGCTAGCTATTTTGGGTCAGTTATGCAGCCTAATTTGATCATTAGCATAGTAAGAGATCAGACTAATCTGGTTTTCCCCTTTTGGATCATTTACTGCAAAATGCTCTAGATCCTATTAAATTGCAGGATTCCTCTGACAGTTGCACACAGGCAAGGAGCATCTTTTGACATGTCTTTGTCTTTAAACTTCCTCCTACATATTGGAGAGTGAAAACAAATGGACTGGGAGATCAAATGTTCCTCTGAAATGTAATCAGCTCTGTCTTGTGGCATGTTTGTTAAAAAATGCTTTGGATAATGCATAAATCACCTAAAGGCGTACATACACACATACACACACACACACGCAGAATAACCCAAAGCAAGGATTCTCTACAGGATACCTCTGAACACAGTAGAGTATATATTCAGCTCCCACAGAGTGTCAAACCCTTTGCTAAGATCCTGTGGTACTTATGAAGAATGCTCAAAGTCCGATTTCACCCAGACAGCAATTTAATGTTTGGAAAGTTGTATATACAATGCACACCAATAGAAACACAAATATTGAGGGTTCTCAAGGTACAGTATAAAAATCTATGAAGTCCAAGTCAAATGCACCTGCACTCGAATCTCCATCTCTGACATTCTGATTTTTGGACAGTGGGAGGGTTACTGAGTCTCCAGGGCCTCAGTTTCCCACATATGAAAAGAAGCAGCAGAAGCATTATCACAAATAGTTAATTCTTATTGAATGCTTACCATGTTCCAGGCATGCTTTTAGTGCTTTGTATATTTTAACTGGTATTTCTTATAACAAACTTGAGAGAGAAACATTATCTTCCCATTTGATAGATGATGAAATTGAGCCATGAAGATTAAACTTCCTCCTCAAGGTCACAAAGCTAGCAAATGAAGTTGGGGGCATCTGATCCCAGGCAGTTGGATTCTACTATCTGAATTTGTAACTTCTGTTCTACACTACCTTGTGAAACTTACACGAGAATTAAATGAAATAGCATATCTAAGCTGTCTAGCAATGTGCAAAGCCATGACTTCTAAATACCCTCTGACTCCCTGATGAACCGAGAAATTTGCAAGAGAAGAGTTTACTTGAAGGTTAATCTGACTAATGACTTAGAGGAAAAGGTAAGGAAATGTTGTTCCATTTTTTAAGATGTGAAGTACAGTTACCTGAATACTACATTTCTCTTGATGTGAAGTTCTTCTTTCCTGTTTAAGTACATTATTTATTTTTTCCAAACCAAATTCATGTTTTATCCTCCAAATTATTCTATTGGCAGTTTTGAAGGTAAAATCAGAAGTGAGTTCACTCCTTAGAAGTAGTGTAGCTGAGATATACAGATTCCAACATGGAATTTAGAATACAAGGTTTTCTATAAAATATACAGGAGCAAGAATTATTTTGCTTTCTTCGTCATTCATATTCTTAATCAGTAATGTTTACTCATTCAGTAAACATTTATTCATTTGCTCAATTGACATAAGCACCTACTGTATACCAGATGGTACAAAGCCCTGAAAATACAAAGACAACTCAATTGTATTACTATGGCAACATTTGTATTTCTTACTTCCTGGCATCTTCTTCCACCTTGGAGCAAGATTCCCTCAGTTTGGTTTAGGGAAATATGTGCTATTCCTCACTGAGCTTATGCACTTCAGGAGAATCTAGTATCATTTCATGGCTTCCATCACATAACAACCCTCTGGCTGGATTGATTTGTTCAGAGATTGGTATATCAATCCAATTGAACCTCAACAGTTTGCTAGATTCTAGTACAATCACACTGATGCTCTCACACTGGGTACATAATGTGAATATGAAGTCCTCAGAGCTTCCAGCAGGCAAATTTTCATCTTGAGAACAGCTAACCTTAGTATGAAATCAACCCCATAGATGAGAGAGGGTTTGGATAAAAAAAAACAAAAAAACTTACAACAAAAATAATTATTGGTGCTATCAATACATTCCTGTATAAAGCCACCCCTGAAATTTGAAACCTTCACTCATTTCAGTTTTACGTAAATCAATAAATCTATTTTTATTATTTAAGCCAGTTAGATTTGGATTTTTTTTTTTTTTTAAGAAATAACAGATTTGTGATTGCCCTAAGTTCCTAAAGTGAATGCAACCTAGGGTTATCTTTGAGAACCATGAGAATGTGTTAGCAAAATGAGTCGACCTCAGTCCCAAATGCTCCTAAAATAGACTTTAAACTCTCTGGATCTGATTAGTACTCAACTACTTGGCCATGAAGGGTCCATTAGTTAGCTGATTTACCAATGTTATTGGTTTGGGTTTTATTATTTTATGCTTGTTATATTGTCTTTTTTATATTTTCTGGTATTATCTCCAAGAAGAAATCTGAGAATTGGACAAATGTCTAGCCATTTTTATAATTTATGGGAATGGCTCAATTATCTATAACACCTTTCATAACCAAAGACTGAATAATAAGAAATCTCTGGATCTCTGTCCTTTTAGAGATCTTTAAAGATATTGCACTGTATGGGCTACTATCAAAATGTCTTACAAAAAGTGGGTATATTAGGAAGAACAATAACCATAAGAGGGAAAACATTATTTCTCTGAGCCTTCTGACTTACTCTGCTTTATGCCCCTCACTCGCTCCACCCGTCTTCACTAAACCGCTTGCTCTTCCTCGAACACTGCAGGCACGTTCCCAGCTTTGGGTCTTCACCTTGGCTCTTCTTTCCAGGTAGTAGATAGTGGCACTGATGATGTGCCTGGTTTTTGTTCCACTAGATACCCACGTGGTTCTCTTTGAAACGTTTTAAAGGCTTTATTCAAGTATGCCTTTTCTACGAAGTTTTCCCCATCATACCACCTAAAATTGTAAACACTCCCCTACAAGCCAGTGATATCTACTCCTTCCCTGCCCTCTATTCTCTAAAGCGTGTATTACCCTTTAACACACTATCTGCCTTATTTCTTTGTTTACTGACTGCCAGGATCCACTAAAACTTCATCTTCAGGAGGGCAAAGGTTTTTGTTTTCTTCACAGCAAAAATTTTTGTTTTGTTCCCCAATGCCCACAATAGTCCCTGGCACTTATTAGCTGACAAATACGTTCGCTAAATGGAGAAATCTGGCCTTGTGCTAAAATGTAACTATTTTCATCCTGAGATGTCACATGGCAACAAAACCTCTAAGAAAAAGAAATGAAGGTAGATGTATTTACATATGAGAAAAAATTAAGACAATTAAGACTGAGTGGAACTATGATTGAAGTATGAAAGACTAGAAAAGGGAAACACACCTTGAAGTTTGAAAAAAATAACATGCATTATTTGATGTAGATGAGAAATCAAGACTTTAGACAGTAGAATGTAATGTGTTGTGAGAAAGCGTCTGAAAGATGTAACTCCTGGGTGAATAAAAACCAGTTTAATAAGGGAAAGCTTGAAAATCTGCATCTGCCTCAAGCCTCTCCCATGGTGAGCCAAGACCTGTAAGGAGAAAAATTGCACATTACCTGTTCCATAGATGGGCAGAGGAGAAGTGACATTTGGATTAATCCCGCTCTTAGAAGTAAAATCACAGGACAGAATTCAAAGGGAAATTTCCAATCTCTGTCTTCAGAAAAGAGTCAAGAACCAACACCAAGGGAAAAAGACTAAGAACTTTGTAAATGCCTGTAACCTTTATCATGTTCCCACGTTTGTTATTTTTATCTTCTCAATGTTTTCCCCAGAGGAATTAGCAGTAAAATTCTTAAAACAAAAGAAGTCTGTGTAATTTGTCAAAGATAGGTAAATAAAGAGTCAAACTGGCCAGACTTCACAAACCTCTGCCTTCTCTCTTGGTGGATAACAAAACCCCAAAAGATAGAGCGGGCGACAGTGGCTATCGAAAAGAGAGGAAACAGGCTGAACCTCGCCAGCCTGAAGCAAGAATGAGAAGAAGGCCCCAGTGTGAGAAGGACTCTGCAGCTATGCTTTTGAAATATCTCTGGGCTCCCTAACATTTAAATTTTTGTCTCTTCTAAAAGATGGCTCACACATAAATGGGTTCAAAACCTTTTTTAAAATATATTCCTGGTGTAACTAATTTATAATAGGTAATTTAAAAAATAAGGAATATTTACGTTTCTTTTTTGGACTGTGATGTTATGCCAAGCATCTCTAAAACCCTCAAGATCTATGCCTGGGCGAGCATCAGAGGCCAAATCATAGACTGGCTAGATGATTAACCAGTTTGGCTGAATATGACACATGTGACCTTCTGTGATTATGTTGAGTAACTGCCTTTAAATAAATGTGCCCATGAAAATCTAGGTTAGTAGACCTCTTGGTAGAATAAAATACTTCTAAACAGGACAAAATATCAAATGCATTTAATAATAATGCAAAATTTTACACCTTAGCTCTGAAAATGTTTAGAAAGATATGCCACACTAAAATGCCTACAGATGTTATTGCAACCACTTACCAACGTTACCAAATGCATTAATAATAATGCACCTCTATGAAGCTGGTTATATATGCTAATATTCAACAATTGCACAGTATTTAAGGAAATGATATCCTCCAAAAAAACCTCCATTAATGCATTTTCACTTCTCCCCCATTAATAAACAAATGCTTCTGGGTCCTAATGGCACATGACTCAGTTGTATTGTATCTGGCATTCTCATCTTGATCATTCTTTGTAGGTGACCAGCAACCTGAAGGTCAAAGCTTTGCTCTCATCTAAACTTCTCAGCAAACAATTGTGTCTACTGACTTCTCAGATGAAAAATACCAGAGAAAACTAGGATAATAAGAAGTGAAGTGAATAAACAAGGTCTCACTCAGACCTGTTGTTTCATTTGGAATAAGTCTTCCATAAAGTGATGAGATGTCCTGATGGCGGGCCAGACACATTCCTTGAATGATGAGACAGGTCCCCAACAATAGCGAAGTGTTCTATCAATCCCCGAGTGCTGTAACAATATACACATGCAAACATTCCATCCTAAAGAGAGGATTTCTGGTAAAATATTTTGGCTCACTCTCCCAATTCAAACAACTGCAGATACATTCCAATGTGTCATTTTCAATAAAGACAGGTGGCCTGCTGGTTCTTCATACCGGAACTCTGCTCTATGCTGTGAATGACATGTAAGCTGTAGTTTAGTCATACACCTGTATAAAGTATTTATGGTGACATAAATCAGAGACTCTTCGACTGGCTTTATATCAAGCATTCCTACTCTCTGAACAATTCATGGAGTTAGAGGGTAGTCCCTCTTTTTATTCCCCCTAGAGTGTTAAAATTTGAGTCAGCTACCAGCCTGAATGTTACGGACTTTCTCTCTAGCAAGGGAGTTAAGTGACAGCAGTAACAGAGAGATAAGCTGTACTGTGTTCTCGTTCCGATCCTGAATGTTTCACTGTATACTTTTCATCTTTGCTATTTCATGTGGCACCACATATATACCTATCTTCATGCTCTTGGAGTAACAACGTTGGGCTCTTGGAGAAAATTTCAAGGCAACCAGGCACAAATAGTCAAAGTGTAAAGGAGTTGTGTAAGAAGTATTTAAAATGGATGGTGCTGGAACTTTGGTGCCCTCGCTTCTGATTATTAATGGACCTAGTGGCGCCAAGTTTCTCTTCTGTGTGGTCAGTTCTGCATTGATCTTGCCAGTGGATAAGGATTACCATCTGGGTGACAGCAATAAAAAATGGATTATAATCTTGACCCTTTTGACTTGGTAGAAAGAGTGCATTACTGTACTAAAATAAGAAGTGGGGGAGTTTAGGCGGTGGAGGGATTGAACAAAAAGGAAAAAAGGACTCATGGAAAGGACAAAGTGTGGTGATTATGGGGGATGGGAGTAAAAGGGGACTAAATAGTAATGAGAAAAAATACAATAAAAATGTTGATAAAAGAAAGAAAGAAGGCCACCATAAAGAGGATTTGCTTCCAGGGCACGTCTCCTAAGGTAAATAATTATTTGCAAATATATATGATAGAAGATGAGTGGCAGCAAAATGTTCTAAGTTTTTTAAAGTCTATAAATAGTTGTTCCACTTTTAAGGCCAAAGCCGTGTCTTCAGATTCTTAACACCACTGCATGTCCCTGAACATGCCCACGTATGTACTCGAGCTCACCGTCCTAAGGTGTCTCCTTCAGAAAATATCTAAAAGTGCTTACAAGACCGTACTGTACTTTATATGAACTCTCGGTAAAAGTTTGGGGGTGATAATGAAGAAATTCTATGTGAAATATATAGTTTACGTAAACACTCACTGAGGTGTCTTAATTGGGGGGTGGGTGCTGTGAACGTGACTTTCCCTCAAGCCCTGCTATTAGTCAGGCTGCATTAAATTGCTATTCCTCAACCATTAAAGAGAGTAGGAGACACTGCCAAGTTCTGGATGCTTTTGAGAGTGAAAACTCAGTTCCAGTTGTTTTAAAAATTCAGTCTTGCAGCTGAAGCTCTTCCTCTACAAATGGAAATGAAGCTTCTGGGCAACAGGAACAAAAATTAGAGACAGGAGCTTCCCTTGTAAACTTTACACACATCTTACCACCTTTATTTCTGATGTTGGGTTAGGGAGGGGAGATGACGGGAAGAGAGGAGACATCTCGATTTGTGACAGGACAAGTGTTGCTGCTGCTTTGGCAGGCACTGACCAGCAGTGCTTTTGTGACATCCCTGTTTGAATGTTGGCCTTCATGGGATTTGAGCGTGACTTTTGAGGGGCCCAATGGAGCTTCCTAAATACTAGACTCAGACTCGGGCTTGAGCTCAATTCTTCAGCTTCTAAGCAAGAGCCAATGGGGTCTCCACATCCTGTATGGGTGTTCCCTACCTTAGGCGAAGGACTAAGGAATGCCACCTTAGCTAAATTACCTTCCGTAAGGTCCCTACTCAAAGGAAGTTCAAGCGCCAGTACCTCTTTTGTTAGTGGTAGTGCAGGCTGAATTTGGAATAAGAGGTTAACCTATTTTTTTTTCTTTTCTTTTCAGCTTTAACTTTAACTAAGGTGACAATCAGATTCAACATCTATAATATTTAAATAGAAAAATGTAAAAGAAACTATGGAAAGTAGCATCGAATTGCTGGCATAAGTGACAGCTCCACGATGCACGATCTATGTGACCTTGACTAAATCACAACATCTCTAAGTCTAGGTTTCCTCGACTGTAAAATGTGTAACGATAGTCCCTACTGCAAGGTTAGCTTAGATATAAAAATATATCAGGTTATCTATCTTAATAAAAAATATTTTTAAAATCCAGATATCTGTTCATGTGTTAAGATTAAAACTTTAACAATATAAAAAAGGAGGAAAATTTTATTTCTGAAATGATTTCATCTAGATACTTTCTACCAAAGCTATTTTTTCTCTAAATGCCTTCTAAATAGATTTTTAAAAATTACTTTTCATTTCCTTGGAAAAATTGTAGTTTTGAAGACTGTTTAAGCACACCAGTCTTTTCTAGAGCAGGGAGTCTCAAACTTTACCTGTGAATCACTCACAAACATATTCAAATACATTTTTCTGGGCACAACCTTCTGGTATTCTGATTTAATAAAAACACAGTGGGGACCAGAGATACATGTTTTGCCAAACATCCTCTGCTTTCCAAGGAATGTGAAGCAGGTGATCCCCAGACCACACTCGGAGAAACATTGTTTTAAGATGAATGTAAAAGCTTCTCACCAACTGAATCTTATGAATATTTTCAGCTATGTATAGCCTAGGTTGCAAGAAATGCCTTGCACTAACAGAAAAAACAGAGGGGCAACTGTATGGCATTAAAAAAATGTGATTTTATCTTTGGTTCTATACTTACAGAAATAAAATGATGTTTTTAAATAATTCTAGCATTGTATACTTACGCGCAGGCAAATCTGTTACCCACGCTGTGTTTCTTAGCGGTGCGAAAGGGAAGGCTGACCTCGAAAGTCATGCAGCACAGAATTATAACTATACTTAAGGGGAAAAGGTCAAATCTCTATTTTTGTTGTAAAAATAATGAATGTTTAATAAAAGAAGGAAAGTCTATTATAAAAGCTAATGGTTTATAAAGCACACAGTTTTAGAAAAATGTTTTATTATGTTTCATCTCTATGTTAAATAAGAGAACATATTTGAAACCATGTAACAACAGGTGGGCGTTATGCTAAAATTTGCCTGAGAAGGTTTTAGATTCTTGATTTAAATTTGTGGATTTCTCTCTCTGTCTCTCTCTATCCTTCCCTGATTTTAAGCATTCCCTTTATACAAGAGGGTCATCTGGAAAATCTCTTTATCATTTTGATGTAAATGATATTTTTACTTTTTGATCTCCACCGCACTGTCCCCCCAACCCTCAACCCAACAACTCTGTTCCCCAACAGCTACAGTGAATAAAATATCCCTGCTTTCAAGTAAGAAATACATTGCAATGGAAAGTGACAATAAACAATGCAGGATTGTAACAGTGGAATGTTTAAAGAAAATGATGGACTAACCACTTTGTATGCAACAAGGAAAAGGTGGCGTAAATGAATAGCTTTTTTTAAGGTAAACTTCTCTTTATCTCTGAGTCAGGAGAGACTGCCTGATCATCCAGACTTTTCTGTAGGGAATAGATATGTAAGTGAAAATTGCTGGAGGGTTTCTTCACTTACTCTGATGTCTGTAGTAGCTGGTGATTTTGCAGCTAGGTTTGTCTTCCTTTAAAATAATTTTGGATCTAAACCAAAAAAAAAGAATTGTATTGTCTAGACTCAGTATGATTTACCATAGTACTTCAAATCAGTATTAAAAGCATATATAAAAGATAAATTTGTTCTGTGTCTGTTCGTGTATAAAGCATAATTCAGCCCTGCAGAGAGCTCGTTGCATTCAGACATCCGACTAGCATGTGTGAACCTTATGTTATTCTGCCCTTTCTCAATATTTAAAAACTGATACGTATCTCTTGAAGAGGATAAGTGTTTTCCTAAGTTTAAAAAAAAAATCAGTTCAGGTTTGGCCTGCATTAACTCTATTGAATTCTTCAAATACATACCAGGTTAATGAAGGCTAAACCACGGTAGGCTAAAGTTTTTGATAAATATCGAAGTCTCCTTTGATCCTGATAACCCACAAATGTTCAGCATGAGTGCGTTTTCACGGTCAGCACGCAGTGATTTTGATATTTAACTTAAGCTCTAGACTTACTGCACTTATGTGGAGATGGTATGCGTAGAACTAAGGAGCAGGAAAAATTGAAAACAGCCAGGAGTCTGCATCATTTACTCGTGGCCTCAAGGGCTCTCTCTCTTTGTGAGTTCTTTTGAAGTAAAACAAACAAAAGCTCAGAGAATACTTCCTCATTTAATTTTATTGACCAGCCCTTGTCTGCTTTCTTTTGTGAATCCAGGTCTCCCTTCTCCATCGCGGTAAAGCTTCTGGCTCTGACCAGGCAGCAGGTCTTTCCACCAGCTGGTAGCAGGAGGCCCAGCGAGGATGAAATGAGGCAGGGCGAAGGTGTGTAAACAGGTATGCACTGGAAATAACTTGCTTTTCAGTGCTTAAGTAATAATAAATAGCCGCCTTCTGTAAATGCATTGTAAACTCAAAGTTCCTCAATTCTCCTTTGAGTCAGGATAAATCTTACTTCCAATTTGTAGGATTCAGTGGCTTTTAGGATTCACATGGAAAGAGAGAGATGTGTCCATACAGCTTATGTAACATATATATGTAACTTACTCTGTGATTCCATTTAGATGCCCTTAGAAATCAGAATAGTGATTATCCTTCAGAGTGTTATGAGCTAGAAGGGATCATGAGGGGGTTTCTGGGGTGTTAATCATCTCGTTTTACCTGGTATTGCTGTTATGTGTTTGTATTTATTTTGTGGATCTATTTAAGTCGTATATTTATAGTACACTTTCTGTATTCCTATATTTAAATAAAAATAAATATCTACATCCATATGTAACACATGGTTTCTCAATCTCAGCTATTGACATTTTAGACTTCATAACTTTTTTGTCAGGGTGCAGGGTGCCCTGAACATTGTGCGATGTTCGTAAGCATTCCTGACCTCTGCCTGTTAGATGCCAGTATGATCTCCCCTCCCGAGTTGTGATAATCAAAAATGTCTGTACAATTGCCAAATGGCTCCTGGGAAATAAAATCTTGAAAACCTCTGATGAAACCTATCATAGCAGAATAAGTCAGATGTTTAGAAGAAATAATTTGTAAAGATACAGTTATAACATCATGGCAATGAGTAATATTATCAGACTTGGAAAAAATTATGTGGGTTTGGCATTACTTGAAATTCATGCTGCCTTCAAAATCATAAAAGTTTATTATAGTTTTGATACGCCATGTTTCCCACTGCTTAATGTTCATGACTAGCTTCTATAAATCAAATATACCAGTAGCCCATTCAAAAGTGCTTTTGACAACTGATTGATTGATTAATCTCAGTTGTGAGCACAGCAATTGGCAAAAAAAAAGGGAACCCATTATAGGACTACATTATTTATAGAAACGAGAGGGCTCAAAATTACCTGCAAGACAAATACATGAGGGTATTCTCAGTTCTAATAAGAAAACCTGACTTTACAAATGGCTGTTGAACAGACAAGTAAGTAATTGAAAAGAATGAAAGTTGCCAAATCCTTAGACATGAATAATTACTAATACAAGTTCAGATTGTTCACAACAACTGATAAAATTAGTAGTAACCGGGTTTCTACAGAGAAAAGCCAAAGAAGAAATTCCAAGATAAAGTACTGTGGACAAAGATTAAAACAAAAAGGTGTTTAAAAAATGAACATTAATACTCTAGGCTAACACTTTAAACGGCTGTAGTACCAGACTCACAAACACCAGCAAATCTTGATAACTTTTTATTAGGACAAAATGCTCTCCGTTTAAAGGGCATCCAACATATTTTTGTTGGGCTTTTATTTTGGTTTTGGTTTTCTGCTATGTGTATTTTTTAAGACGACTTATGGCTTGAAAAGAAAAATAATGCCATCTGAATTCAATGTTTTACCCAGAACTGTTTATCAGTGTTTCATTCTGTGCACTCAGAGCATAAATGCTTTCTTTTTTCCTGAAGCCAGATTTGGATCACTCACTCGAGCTGAGCCTGGGGGAGAAACACAGCGTGTATGATGAGCTGATTAATTACCAGAAATCAAATGCCTTCCAGTCATGAGCTCTGTGCTTGAAAGCAAGCACCAGGACCAGAGGAATGGCAAGATTCAATGCATGCACGGACAGAAGCACCTCGGGGATTGCGTTTCACTGCGGCCTCTAACAAAGGACCTAAGAATGATTGTTTATCCTTGGCAGTGTGACCTGTGTGACCTTTTTTCACAAGACCTTTCAACAGATGAGTTTTAAAGTCAAACAACCCCTGTTAAATCAACCTCAAGATTTTGTCATCTAAAAAAAAATTGCCATGATTTTCTTATTGCTTTTCTACCCCCCTTCGCACTCTTTGAAACTTGGGTAGTAATTCATAATTAACAGTTAGGATATGTCTTATTTCCAGTCTGTGTGTAGAAACAGAATCCTTTGCAGCGATCTTTTAGGAAGAGCTCCCCATTTAAAGTGGAGTGTGTGTCTACCAGGGATATACAACAGAAAGAGGAAAACATGAAATGTTGGGAACAATATATTGCCAAGCTCTGCAACTTTGAACACCATTAATAATCAAAGATGGGCAAGATCAACCTGTTGACAAACTTTTATTGTCTTCAAAGATCATAGAAATGTGCAACTTATTCCCTCAATTCGCTGTGTAGTTTTATTTCCTTTCCATGCCTAATATCCATAAAACCCCCATTAAGACTTCGGATCCACTTGCGTAAGAAGACTAAGTTCAAAGGATCCGGTACTGAATTCTCACACAGGAGAGGTTACCCACTTTTATTGTTGTTTTACTTTAACTTTGTTGTGGTGGTTGTCACTGGTTCCCCAAGAAAATGCTTATGCAATTTGCTCTCTGTTGCCAGGGAACCACCCAGAGACAGGATGCAGAGCTGCGGTGTGGCCGGGCTGCTCACGTGGAAGGATTTTCTCAGAAAGTAGTGCTGCACCGTCGCTCTCTGAGTCCACGTAGATGGCTTAGGAATCAGGATAGCGATTACCCTTCATTCAGGGGGATATAGGCTAGAAGGGATTATGAGGGAGCTTCTGGGGTGCTGATCATCCTGTTTTACTTGCTTTGCTACTTAAGTCATTGAAAAATACCTTAGCTCTTTTCTTAGACAGGTGATTTTTTAAATCAGTGTATTTCATTAAAAAGAGCATTAGGCAGAACTCTTCCTAAACCATTGAAGTTTGTCTGTCTCAGCAAACAGGTAGATTGTGAGCTCTGAAAGTTAACATAAAATTGTTCTTTATTATTGACTCTCTTCTTAGGCTGTCTTAGAAAGCTCTTTGGCATTAAGTCAGTGGAGGAAGTCAGATTACAGTTTGTCAAATTTGGAGAAAGGAGAACAAGTCAAATTTCTGCTATAAATACTTTAACATTAACTGGAGATGTGAGTGGGGTTTATTTCTAAAAACTACATACTAGAAATAGCCAACACCAATAGAAGAAGCTATGTGATAGAAATACTTTAAAATGTGTGCAGAGCAGGGGCTGGTGTGGTTCACAGGATTGAGTGCTGGCCTGTGAACCAAAGGGTTGATTCCCAGTCAGGGCACATGCCTGGGTTGCAGGTCCCCAGTTGTGGGAGTGACAGGCAACCACACATTGTTGTTTCTCTCCCCCTCTTTCTCTCTCCCCTACCCTCTCTCTAAAAATAAGTACATAAAATTAAAAAAAAAAAATGTGTGTAGAACTAATCCACTCCAGTTTTCCAGTGAATGTTGTCTGTTTTGGAGTCAACCGTCTTCTCCAGGCTGAGGAGGAGTCCAGCACCCTGTGCTACAGCAAGACATCAGGCAAGGCTCTTATTTAAGAACCCAGCTGCCATCTGGGTTGGCGATCTTTTTGTTGCTAATTAGAAAATTATTCATCTCTTTTAGGCTTAAACTTCAGGACTAAAAACATGTATAAGAATGTGAGTTGCAGAGATAAAAACTAGTTTGACTAGAAATATCAGAAAATTAGGAAAAAAACATGAAAATCACAATGACTTGAAAATTGCATCTAGACAAGGCTCAAAAAAAAAAAAATCAACACTTTTTAAAAAGTTAAATGAAATTTATTTTGTTTTCATTACCCAGGCACTACCTTTTTCCTTCTGCCAGGACCTTACTTTTTTTAAAATTGATTTCAGGCTTGCTTTTTTTCCTTGCCTACACTATTCTACCCCTCCTTCTATAGTGGTTTACTGAGCCCTTTCTCCATTTTCTGGGTGAAAGTAATGATAGAACAGGGCAAACAAACAATTATTGTCCTCAAGTAGCTATTCCTACACTTTCAATGCCCAATTTTCTATTCCTAATCATTGAATCACTCCACTATTAAGTAAATATTATTCTATTTACCTTTTTTCATATTTCCTTTATTTTACTTTCTAATTTTTTAATTACATGTAATGTATTTTATGGATAGTAAATATTTATAGAGTTCTATATATCATTCCATGGTGTTGCAATTTGTTCATAAGTTAGAGGAGATTCATGGAACATTTTGCAAGAAATTGCAGGCTTAGAGACTTTTAAAAGTCATTTTTAAAGATACACTCCTCATTGGACAAGTGGTAATCATTTATGGATGATATCTAACTCTGGGTTTCTGTGTAAGATATTTTGGAGATGTATAAGAACTTTTTTTTTTACAAAAATACATTTGACTTAAATGCATTGTAAGATTTCCCCTGTTTGGCAGAAAATTTATCCTTCTAATTATGTTTACCTTAGCCTAATATTAAAATTAGTTTGCATTCCTTGACATAAAAACTGCCTCAGGGAGAGGGCACAGGACGAGGGACTTGACCCAGAAACTGCAGACAAGGGAGAAGTCTGCCCGGGGTGGAGATTTAACCTAGATAGTACAGAAAATGGATAAACCACAAACATGTAACCAAGAGGCACTTGTTTCTAAAAAGTGAACTAGAAATCTTATTAAAACTTTTCCTTCTTGCTATTTTTTCTTTATTTTATTCTTTATCCTTGTTCAGGTAAAAATCATAAAAATACTATTTGTTATTCTTACTTTTTTATTTTATTGTTTTCTCTTTGCTTCTATTGAAGAAAACTATTTTAATTTTTGGAAATCTAAAGGAAAAAAAATAATTCAGTTGGTTTTACTTGGCAGGAATTTGAGTTGTGCTCTCCCGTCCTCATTTCTTTTCTTTTCTTTTTTTTTTTACCACTACCCTACATGTATTGAAACATAACTTGGTTAATATCTCTTTTTCTCCTTATCATTAAATATAAGAAATAGTAACAATTGTAATTAAACAGTGTTTTTCTCCAAAGAGCTGCAAATAATATGTAGCCATTATCTCGGTGGCTATACATCGCTGGATGTAGTTTCCCTGTGAAGAACGCAGGATACAGATAGTATCATTCTTATTTCACAGATGGGAAATCTGTGTCATAGAGAGGTTAAATGAATTGTCCAAGGTCACACAACAAATTACTGTATGTTCAAGCCACATGGTGTATCTTCTTTTAGAACCTGCTCTTTAGGGAATCAGCCATGTTGTCAACTATTAACAATATAGCTTTAATACTGATGACTGTAATAACTTTATTACTGATGACTGATCAATATAAAAACTTTAATTGAAGTCTTCCAAGTATGAGGAGTAAATAATTAGATAAAAAGATATACAGAGAAAGAAAATATATTCTTCCAAGGGTTTAAAACATAAAATCAATCATTCAACAGTAAGGATTTTGTTGCGCTTCTATTATGTGCCCATTAATACACTAGCAAAGGGGATATAAGTAAACACTCAGCCCTTGTCTCAAAGAACTTAAAATTTGTTTAATTGATCTAATCTCTTTAAGACATACTTATATGTATTTGCAAGAAAGTATATAAGGCTGTGTGATCATATATTAAATGGGTCTAAAATTCAATTTTTAGCTCAAGGAGCAATTTGAGCCCCTTGGTATATATTTCAGATCTTTCTGATCTTCCCTTATTGTCCAAGACACACGGTTCACAAGTCATTAAATTTACCTCTAACCTCATTCTATGGCGGTCATTTTTAACTTTCTATAATATTATATTAAATGAAAATTAGTATATATATATATTTTTAAAGACTTCATAATCACTGTTAGAACTTAAGGGATTTTTTTTCATAGTAGGTGGAAAAACATTAGTGTCTAGATTCTTTTGACATCTAATTTGGGGAACTAAAGATGCTTCAGTTTGCAAGTGTTTCAACATCAAGATTACAAGCTGAGTATCTTCTCAACAAGCATATTTTATTGTCACATTCTAATAACTTAATTATTTAATACATACCGGTTACCTTCATCAATGTTCACAATGCTACTTAAAAACTACTTTAACCTTCTGAGACATTCTTCCTTTCCCAGTCTCCACTAAACCACAGAGTAGCTTTCAGGAATCGCTCACCTATCTCTTCATTGCTGCTGCAAGCACCATCTTGGAAACTGTACCACATGCTTTCAACAAAGACTGGGACTATGCATGTGGAAATCATTAAACATATTTTAGGTAGCTAGGAAAATCAGCACATGCCCAGGACCTAAAAGATATCAAACATTTTATTTAAATCAGATTCATAAACTTCTCTTCGCCATTCCACCGCATTAGAGTCATACTACTAAAAAGCTTGTATTGGATGGTAATTTGTACTTCTAAATTTTGTGATTCTTTGCAATGAGAACCATCTATCTATGTGCATATCCTGATTCATATATAAAAATCTACACATTTGCAGATATGTATAAAAAGACAGGTTTCCAAGTACGGCTTTTATTTATTAACTAAAGGCCTTTCTTTAAAATGCAATGTGAGCCCTGGCCATGTGGCTCAGTTGATTGGCGCATCATCCTGTACACCAGAAGTGTGCAGATTCCATTCCAAGTCAAGGCGCATACCTAGGCTGTGGGCTCAGTCCCCAGACATGGCACCCATGGGAGGCAACCGATTAATGTTTCTTCCTCACATTGATGCTTTCTCTTTCTCTGTCTCTCTCTACCTCTCTCCACCCCCTTCCTCTCTTTCTAAAATCAATGAAAATATCCTCTGGCGAGGGTTAAAAAGAAAAAAAAAAACTTAAAAAAATGCAATGTAAGGTCTCTTTCCATTCATTTTAAATGTTTTCAGTTTTATCGAGGTATAATGACAAATAAAATTGTGAAAGTCCTGCCATTTGGGACATCATAAATGAAAGTGGAGGACATTATGCTAAGTGCGGTAAGCAAAAACGAAAAAAAAAAAACTGCATGGTATCACTTACAAGTGGAATCATAAAAAAAAGTCAATCTTGAGTTAATAAATCCAACATCCACTTTCATTGTTTCTTGTTTTGTTTTAAGTGTTTAAATACACTTTCTCTCAGATAATAAAATTTGTTTTATTATTATACAATTGTCATATTTTTTCTGGACACAATGACAGAAACACATAGGCAGAGATTTGAAGTTTGCTTTTGAAGAAATCAAATGTTCTAAGACAAATTGCAATGCCCATATTGAAAATTATTCAGTATCATTTTTCTGTTTTATTTGTCTACCCAAACCTAAAATTTTGTATGTTCAAAAGTTAAGGGTCATATTTGTATGCACCCTTCATTCTTGTTTGTAATCTATAATGTCTTAGTTCCTTAGCTATTCAAAAATGAATGTTTCAGAACTGTGGGGATAGTGTACCTTGAGCTGAAATTTCACTACACACGATTGTTCGGTTTCTCTACTGACCAGTACTATCATTTTTCTCTATTGTGAATATCAAAATGTTTAATCATAGTAACAGAACAATTAGGTGAATGACTTCCTTTCCTTGGGGAAAAATAAATGTACCTAAACTGTGATAATCAAGCAATCTTCTTTCATTGAGCTTATGGAGTCATTAATTTGAAATGTAAGCCTTAAAAGAGAGAATGAAGATTCAAAGACAATTCATTTTTTATTTAGTGCTAGCATCTGTTTTATTTTTTAAACAATTAATCCTCGTTAAGAATTTGTTTCCCAAAGCAAAGAAAAAAGTAGATCATTGATCATTAACAATTCTAAAAGAAATGTCAAAGAAACTATCTTTGTGTTTTTATTGTTTTGTTTTGTTTTGTTAAGTGCTGTTCTTGTTTTCAACCGTTGTTTCATTAAGTATGCAGATGTGGTAGGAACAAAATTAAGTATGCCTTTTCAGCTGTAGATGCACCTTAAAAAGGTCAGGCCTTTGAAACCTGACCTTTTTTGTGGTTTTAATTGTTTAAAAGGTAGACCAGTCTTGTAGAATGAACCCTTCTTTTTATGTTTTCTTTTCTCACATTGTTTCTAGCACCAATTAGCAGAGCAAAGAGCAAACTCACAATGCTCATTCATTAAGTAAGATGCATGAAATGTTTCTTAAGTATATACCACATGCCCTAACTGTTCTATAGATTGGATTACAATATACAATGGAGAATGAGACTTCTTATAATTATAAAATTTATACTTTGGGGCATGGGGAGGTGATATGAAAAATAAGGTTATTTTTGAAGAGGTAATATTGAGGCTGGCATTGGAATAATGAGAATTAGTTAACCAAGCAAAAACCTAGGAAAAGTATGTTGCAGACTTAAGAAAATCACAAATGCAAAGGCTCAAAGGCAGTAACAAGCTTGGCATGTGTGAGGAAAAGAGATGGTGAGAAAATTGAGCAAGTGCAAAGCATGAAGATAATGAGGTCAAAGCGTTAGCTGGAGGACGGTTTAGGGGGCCTTAAAGACCAAGGTAAGAAGATTCAATTTTTATTCTATCATAAAATCAAAAGCCTGTGCATGGTTTAAACGAAGAAGTGCTATGGTACAGTTTATATATTTAAAATATTCATTTGTTGCTATGTGAAAATGGTACCTTAGGGACATGAGACTAAAAGGGAGATAGGGAAGCCAGTACAATAGACCAGATAAGAGATGATTGTAACTTGAAGTTGGGTAGTTAGAGTGAAAATCATGCAAAGTACTGTAGTTCAGGAAATGCTTTGATATAGAGCCCAAGAGACTTGCTGATGAATTGTGTGTAAAAAGTGAGGGAAAGAGAGGATTCAAGAATAGCTCCTAAGATTTGGACCTGAGCACTTGGTAGATAATAGCCCCATTATTAAACATAGAACATGATGGGGAAAGATAGGTGCAGATTGATGGGAATTTCAAGAGCTCGGTCTCCTGACTCAGGGATGGCCTCTGCAATCTAAGGATAATAGAGCTTGAACCACTAGCCACTGCTTGATTACTTCTAGGGGCAGAAGTTTCACTACCTCAAAAGCAGTCCTAAGCATACTAGGGGCGTATCACAATACCCACACCATTCCTGTGAGGAAACTGCTGTTATTATAGTTTCTACACAGATAAGGAAATTAAGATTTAGAAAGGTTTGTTACATAACTTCCACAAAAAGTTCAGTGTTTATGAGCTGAGAATATACACTCAGATCTAGCTGGCTCCAGAGCCAAAGCTCTGAAATAATAGTTCTCGGGAAAAGAGCCCCTGGTAGAGAAAAAAGGTTTTCCAGTAGAGATTCCAACACAGAAAGCCATTCCCAAATCCCTGGGAAATGGATCTGGATTTAGGAGATTTGGTCATAAGGATGAAGACAGAATCCAGAAAGTAGATCCAATATCAAAGACAGACTAACAGCAAACTGCCTTTGGCTCACTCTTATGCCATTAGAATGAAGAACATAAATTTCCTGTCCCTAGAAAGAAGATTTTTCCAAGAATCAGAGAGGTCACTTCATTTGCCAGTTGGTTGTTAAATGATCCCAGTTACATGGATTGGAAAGACGCTGGTTCAGAGACCATTCAGTCAGTGTGAAGGAAAGTTAACCTCTTGTACTGTGCATGACTCATTGGACGGGACATGAATAAGTGGCCTGAGCAGTTGTTCCTGTCAGGTTCTAGCTAGGCCTGCTGCTGGGTAGGGTATTGCGAGTGAGAGAGTTAAACGAGATTATTCTCAGAGTTCTGAGCTGCTGAAGCTGTAGGAGTGGCTGTTTATTATTTTTATATTGTAAGTTACCTGTTCATCTGACTCACCAAAACAAAGCTCGCTTTCTCTTTAGATTCTCTTCCAAAAGAAGCATTCTTCCATTCAAAGTTTAAAATATTCTCCTACAATGATGATAAGGTGGAGACTACTGATCATGGTAGATCAGACAAGGCAGAGCACTAGAATTTGAAAGAGGCAAAATCATTTTAGGGTTAATAAACAAGGCCACAAGACATTTTTTAGCATTTGGAAGAAGAATAAGCCAAACTCTCACATTAAAGTGCTTAAGGTCCTATCCAATTTGTTAAGTAAAAATAGTTTAAAATTAATATCTGGGACATATGCTATAATTTCTGAATATAACTTAATGAATTAAGTCATTTATTAATATAACAACCAATTAGTTCATCCATTCGGTAGATATTGTCTAAGTGCTGACTAGTCTTCAGGTACTATGCTGGGTGTTCAGTACGAAGCCAGGGCAAGATCTTTGCTCTCTTGAAGTTAACAGTTCGGTGAGACAGGCAAACAAACATGTGCAAATGAAAATTTTGCTAAGTGGAAGGAAGGAAAGAATAAAACTCAGTGGGATGGAATAATAAATAATAATAATAATAATAATAATAATAATAATAATAATAAAGAAGACCTTTGGCTTCCTAGCTTGGCTCATCTAGGAAGATTTCTCTAAGAAGGCAAAAATAAACCTGAGATCTGAAATAAAGAACTCAGTCAAATGAAGGGTTGCAGAAGGAGGAAAGAAGTGCGGGCAATTAGTCCAGCCTATGCAGGGACTAAGGACTTGGAGAACTGAGGATATTGAAAATCACCAGTGTGGCTGGAGGGAAAAGACAGATGGAGTGAGATGAATTTGAAGAACTGGAACCAGGTCATGAAAGGTCTTATTAAAACAGGTGGGCATTTTAACCAAGATAAACCAAGAATATGGCACAATTTGATAGAGGTTCTTCAGCGATCACTGGCTGTTATGTCAATAGTGGATTGAAAAGGAGCAAGAGTAGAAGTAAAAAGACATATTATTAAGCTATATTGAAAAAGAGGAACAGGGATGGCTTAGCCTATCAAGGATGTTGGCAGTAAAGATGGAAAGTATAGATTAGACATTCATTTTGAAGGTAAACAGAGCTTAGTGATATATTGTACCATAGCCGAGGAAGAAGCTGGTAAAAAAGACAATTTCCAGGCTTGAGTCCATGGGTAGGTAGAATTAATATTAAGAAAAGCAGCACCTTTTTTAAATTCTGTTTTTCTAATTAAACTATTCTTATTTAAATTATTTATTATTTTGCCAATAGACTGAATGATTATTTCTCCCATTTGGGGCTGAAAGAATGAGATGTACTTTTCCCAGGGAACTCACCTGAAGAGAATGGATCTAGAGGCCTCCCCTTTGGGCCCTGGAAGTATTGACTGTCCACGAGGAAAGATACTGGGAGGGTAGAGTGCAGAGGAATATGGGACATTTCTGCTGTAATGATTGCGTTTTCAATTAAGGATATAGTATGCTTCCTTTTTTATCCTTTTTTTTCTTCAAAAAATAGCAAAGCTATCTGTCTCAGAACTACCTGATTACCAAAAGGGAAAAAAGAGAGCCTAGTTATTAAGAGGATGTCAAAGAATAAGTCTTAGTTTTTTTTTTATATTCCTCTGGAGCAAAATATGTTAGAGACTGTGTGTGTGTATTGCATTTTATTTTCGTTTCTTTAGAAATAAGAAAAATTAGTCCTATAATGTAGAAGATGGTTGTTAAAGTGTATAAACATAGCTTATATTTTAACTATTCTATTAACTTTGTATCTCTCTGTCTCTTATTGTGTGTGTGTGTGTGTGTGTGTGTGTGTGTGTGTGTGAATATTTACGCATGAATTTAGACTTATCAGAGCATGGACATTTTTATGCTATACCTTCTGCCAATTTGAAACTAATTTTGAGTTGGTTCCTTAATACAATATGTTATCTGATCTAAGTTTTCTGTACATATACTAATCAACTAGATATAGATACTAAACTCAAATATTTGACTTCCAAGTACAGCATCTTTGACTGTTGTCTTGTATAATGACTTCAATAAGACTTGCTTCTACTCCTGAGCATCTTATGTGAATTGGAATTCAACTTTGGGTTTTATTACAATGATTTGGTAGGAAGGTTAATTCTGTTTTGATCTTCTTGAGCTCTTATTCTGAAAAGAACATATAAAATATTTCATCTATGGTCAGCTAGTCAGCACATAAGCAGTATTTATTGAGCATATTTATAAACAGAACACTTGGGGCTATAGATCATTGGAAAGGAGGGAGAAGGTTTAATCCCACTCCTTAGAAATTACTATGCGATGAAAAATGTAAGTATAGTATCTATTGACCTGGCCATCTCTCACATAACCAAAATCAGAGGTGACCATGGGCACAAAATAAAAAAATAATTAGAAATCAAGATGCCTAGAAATTTAAAGGTTAGGAAGAGAGGGCAAGAGAAAGTGTCCCTAGAAGAGCAACAAATGTCATTCACCTTTTGGTTGGCTGAATCTAGGTTATCGGTTCAGGATTAAAACTGAATGAATTTAATGTTTGAGCATGAACTACCTTGGCAGCACCCCTATTTTATACCCTGGCTTTTAACAAACATTTCTCCAAAATCATTTCTCCAAATTAGGAATATAACTACTTAAGATTTCTAACTAAAATTGGGAAATATTTTTCATCAAGTCCAGTATACTTATTGGGTCCTTATGTTAGAAGCTGTTCATAATGGTATTCAATTATAAGGTCAAAACCATTGTTTTAAGAATCACTGGACAAAAAAGAGTAGCCCCTGCAACAACTATGGCCATTTACTCTCACTCACAGACACACAAATTTACCCACATCCTTCAGCTTTGTTTATTTAAATTCCTGGAGTTCATTTTAACCTTTCACTGTAGATCGATTATCTAATTTCCATATTCATTACTCAGTAAAGAGTCTGATCACATCAGATGTTATACAACCCTCTCAAGAATGAAAAAATAACTATTGTGTCATGATGCTTATATAAACTTAACTTGAAAATGTTGTAGGAGGCACTTACTCAATACCCTCCTTTGACTGGAGGAAGGAGGAGACTAGAGCGGTATCTAAAGGCAAAAGTGAATATGCACCACTTTTCCAAATTTGGATATACAGGTGAATTTCTCCATGTTTCATTGCTCAGTAGAGCCAGAGATTCCTGTGGCGTCTGAATGGTAAAAAGGTGATTCAAAGATACTTTAAGGGTGTAAGCTTCCCTCAGCTGGCTCTTTCACTTTTGTCCAACAAAAAGTGGTCCTGTCTTACAACAAAGTAGAAATACCTGGAAAATGAGGGTGAATGTTATGGAACAGCAGGCCCACATTTTGTATAATCGGAGGTGTGCATAAATACCACTTTCATGCCAGAAACACCCACTGATAAAAGTCACTCTTGTTTGCAACCTTTTGCAAGCAGACGTTGAGGTAAGTTTAGTAGGTTCTGACAGGTAATTTAAGAAAATGAAATGGAATATAATGTTGCACTTCATTATTAATACAATCACAGTCTTATTATCTGTGATATTTTTTGCATTTTTAAGAGTAAGTATTGTTGCATAAAACATTCATTACAGATACACACATGTAATTAGTAGGTCACAATATAAAATATAGTTCTTCTTCTTAGTAGAGGTGCTTAAAGTTTGAGTAACCTTACTAGGATTAGGAATTATATTGTTGTAAATATCTTGTGAAAAAAAATAGATTTGTTACTTAACCAAGAAGAATGTTACCAAGCACTTCCTAGGGAGAAGAGATGAAGAAGACACACTGTATGTCCCTGGAGACATAGCAGGAGACCTGAGGAGTGGATTCCAAATAGAGAGACAAAGGGATCACCAATGTGAAGCACTACTTACATGGCAATTTTATTCTGGGCCAAACCTGGAATGATGATGCAAAGCAGGCGATCAATAAATCTGTGTTGAATAACTGAATGCATATAACTGGCTAAAGTTTGTAGGGCTACCTCAAAACACAAAATGAAAGCTATGTGACCAATAGAACAGATTAAACCGAACCAATAGCAATGTGAGACGAATTGCCCTGGAGGTCTGCAGTCCCCTATCTCTAGCCTTACCATGTTGATGGGCAGCAGTCACCAACAGAGAAACTGAGTTAGGGAAACCAATTTAGATTATTTAAAACTGCTTTAAAAAAAATAATAATTGGGGAGGGGAAGGGTCACCAAAGAATATGCATAAAGGACCCATCGCAAAACCAAATGGGGGATGGATTGAGGGTGGGGTGTGGGGGTGGGTGGTGGTAGGTGGCCCTGGGGAAAGTGGTGGCAGGAAAATGTTGGCAAAAACAAACAAAAAAAAGTGGGCAGGGGGAGGCTGGGGGTAGTGTGGGAAATTAAGAAGTCAAAGAACTGGTATGTGCAGTCCATGGACATGGACTAAGAAGTGTGGAGTGCAGGGAGGAGGGGATAAAGGGGGGAAAAAATGGGACACCTGTAATAGCATACTCAATAAAATATACCAGAAGAAAATAAAAGAATCAATAAATATTTTCTCACCCAGTGAAATAATGAAGTACATGTAATAGAAGTGAAAATAATGAAGCAAATATCTTTTGTCTTTATAAATTTTTAGAAGATTTGGCATATTAGAGTCACATATGAAAACATATAATTGATAATTTTGTGTTTTTACATTATAATCTGAAATTAAAAATTAAAAATTTTAATTTTTGTCAATTTATAATTGACATTGAAATATTTAAAAGAACTTAATATCTAACTTATTCATGGGTTAGTTAAACTTGGAATATTAATCGACAGCCAACATTTACATGGATTTAGATGAAGCTTGAGAAGTGAAGAGAAAAACCTTTACTCATCAGGAATTTAAATTCTGTTCTATTTCTTATAAAGGATTTTAAAAATGGGGCCAAATAAAATGACAACTCCAATTAAAAATCTCCATTTTCCCCAAAGTCTAATAATGTCCACATTGTTTTAATTGTGCTTTTTGGATCTTTTTACTTTCTTTCTTTCTTTCAATGTATAATATTATTACAGATGTGGGTGGAATACAAATCTAAATATATAGATTATGATCTCAAGAAACTTATGTCTTGATTAATTGATACAGGATGAAAAGACATACTAATAAAAATATAAATAATAATGCAAGAGAGAATCTGACAAGATACTAAGGGTATGATAAGACAAGTTCTATAGGAGTTCAGAGGTGAGAAAACTACATGGTTTGGGCCTTGAAGCACTGATAATAATCAGAGGGGTTGAGGCATAAGGATAAATAAATGCCAGGCCAGAAAAATAGAATGAACCAAAGCACTGACATAGGAATGGATTAGATGTGTCTGGAGATCGATGGATGTATCTGCCTGACTACTGCAAAAGATTCGTAAATCAGATATTAAAAACAATAATAAGAAGATAGGTGGAAGAAGATGCTAACCATTGCATCTAAATTCTTGGACCCTTCTACAGGAATCTAGAATCTAAAGGACTAGATCTAGCATGTTAATATAAGATGACCCAAACCTGCCCTTCTCACTCCTTTCCTCTCCCTACCTCACCTGGTTGCATCTGGGTTGATTACCAAATACAGGCTGGATAAATCAGATAATCTTTTCCAAGAATTTGGAAAAAAAACATTGTAAAACTGACTCATTTAACTCTAGGAATCACAGAGGAGGAGGAAGAGCTATGGCGTATTGTGAGCAAGTAAACCATATTTGCAAACTGTAGTTATTATGGGGAAGCAAAAGAGACCTGAATGAAGATGAAAATGAAGCCAAACATACAGAGAAATACATGAAAGAATGTTTAAACCTATGGTCTCTGGGACTTGACCACCAGGAGTCAATCCTAGCTTTTCTGGTAATAAGCACATTCATATTAAGAAAGTTACTAAGCCTTCCTATAAAATAGGATAAAATAGAAACAGAAATTATTTTTAGGCTATTGTGAGAATTAAATGAGATAATATACAGAAAGTACTTAGAATGGTACCAGGCACACAGATAATAATATTTATTATTATTGTTATTACACCATAATTTTCCAGTCCTGCCTATATTTTCTACATGTGGGTCCTTAACTTCTTAAAATGAATTCATCCTTTCAAAAGATAATGCCTGTGTGTTTGTTTGTTTGTTTGTTTGAACTAATTTGAGCAGTCCTATTTTCTTTGTAACCAAATACTTCCTGAACTAAATGACAAAAAAAAGAAAAAAAAAAGGAAAAAAAACTTGGGTCAGATAAGAAAGCCTTTGACTATTATGCTAAGATCATTGAAATCAGACCACTAAAATTTTCTTTTTCTAGATCTTCCCTCAATTAACATATTTCCCACAATTCAAACATGTACGCTGAATTTCTCACTTGACCAAAATTTCCATTTTGGTGAAATGTAGTATAATGGAGAAAACTTAGTTCAAAAAAGTATAGCAAATGTTTTCATGTTTTGCTCTTTCTGAATACAATTTGAATTTGGGGATTCTATTAAGCATTTCCTGTAATTTTCAAGATGCTTAGAAACTGAAGAATTTAAACTAACACCACATCCAGACTTTAATATAGTCATCCCCAAACTCCCACTATTCAAGGAACCCAGTATAACTTTTCATTTCCAAACAAATATAAGAAAGTTTCCAACCCCCCACACCCTCAGGCAATCCCCACACCATTGTTCATGTCCATGGGTCATGCATATGTGTTCTTTGGCTACTCCATTTCCTATGCTGTACTTTACATCCTCATAGCTATTCTGTAACTACCTGTTTGTACCACTTAATCCCCTCTCACCAGTTCACACATTCTCCCACAGGCCCCTCCCATCTGGCAATTATCAAAATGCTCTCTGTATCCATGATTCTATCTCTATTCTTCTTGTTTGCTTAGTGTGGTTTTATGCTCATTTGTGTAGATGGGGTTCTCAGCAGTGGGAATCCTCATATATCGGCTGGCACGTCCATGCTATTTTAAATGAAGTTTTTAAACCCATTAATTTCCATTTGCTATAAAGAGATACTTCACTTTATATAGGTATTTTTGAAGTTAATATTGGAGGGACTTTTCAAGATTGAATTAGTTTTTGATAACCATTTCAGATTTTTGTGTGATTTATATTCAGGGAAGAAAAGAGTAACGCATAAATGATCACCTCAAAGAGTGTGGGTAGACAGAAGTCTGAAAGTTTATTATTCTTAACAAATAAAAAAATACATAGTAGCCATGTTTCTATTATTAAAACCTCATCTGAATATGATACTCCTAATATTAATGGCTTGTGAGACATGCCTGAATTCAAAAACAAAGTTTTTAGCAAGGTATTTTAAATTATTCCATAACACTAATAACAGCGCAAATAATTCTTGTTTTAAAAGAAAATCATACAAACAAAATGGCAATTACAAACAATAAGTGAGTAAATTGATATAAAAATTTTAATCTAAATATTTT